>CM059284.1:21517786-21537786 GCA_030347295.1 Setipinna tenuifilis
GGTCAAAGGATGCCCTAATCTTATGTAGAGGACATGAGATGATACCCATGTGTGCTTGTGTGTGTATGATGTCCTTGTGTGTGTGTGTATGATGTCCTTGTGTGTGTGTGTGTGTGTGTGTGTGTGTGTGTGGGTGTGTGTGTGGGTGTGTGTGCATGTGCGTGTGTGAGTGTGTGTGTGTGTGTGTGTGTGCGTGTGTGTGTGGAGAGAGGAAAATACCTTTTTTGTGACAATAACAAATGGTATACTGTACATGTAGGTCACTACACAGTGGTGAATGAATGGTTCAGAAAACAAAGAAAAAGAGAGAGAAATGAGAGAAAAAGAGAGAAAGAAAAAAGAAAAGAGAAAGAAAGCACAAGATGAGAGAGGGAAAGAGAGAGAGAGAGAAGAGAATGATCAGGAGAAGAAGAGAGAGCAGACTTGTCTAACAGTTCTTCCATCTGTAGCAACAAGGGCTCCAGGACCAGTTCACACCCACTGAAGCTGCACATAGTAAGATTAATCACACTGAGCTCATTCCTGGCAACTTGTGGATGTGTGTGTGTGTGTGTGTGTGTGTGTGTGTGTGTGTGTGTGTGTATGTGTGTGTGTGTGTGTGAATGTGTGTCTGTGTGTGTGTGTGTGTGTGGGGATGTGTGCAACGGCGTTTCTGTTAATGTGTTTGTGCCTACGTGTGAAATACAGTGGTCTATTTTTTATGTGTAGAAATATGACTTCACAGCGTTTTACAGCAGTTTTACTAGTGTGTTTTTTTGTTGGGTGTGAGCGGTATGGGCGCTTTACAGTGCTCGGCTCGGCTCCTGGGGCCTCATTTTGTGGAGCTGTGCTGTGGTGGAGGCCGTGGTGAGTGGCAGGCTTTGTGGAGGTGATCTGTGGAAGCATCTGTGTGCTTTTGTCCCTGCCTTAAACAACCTGTTACTGCTTGGTTGCCTACTTAATCTGGAAAATGCTCCTCTTGTGTGTGTGTGTGTGTGTGTGTGTCTGTGTGTGCTTGTCTTACTGTGTGTACGGTGTGTGTGCGTGCATGCAAGTGTTAGTTAATGTGTGTGTGAGTGTGTGTTTATTTGTGCATGTGTGTGTGTGTGTGTGGAAGAAAGCTGTGAACTGTGTGTGCATGCATGTGGGCGAGTCTGAGTGAATGTGTGTGTGTGTGCATGTGTGTGTGTGTGTGTTTGTAAGAGAGAGAGAGTTTGTACGTGTGACATTGTGTTGGAGGAAAAGGCTGATTGTAAGGAAACAGTGTTTACTTGGCAAGCTTTTTTTGCACGGTTAGGGCTGTGCTGGGCAGGGCTGGACTGGGCTGGACTGGGCCTTTATCAGTTGTTGATTGCGCTGAGCCAAGACAACACTTCCAACCACACAATGCTGACACTTCGACAACACTGCACACACACACGCACATAAACACACACACACACACACGAAGCAGGGCAAGAAAATTCAGACACATGCACATAAGCAGGGCAAGAAAGATTAGACAGCTAAATAAGTAACCCACAAACACACACACACACACACACACACACACACACACACACACACACACACACACACACACACAAACTAAAAGACAGACAGAAAAACAAACAGACGTGACTATCAGCACTTGTTGAAGATGAAGAAGACTTAGACAGCTATATATAGATACAGAGACAGAAAGACAGACAGACAGACAGACTGACTGACAGAGACAGACAGACAAACAGACAGAAAGACAGACAGACAGAATGACAGACAGACAGACAGAAGTGACCAACATCACTTGGTGTACCAGCATCCTTTGTTATTGTGACTCAACTGTCATTGCTCCATGTTCCCACACACACGCACACACACACACACACACACACCCAGAAGATAAACACGGACACGTGTTTGGCTCCGCCTAGCATCCCCCCTCCCCTCCCCTCCCCTCCCCCATACATTTGCGCAATGCAAGCCATCTTCACTACATTAGAGCACAGCATATAAGCCCACATGGTTGGATTATCTCTCCGATGCATACATACTTAAAATACTTTTCTGAGAAAAGCACACACACACACTCACGCATACACACACACACACACACATAGCCGTTCCATATATCTACTTTATGGTCACAGAGTCATGCTCAGCCGCACTAAGCAAACGTAGAAACACACACACACACACACACGCACACACACACACACACACACACACACACACACACACACACAGCTAACAGTGCTTGGGGAGATTAATTTGTCGCCTGGTACCCTTGGACACGGAGCGCTGACGCAGTACAGCAACACCAACCAACCAGGGCCAACCAGACACAGCACAGAGCTACGGGTGAGAGGAGAGGTGGAGGGAAACGGAAGGAGGGAGTAAGAGAGAGAGAGATAGAGAGAGAGAGCGGGAGAGGGGGAGAGAGAGAGAGGGAGAGAGAAAGAGAGAGAGACAGACAGAGAGGGTTAGACAGAGAGGAAGGAACAGAGAGAGAGAGAGAGAGAGAGACAGAGAGATAGAGAGAGAGAGAAGGACAGAGAGAGAGAGAGGGAGGAAGGGTGGTTAAGGTAAACACACAAATTCATATCAACAGTTCCAGTAAGGCCTGCGCTCACACAAAGCCAGCAACCCATGTCTATGAAAGTACACGTTAAAGTCCATGTGGGTATATGTGAAAGTCCATCAAAAGCAACAGAGTTAATCCAGGCACTCCAAACAGCGGTAAGAATTAATGATTAAAAACCCCTGGAGAGATAAATAAATAAAAAAAACCTTTATAATGAACTGGCTACTTCCTATTAAAACAGCTAACTCCAGCCAGCTCTGTGAGGTGTGTGACGTTTGACGGAAGAGCAAACGAGCAGGCCTGGCATGGGCTCACAGGCGGAAAGCGGATGGCGTTTTAGGTGTGCAGCGATGTCCAGTGTGTTAATGATGTGGCCCACACAGCTGCCACAGCAGCAGCAGCAGCATTGGGGACTGTTCAAAATGCAGCCTCATAATGGCCGGATCAATCCACTCTGCTTGGCTGGCTGCGGGTCATGAACACAGCCAGTCACTGTGTGTGTTTGGTTGTGTGTGTGTGTGTGTGTGTATGTGTGTGTGTGTTTGTTTGTTTGTTTGTGTTTGTGTGTGTTTGTGTGCTTGTTTGTTTGTGTGTCTTTGTGTGTGTGTGCCTGTGTATGTGTGCGTGCTTGTGTGTGTGTGTGTGTGCTTGTGTGTGTGTGTGTGTGTTCGTGTTTGTGTTTATTGTATCGAGCTGTCACTTTGATGAACAGCCTGCACCAGGCCCAGACAGAAACACACCTGGTGGTGTGTCTCGTGGTGGTGTGTGTGTGTGTGTATGTGTGTGTGCCTGTGTGTTTGTTGAGGGGGGGCAGGCTTTTACCAGTCAATGTGCTTCAGCACGATGCCACCAACCATCGAACCCAGCGATCCCTCCAGGACCAAACTGTTAGTCCGTGGCAGATCATTTAATGCGTATCGACCCTGCCGACCACCTCCACTGAACTGAACTGAGCTGAGCTGTGGCAAGCCAATCCAAGCCAAGCCACCTCTGCATCCGTCTGGGGGAGGGATTGGGGTCAATAAGGGCACCAAGGTAAACACAAGCTCTACGCTTTTGAGAAATATGTTACACAGCAGAACCTCTTTCACTTCAGTCGAAGATGTTTGGGTGTGGTGTGTGTGAGTGAGTGAGTGAGTGAGTGTGTGAGTGAGTGAGTGAGTGAGTGTGTGTGTATGTGTATGTGTATGTGTGTTTGTGTGAGAGAGTAAGTGTGTGTGTGTGCGTGTGTGTGTGTGTGTGTGTGTGTGTGTGTGTATGTGTGTGTGTGTGTGTGTGTGTGTGTGTGTGTGTGTGTGTGTGTGTGTGTTTGGCATTCAGGTCAATGACGCCACCAAGGTAAGCACAAGCATTGTTCAGCTTAATGCACTACTGGGAAACACAATGTTTAGTGGATCCTCTTTCTCTTTTCAGTCCAATACTTAATAACACTGGAACATGAGTTGGGAGGGAGATTCCAATAATCCTCATGTACTACAGAAGCTCATTTCTAAGGACACGACTCTCTAGTATATCCTTGAAAGGCCACTGATCAATGCAGATGGGAAAAGCAGCAGTAAATGTTAATGCAAAAAAAGGTGAGCTTAGTGCACTTAATGTAGTATCTTAAAGGTAAAAGGTGGCTGTGATTGCGGTCTGTTAAATGTGAGCAGTACCATTAAAGCAGTCTCTTCCCTAACTTTTTGCAAGTCTAAGTGCTTCTGCTTTTAGATAAATAAAAAAAACATGGCGTCGGTGTGAAATCCATCAGAAAAGAAGTGTGAGTTATCTACAATGTTGCTGAGGCTATAAACATGACTGATACTGAAGCATTTAAAAAAAACTGTTGTGTCTTCTTAACCAAAATAAAAGAAAAAACAAAAGAAATACAAAAACCAAAACAGCTGAGGTAGCCATCTTATCCTCTGGTGTTGAATGTCAACCCTTATCATATCATGGGTAAGTTATGGGAGCCCTGTCTTAAAGGAGCTGAGTCATTCTATACCCTCATATCTCCCCCTTTCAAACAAGGCAGTATCCAGCCTCTAACACGGCACAAAATAAATGGATGTCATCGACAGCAGAAGTAAGCACAACTGCATCCTGCTGGTTGAAAGAGGCGTGGGAGACACTCGTGTGACAGTCAGTTACATCCATCATAGCAGATTGTCTCCCCTGTTAGTGGTAAAGAGTCGAGCAGAGGAGTGGTGTGTGGGGTGTCGGCGTGTTTATCACCACTGTTGCAACTGGGGGGCTACAACGAGGGCTAGTCCACTGGGATGTTGGCCTGGGCTGGCCTGGCATGAGCTGGGCTGGGCTGGGCTGTGCTGGGCTGGATGGGTAGGCCTTTCTGCCTGCCTGCCTGCCTGCCTACGAGGGACCCACACCAGGGTGGGGGAAGAAGAACGCCATGTTGAGATGATAATATGAACACATAAACCACATAAGTGACCTTTGGGACAGGCAGACACCCATTTACTTCCCTTGACCTGTAATCAAAGATTGTGTAAGTCGGGACAAAACGCATCTGCGTTTGGGCTTTTGTTGCATGCAGGCAGATTTTTTTTGTGTGTAGGAGGGAGTGTTCTTTTTCATGTGAGGAAATAAGAAACGAGGAAATGGTGTATTATTACACAGAAAATATAACAAAAGAAAAATTGTATGCGTGCGTGTGTGTGTGTGTGTATTGGCAATGGCCATGTAGACTATGCATATGTGTCAGTCATAGTAGTTGTAGTCTATGCTGGTAGCCACAGCAGAAACATATATAAACACACACACACACACACACACACACACACACACACACACACACACACAGACACACACAAACACTTATATATATATATTCAATATATATATATTCAACGCAAGATGGAACTAGCAAAGTTAGCCCAAGATTATGCAGATAAACAAAACCCAGAGATTCAGTAACACACGCCGCTAGCCCTGCGCATGGGGACCTCTCAGGTTTCTCGGCCCTCTAATGTCTCACATATCCCCTCAGCGGCTGCCTAGCTGGCCCCTAAAAAACCCACTTCAAACACAAGCCACCCTCCACCGCTACTGGTAGCCCCCCAGCGGCCCAGTGGCACACTCCCCACTTATTATTACAGCCTCCAGGCCACATGCTGCTACTGTTCCCGCTCTCGCTATAGCTATAGCTAGCATGTTTCCTGTTAGCATGTGTGTGCGGAAGACCACACCGCCATCACAGGCACAGGCACTCATCTGCTCACTGACCACACACACACACACACACACACACACACACATAGCTCGAACACACACACACACACACACACACACACACAACACACACACACACAGACACACACAGACACACAGCTGCCAGCCAGCCGGCCCATCTGGTGTGTGGTGTAAGCTGATGCCCGGGTGTGGGGCCCTGGCCAGAGAATGCGGCCCAAAGAAGAAGAAGAAGAAGAAGAACACAACACAAGCTGTCGCCACGCGGCTGGAAATCCCTCGACGAAATCCTTAACGTCACAACACACGCTCCCGTGCTTAATTGGTCATGACAAAACAGTGTGCCCTAATGCATGTACTTAACATGCTCCAGATACAGTTTGACACGCGTACAAAATGTTATTTATGTTTTATGATACGGCGTCAAATATTTACATTTTTCCATCGAGTGAGGTGGTCAATAGTCAGTGTTTCCTCTAGTGCTTCAGAATTAAGGCTGCCACCTTAATAAGACATCCCTTTCCACCTTAACTAAGTTTAACTGACACATTCCCTGTTTGTTAGTTCAATTCCTTAACTAACATATTTCCTGTGGAAAACACTTGGAATGCTACCATCACTGGTTCTGGATGCAAGGTAGGTCTGTACAGAACCACTGTTCAAACACACGAGTCATACCATATAACACTCAACGGGGAAGGACAGTTGGGGAGATTACACCCGGTAAGGTCCCATGACCCACCATTAGTCACGGTCAATGTGGCAACCCTGGCATGACACGCACCCTGAAGGCAAATAATGACCAAGCGAGTGATTTAGTGACCAGCCGAGTGATTTAGAGCTGCCTTGATGTCAGAGGAAGTATGGGGCCAGTGACGACTTGATCAAACATCAGGATACAGACGCACACACGCATACGACAGGTTAGTAACCTGAGGTTACACAGGACATGGACACACACACACATACACACACACATAAAGGTAGACACACCCAGGAAAAAAACAGGCAATCAAAATCAAACATGCGTGAATGCAAACCCACCCACACACACACACACACACACTTATTCAGTCAAGTGGTTAATATCATGGGCTTGTTCTATGGGTCCACTCTACAGCCAGTAGCCAGTGTGTGAGCGTGTGTGGGTGGGTGTGTTTGCATTCACGCATGCTTGATTGCCTGTTTTTTTCCTGGGTGTGTCTGCCTTTTTATGTGTGTGTGTGTGTGTGTGTGTGTGTGTGTGTGTGTGTGTAGTAGTTAGTGTGATAACACTCAGGGGCTTATGTGTTTTTAGGGTGAGATAATGTGGCTGTGTAAAGGGCCTTGCGACAGCATCAGACCTCTGTGCGAGGCCAATCCTATTAGCAGCAGCTGACGCAGGGCTGGGCTAGCCTGGTCTGGGTCTGGTCTGGGCCAGGACTGGCCCGGGACTGAGCTGAGCTCGCATGGGCTAGGCTGGGCTGGGCCTGCCTCCAACTCCACGCGATTACGGGCGGCTTTGGCTTTGACGTTTTGATCTAGCGTGTCTACTGTGTCATCTGTCCAGCCGCACGTCCCTGGACCTCCCCTTGAGCCGTCAGCCTGATGGAGAAATATCTCCTCGTCTAACACACTCATCACTTCAGCTCTCTCTCTCTCCCTCCCTCTTTCTCTCTCTATCTCACTCTCTCTCTCTCTCTCTATTAATGATCTATCCATCTACCCGTTTCTCTCTCTCTCTTTCTCTCTCACTCTGTATTAACGACCAAATCCCTCAACATCTCTCTCTCTCTTTCTCTCTCTCTATTAACGACCTATCTATCTACCTCTCTCTCTCTCTCTCTCTCTCTACCTACCTTGGCTTTTTGCAGAGTTTCAGTGCTCTCTCTCTCTCTCTCTCTCTCTCTCTCTCTCTCTACCTATGTTGGATTTTTGCAGAGTTTCAGTGGTTTCTCTCTCTCTCCATTTTTTCTCTCTCCCTCTCACTTTCTATTAATTATCTATCAATCACCTATCTACTTTACTCTACCTTGGCTTGCTTTAGAGTTTCAGTTCTCTCTCTCTCTCTCTCTCTCTCTCTCTCTCTCTCTCTCTCCTTCTACACCTTTTCTCTCCTTCCATCCAGTCTCTCCAATTTTAAACACTATCTAGACTACAATTTTAACCACTCTCTTCCTCTCTCCCCTTCTCCCGCCTCCACTCTCTAATATTTGATAAGGCTCTCAGTATGGGTGTGTGTGTGTTTGTGAGTGAGATGCGTATGTGTGTGTGTCTGTCTGTGTGTGTGTGTATGTGTGTGAGATACGTGTCTGTGTGTGTGTGTCTGTCTGTGTGTGTGTGCGTGAGATGTGTGTGTGTGTGTGTGTATGTGTGTATGTGTGTGTGTGTGTGTGTGTGTGTGTGTGATGCCATGTTGGTGGATGGATCAAAGGAGTAGCTGTGGCTTTATCAGCTTTTAGGGCTCTTGCTCTGTCTCGTCTGCTCTCATCTCGTCTCCACTACACACTCTATCTCTCTCTTTCTCTCTCCCTCTCCCTCTCTCTCTATCTATCTCTCTCTTTCTCTCTCTCCCTCAGACTCTCTCTACCCATCAGGCATTGGGCCTCTGGGCCACTCACCACACTGCACTGCGCTGCGCTTCAATTATGATAATGGAAATGTGTGATAATGCTGCACAGCCCGCCCGCCCGCCCGCCTTACCGCCCAACGCCTGCCCAACACACATACACACACTCAGCCCCATAGTCTCTACAGCAAACACCATTACAGGGGCCAGCATGGGAATATACACACATATATACAAACACACACATACGCACATATGCAATCACACACATACACACACTCACATGCAATCATACACATAGGCACAAACAACATACTCAGTGGTGGACAATATTCTATTTGTTGAAGCTTGCCGTATACAGTACGTACACACATTTGCCAATGTGCATGCACACCGACACACACACAAACATACACACAGCCTCACTTACAAACACCATCCCATGTGTTTTAAGCGTGCTGTATATGCACACATTTGCCAAATGTGTATACACAAACAAACGCACACACACACACACACACACACACACAAATGCAGACCCCACCACTGCCACATGTGCCCACACATGCAGTTTACAGACATGGTGTGGAAACACAGGCATTCCAATACACACAAAACCCACAAAATCCTTTTGCAAATGCTCCCCTTACATCCATCCATCCACACACACACACACACACACACACACACACACACACACACACATACACACACACACAGGACATCGATTGATATTCTAGGATTGATATTCGCACATGCAACTGTCGATGGCCCTCGTCCAACTTGAGCTGGGTTAAATCGATGCGGTGAAGTCATCCCTCCCTATGTCTATCTCTCTCTCCCTCTTTCATTCTCTTCTCTCTCTCTCTCTCTCTCCCTCTGATGTGTTTGCAGAGTGGATGGCAGCACCAGGCTCTGGGCCCTAAGTACAGTAGCATCTGGTGACCATCAGAGACCACAAGAGAGAAGGAGAGAGGAAAAAAAGACACACACACACACACACACACACACCATCCCTTTTTTCTCCTCTCTCTCACTCTCTTTTCTTTTTGGTTGTTCTTTTCATTTTTTTTATTCCCTCGCTTTTATTCTGAAACCACACGCGAGCGTGTGCCGCAGATTGGGATGAGGAGTGTGTATAAGTGTGTGTGTGTGTGTGTGTGTGTGTGTGTGTGTGTGTGTTGGCCCACAGAGATCTGTTTTTCCGCTCCAACTTCAGTGGCACATGGCCTTGCTTTGAGTGGCACTGGCAAAGGGGGGGGGGGTTGAGGGTGGAGGGAGCAGGCCTCTTTAAAATAATTTAGTGGGCAAAAGAATAAAAAAACAGCACATATGCATAATGGCACACACACACACACACACACACACGGGCCACATGTGCCACCACATACCCACATGCACTTAAATGCACACACAATACAGACACAGACACACGCACACACACAAACACACGCACGCAGGCCACGAGTGCAGTCACACTCCCAAATGCATGTAAATGCACACACAATACAGACAGACAGAAACACACACACACACACACACACACACACAAACACACACACAGGCCACATGGGCAGCCACACACCCACATGCAGGTAAATGCACACACAATACAGACACACACACTTACACACACACTTACACACACACACACACACACACAGGTCACATGTGCAGCCACACACCCACATACACGTAATTGCACACACAATACAAACACACACAATCTCACACACACAAACACACAAACACACACATACACACACGCGCACACACACACACACACGCACGCACACACACGCGTGCACACACGAATGCTCACTGTTGGAGAACTGAGAGCCCTTCCCCTTGTTTCTCTGCAGCAGGCTGTCCCCGTTTAATTACCACCTTCTTCCCTCAATTAGGGCTCCTGGTAATGCGTGGGATGAAAGGGGTGCTGGGGGTGGGGGTGGGGGGGGACCTAACGAGGGTATGATCCCCCCTACTGCCCCCACCCCTCCCGCCCACCACCACCAACCAGCACCACCAGCAGCACCCCCATCACCAAAAAAAAGCCTTCTCCAGTGTCCCGCCAGTTTCCCCATATTTGCAACAGCATGCCAGGCCTTTTCTTCTGTTCCTCACAGTGGAGTATGTGTGCGCCAGTGTCTGAGATGTGTTCGTGTTCGTGTGTGTGTGTGTGTGTGTGTGTGTGTGTGTCTCAGATGTGGTTGTGTGTGTGTGCGCATCTATCTGTGAGTCTTCTTTTCATTACAGGGTATGTGTGTGTGTGTATCTGTGCCTGAGATGAGTCTTCCACAGGGGTGTGTGTGTCTGCATGCGTGCGTGTGTGTGTGCGTGTGTGCCTTTGTGTGCGTGCCTGTGAGAGAGATGTGGGTGTATTTGAAATGTGTGGGGTGTGTTGTGTCTGTGTGCACCTCTCTGCCTGTCCATGTTTATACTGGAGCCATGTGTGTGCTCAGGATGTGAGTAAGTGTGTATGTCTGGGCCCATGTGTGTTTGTTTGAGAGTGTTAGACTTGTGCGGGCATGTGTGTATCCGTGTATTTGTGTGTGTGAGTGTGTGTATATTCAGGATGTGTTTCAGAGTGTGTATCAGGATGTGTGCATGTGTGTGTGTGTGCGCTTTGTGTGTGTGTGTGTGCAAATATGTGTGCGTATGTGTGTGTCTGTGTGTGTGTGTGTGTGTGTGAGTGTGTGTGTGTGTGTGCGTTTAAATATGTGTGCGTGCGTGCGTGTGTGTGTGTGTGTGCGTTTAAATATGTGTCTGTGTGTGGGTGTGTGTGTGTTTAAATGTGGGTGCGTGTGTGTGTGTTTAAATGTGTGTGTGTGTCTGTGTGCGTGCTTGAGTGTGTGTGCGTGCTTGTGTGTGTGTGTGTGCGTACGCTTGCGTGTGTGTGTGTGTGTGTGTGTGTGTGTATGAGCTGCACAGTTTTCCTTTGTTCTTTCCCAAGGCTGCTGCTTCCTGCCATTAGCAGCTGAACACTCTTTACAGATTTTTTTTTTTTTTTTTTTTTGCCAGGCTTCCTCACTGGCACAGCCGAGCTTGGAGCTGACCCCAGAAAACAACAGGGCAAAACACAACCACACATAGCCAGACAGACAGACAGAGAGACACACACAGAAAAAAGATAGAGACAAGAGTGAGAAAGAAAAAGAAAGAGAGAGAGAGAGAGAGAGACAGGGAAACTGGGAGAGACAGAGAAACAGATAGTCAGAAACAGAATGAAAGAGTAAAGACGGACAGAAGGACAGAATCCTGATCAAGGGGGGGGGGAAACCTGTCCCTTTAAACATGGGCCTCTGCATTTACAGTGGTCTAGCCCTCTCACTCGTAAACAGATCGATGAGCGTGTGTATGCGTATGCATGTGTGTGTGTGTGTGTGTGTGTGTGTGTGTGTGTGTGTGTGCAGAATTTCCATCACCACGCCCCACCATCAGCCTCATAATATCCCCAACCTCACCCCACCCAGATCAATACTCACTCACACGCACAGCACGCGAATACACACACACACACACACACACATACACACACACACACACACTCTCCATCCATCCCGGAGCAGTGCATCCTGTATGCACACACTGGGTCGAAGCTCTCGTCGTCCAGCCTGGGACTGTGGAGAGACTCCCTGGGTCACCGGAGCTCCAGCCAATATCAGTCTCCTCTGAAAGGGCTCATTTTTCAGCGCTCGGCGGCCCAATGCAATATTCATGAGGGAGGAGTGCAAGGAAGGATAAGGGGACTCCCTATAAACCACGGCATTTAGCCCACATGGTTGTGATTTTAGAATTGCAGGTCCTTGTTACATCCTGAGTCACTCATATCACTAACCATAACCCTACACCTAACCCTTACTCTAACTCTATAACCTAATCATAACACTAACTCTATCCCTTACTCTAACTCTAACCTGATCATAACCCTAACCCTATCCCTTACTGCAACTCTAACCTTAATCTGATAGATTTTACCATTGGCTAACGTTTAAGGTAAGGTTAAGGTTAGGGTTAGGATAAGGGTTGGAGTTAGCATTATGGTTATTGGCTTAGCACATTAAAACGGCTAACAAAGTTAACCAGGCACATCATTAGTGACACAGGATGTAGCAAAGACCTTAGATTCTAAAGTCCCGCCCATCCAGGCGAAATGCCGTGTTTTTAGGAAGTGCCGGGTGATAAGAGGGCCATTGGCCCGACTGGACACTCGGAGATGGACTAGCCTGCCTGCCTGCAGTCTGCAGCCCAAAGCCATGCAGATATGGACTGGTGCAGCATGGTGTTTTCTCTCTCTCTCTTTCTCGCTCTATTTTCCTCTCTTTTCCTTGTTTTCTCTCTCTCACCCTCTCCATGTCTCTCTCTCTCTTTCTGTTTATTGCTCACACTCTCTCGCTTTCTCTCGCCCTCTCTCTCTCTCTCTCACACACACACACACACACACACACACACACACACACACACACACACACACTCCATCTCTCTCTCTGTGACACAAGCCACTAGTGCCAGGAGAATTTATTACCGGAGGCTGTGCCGGCAAGAGAGAGGAGCGGAGCGGTGCCGAGCCAGGAAACAGCACCTGACTGCACTGCGGCTTCGACCAGCGTGGTGGGCTTTTCCTTTTTTCTTTTGGGCGAGCCATTCTTTTTCCCCCCGCTCATTCAAATAAACAATAACCCCTCAAACCTCCAGTCCTCCCTCCCCCGTTCGAAATGTCTATATTTCTCAGTTTGTCTCACACAGTCACACACACAGATGCAGAAGCGCAGAAGCACACACACACACATACACACACACATACACACACACACACACACACACACACACAAGTAAACGTGACACAGATATGCATACTTAGACACAAAACAAAAGACACACACGTACGTACACACACACACACACACAAACACAAGCACACACTGATGATTTGTGAGGAGGGGTGCTTTTATGACCAGGTGTGTGTGTGCCCCACCCACAGTAGCACACAAGATGCTGCGTCGTGGCAAAGAACCCCCCCACTAACACCCCCCCCCCCCCCCCCCCCCCCCCACACACACACACACAGACTAACCCCCAACCACCACCCCCACCTACACAGCGTGTGGCAGGCTGTCTCAGCAACAGCACTTCCTTTCCCAAACCAACCCACTTATTTCCTCCTCAGTGGGACCCCTGCCTACTCTGAGGGGGGGTGGGGAGGGGGGGATTGTGGTTTTGGGAAGTGGGGGTCCATGAGAACCTCTCCTCAAACAGCAGCCCTGCGTCAGCACGGGCATGTGTGCCGGGTGTGTGTGTGTTTGCTGTTAAACGGTCTGTCTGTGTCCTCGTGCCTCTCTTTTAATGTCAATCAAAAATGCTGGGTCCTGGGGTCTTTCAGTGGTTCACATGGCTATCTTTCACTTGTGAGCAAATATTTCTCTTTCTCTCTCACACAGACATACACAGATAACAGACTTTCTCAGTCAGTCAGTCACTCACACACACACACATACATACATACATACACACACATACAGATAATACACACTCCCACCCCCTAATTCCAGTCCTTGTTAGTTTACAGAGTTGAAGTCAGTGTCCTTTATCTCTGTATGTCCCAGACCTTGCCAAACAACCCCCCTGCTGTGAACAACTTTCACTTTCTCTCTCTGTCTGTCTCTGTCTCTCTCTCTCCTCATTCATTTTCTTCCCCCTAACCAGCGAGTAGGAGTCTCTCCAAGTCATTACTGTCTGGGAATGCTGACTAAACAGCCCAGAGAGAGAGTGGGTCAGTAAGTCGGTGGATGCGCTGCCGTAGTAGTCGGTACGCACGCATAGCCTGCAGCGCTGGGAGTGGGAGGCACTGACTGGACGCACGTATCGTGGCATTCCATCTTAAATGCCACAGCCCCGGGCAAAACTATCCCAAGAGTCCCAGCTATGCCACACACACAAGTGACGCCACCACTGCTATCACAGCCACACACAATGCACACGAAACCCACAGAATACGTAATACGTATGCAAGTGCTCCCCTTACATCCATCCATCTATTCACCCATCCACACACACACACACAGATGCTCATTGATTGATATTCCAGCATTGATATTCGCACATGCAACTGCCCTCGTTCCAACATGAGCTGGGTTAAATCGATGCGGTAAAGTCATCTCTCTCTCTCTTTCCCTCTCTCTTTCCCTCTCTCTCTTTCTCTCCATCTCCGATGTGTCTGCGGAATGCCTGGCAGCACTGGGCCAGCGTCTGAATGGGGTAACACAATGCCTTTGAGCAGTGCCTGTGTGTGGTGGCCCACCCTCTCTTTGTTCTCCTGCTCAGCCTAACAGGGTTCGCTGCACAGGTGTAGCAATGGAACAGTGCACGTGTAAAGGCATGGCTGGACTTTATAAATAGGACATCCTGATAGTGATCCACTGTACCTACTATCTCTTACTACTACTACTACTACTACAGTCAAAAGAAATCTGGAGTGTATATCTGAGCCGTCGGGAGTGTCTCTCTGTACACAAAACACACACGCACGCACATGTGCGCTCACACACACACACACACACACACACGACAGTAAAAGAACAACACTGAGGGACAAAAGGGAGGGAAATGATAACATGGCAATAGGAGACTTGCACCGGATGTAAGACGATGCACTAAACACCAAAAAAATCTCTACTGTCCTATTGAGTAGACTACAGGTGAATAATGGTGTGTGTGTGTGTGTGTGTGTGTGTGTGTGTGTGTGTGTGTGTGTGTGTGTGTGTGTAAGAGTGTGTGCGCATGACAGACAGAGATAAAGAGCGAGAAAGGAGAACATGTGTATTTATGAGAAGAAGACTGACTCTTTGACCCCCATGAAGATCCACCCAAGCATCCATTACATTACAGACATTACTCGCGATGCTGAGAAGGACTACACAATGCATCCCTCAGCTCTGACCTACTCCCTGTCCAACCCCCACCTACCACCACCACCACCACCACCACCAGATCCCCCATCCTGACACTCAAACACACTGAGCGTGATTGCACATGGTCTCCCCTCCATTATACATCACCCAGACCGTCCAAGAGACAGACAGAGAGTAAACATCACTCCTTCCTTAAGCACTCAGCTCGCTCTCACTCCAACCATTCTTCCATGTTTCTTTTTCTTTTTACAATGATTGCACAGATGTTTCTCTGTGAAATGAATCAGGGCTTGGGAAGAGTGTGGCGATGCTGAAGAGAGAGACGTGGCAGGAGTAAAAAATGTTTAAAAAAAACGAAGAGTGAAGTCAGTGTTGACCTTGGTTACCAACATGTCCTTTGTTCTATTTTACTAATGGCTTTTATCGTTTTGAATTAACTTTTCAGGTCTATTCAAAAAAATAAGCATTGGTAAGACTGAATAGATGGCCATGAATATGGAGCAGACATCCCAGCCCGTGTAATCTCTCTCTGAGGCCCACAATGGTTGCTGATGTGGTTAATATCAGATCGGGTGGTTGGGGGGGGGGGTTCTGGAGGTTGGATTGGTGGGGTACAACGAGAATATAAATTGGTGGGATGCTGACGCTGCCAATTGATCTTTGTTGCACCTTCTTCAGTGTAGGCTGAGGGGGGACCTCTGACACCTAACCCTATTTGTCTGTCTTTTTCATGTCACCGTCTGGAGGTCAAGTCCAGCAGCAGCAAAAAAAAAAAAACCCACCCTCGTCCCCAAACGAAACCCCCTTTGACAGCTAGCTTACCTTGCCATATTTTAACGCCCTGTGGCTGAGATGAAGTCGTCCTTGGGAGAAGTTAATGAAATCAGTTCGGTGCCTTGAGAGCATGTTTCGCAACAATCTCATTTCATAAATGTGCACGTGTAATTAAAATACGATTTATTGTGCGCTCTCTCAGGATTGCTGCTTTTCTTTTAAAAGGCGGACATGCAGTGGTTTCTTCAACAATCATTGAGCCAAACTGAAGGCTTTTTACAGGCTCATTAATTCCATCTAAGCAATGAGGAAAATTCTAGAAATGACTTTGCGAGGGGGTGTGGAGGACTGCTTACTTGTACACACAGTAAGCATAAACCCTTAACCCCCCCGTGATAATCTTCCCACAGTGGGCGAATGCTCTCAACGGTTCTCAATGTGCTGCATTAACGTTGCACTGCTTACATTACTGGTGACATTTTGCTTTTGACAATACATGGCTTCATGGAAAAAGGAGGGCTCAAACATTTGAGATATGTTTTCCGTTAAGGTTCTTCTGCTGACCAGCATAGCTTGGCTTGTAGTAGGAGTGGGTGACCCTGAGGGAATGCCAGGTCCTGACCCCTGTGCGTGCTGAGGTGGTCTCCTCCCCGCACTATTGACGGAATTAGGAGCACTGTCCTCTCAAGACAGACAGACACACACACACACACACACAAACACATACACACACATGCTTCCTTGTCTGCTTGCCCTTCAAAAATGGAGATCCCTCCTTCAAGCAGGATGCTCTCTGGGGATGGTTATTCGTCTCGCATCCAGGCCTTATTGAATTGAAAAATAATATGGCTGATGTGGACACTAAAGGAAAGAAATGCATTTCAGCCGAGCGGAGCAGCTGATGAGAGCAAATGGAGTGAGTGAGTGAGTAAGTAAGTGAGAGAGAGATAGATAGAGAGAGAGAGAGAGAGAGAGAGAGAGAGAACGAGAGAAAGAGAGAGAATAAGAGAGACCATCATATGCTCTATCTGAAAACTAACACCACATACATATGTGTGGAAGGCTGAAGAGCTCTGAGAAAATGACACAGTTCACAGAATCTGGGTATCAATTCCAATAACCTGCCCAGGGCTCTATCCAGGGGAAACGATTACCTGAAACATATATGCCTGACACACATTTCTGCTACCGTCTTGAACACCATCTCACGCAATAGTCAGGGAGAGGAACATCTGTGTGTTTGTGGTGTGTGTGTGTGTGTGTCTGTGTTTGTGGTGTGTGTGTATGTGTGTGTGTGTGTGTGTGTGTGTGTGTGTGTTTTGTCTCTAAGTAGCTCTGAGCAGTCACTCTGAGCCCTAATGTGACTTCTGTAGGAGCCCGTTTTCATGTGAGAGGCATTAGGAGTCGCCGCTAACCAAGTGAAACTGAGTGGGGTAAAGAACTAAGGGTCAGGGCAGAGCTGTTTCCTAAGCACACACACGCACACACACACGGCTCAGGCTTGTTTATGGTGATATGAAAGTTTCCAGTGATGCTTGATTGCACTGCATGTGTTCAAGAGGTCATTAAACAAAAGCTGCTGCAATCATGAAAGCATGGCAATTAAAAAAAAAACATCTGATGAAGGGGTATACAAACTGCTTGAATATTTGCCCATAGTGTTCTGTATGTGTCTAGAAAAAAAAAAACATTTTATGGAGGGTGAATGGTTGGAATTAGGCATTCATATATTTGTAACCATATGCTGCCTTTTCCGACAAGAAATCTCCAATAAGCAAAGCAATTCTAGCTTGCAGAGCAGGGCTTTTTTCTGGCCTTTATCCCAGCTGTTTGATTCACAAAAGAGCACAAAAAGTCACATTCAGCATCTGTTTCTCAGGCGACATCTGCACAGGCCGGGGGGAGCTTAGCAGCGCGCTCGAAATGATTCGCATTGTCCACATCAGCGGGATGTTCTCGTTTTTCATGTAGGCTGTCAAGTCTTTAAATCGTTACGCAATAGACACTAAACAGGACGCCACGTTTAGCACCCAGAAGACCTTATTCTTAATCTTTTGTTTTTCCTTCTTTTAGAGGGAGTGTCTACGTTCGGCAAGCGCATGGTGGAACTGTTTGTTACTCTGGCATCATGACGCAAAGCCACCCTGTGCAAGTTTTACGGCTGTGGGCATGTATGGCACATGCAAACACGATCACATGGCGAAGAGTTGGTCTTACCAGCACAAGCCGTGGACGGTCATAGGGCAGTGGTGGTGACACCCATCTAATCAAAGCTCCAAGACAGCAAGTACGGGTGTGTTCGCCCCGTGTTTCCTCTGAGGAGTCCCATAGTTCGTGGAAATTCGTATTTCCACAAAAAAAAAAAACAGGAATGAATAGTAAGGAGCTAAGAATCGGACATCGGGGGCAAGGATGACCCTGGGAGGGCAATGCCACAAAGAACTAATTGTCAGGGATTCGCATTCCCATAAACCCAATTTATGACATGCTACTGGCGTGACAGATCGTTCTGTGTTGGCTTCACGGAATAATATGAGGGTATAAAAGACTAAAAAGTGACAAAAAGAATATTATTGTGCTCTGTGGACTTCCTGGGCAACTATAGGATTGAGTGCTAAATTCAAAGAATCACTACATACGCTTTGTTTGGGTAAACTCTATTAACCCCTTTTGTTTACATTTATGGTTATGAATGATGATGTATGAATTTTGTGGATGGCTAAAATACACAGCGTTGCACCTGTCACTAAATACAAAGCACCTTGCGTTTCTTTCAAGCACAAGTACCGTTGCAGATATGTTGTAATAACAGCCCCAAAACCAGACACTTTTATTGTGTTGGTTACTACTATGTACTATAATCATTTGAGCAGCCTGTAACTCCATCCACTCACACAGGTTTAACACCTGCTTTCCTGCGCCTGTTTCGAAAGACGCTGGTTTGCCACACACCCTCCCCTTCAACGCCTCTCCGTATGGAGTACAGTGCGGGACTTACCTCCATAGCCGTTCAGCGTCGCTGAATGGGAGCGGAGGAGAAAACACAGCAACAAAGCCCCAGAGATGAGACAGCCAGTAGTCTTCATGTTCCGAAGATCCAAAACAACACGAAGTATTGGTCCGGGGTTACCGTCCGGGGATCAGTTTCAGCTGCGAACCATTCTTCTCCTAGATCAGTCCGTTGGTTATAGACGTGCTACGGATTTTTGAAGATTATGTCCTGGTGCACTGATATTTTACACTTAATATAAAACACAAAAATGTGAAAAGGTAAACGAATGAGACCAAATAGAAGCCAAAAGACGTCCTGTTCTCTGGTCAGTCGGTGTATTCTCTATAAGAAGCAATAGCCTCGTCTACAGCATAACGCGTAAAAAAAGTGCAATTGTTAAAACAAATGAATGGCAAAAGCAGTAAAACAGCAGAATATGAAAACAAAGTTAAAGTTGCGAGATGCTTTGAAATAAGTGTAGTTAAATACTCGCGCTTGTCAACGCAAGCTCTCTCTCTCGATACAACCCTATATCGCACAACAGCGCTCAGTCTCCTTTTGGCTGCTATTATATTTGATCCATTTAAATATCCGGAAACACAGTCCATATAGTCCACTCAGCGTGTAATTGACAGGTAAAGAGGAACGGGTCCACATCCGATAGAGTAACTCTTTTCTCGGCGAAATGAAGGATAAAACAGCGCGTCTGGGATATCCAGGCAAGCAAGCGCTACAGCGTAACCATGAGCGTTTGTAAGCGATTTCGCTGTCAAGTCTCGCCTTGCCCCGCCCGCTGGAACGACGCCTACAAACAACAGGTAAGACACGTCACACATTAACATTAAGCTTATTATACTATCTTTATTTCAACACAACTGTAGTTATTAACTGGGACGTTAAACTTAAGAATTGAAGTTAATTTGTAGTGATAAACGAACAATACAAACTAAAGACTGGTAGCCTATAATATTTAATATTAGGCTAATATGCAACAATATTAATATTGTTACATTGTATACATAATTAATAACTTGACACTGCACATTTCTC
>CM059284.1:21545286-21587786 GCA_030347295.1 Setipinna tenuifilis
AGAGACAGGCACCTAGGAACACACTATTTCCCTGGTGTTTAACTCGGTGGTTAATTGAAGTGATTGCACAGAATTGCCCCAAGGAACGGGGCCAATTGATTGCTACACTAAAAGGCGCAAATTATCTTCTTAAAATCTAGTGCTAAATGCAAAAAAAAATGGCCATCAGGTAAATTGTGACTGATTGCAATGCTAATGTTAATCCATGTGAGTTCATTAACACACGTGCATACATTATTGGCTAAAGTGGGCCTCAAAAAAAGCAATTGTTAACCCAACCCCCGCTCCCACAGCAAAAAAAACACTCCTCGCACAAAGCAAAATGGAATTCTGTGCGTGATTTTTTTTTATGTGGTTTCTGGAGTGTCCTCCTTCTCTCCATCTCCCTTCAATCTAGCCAGGCTCTTGCGGTTGCCGTGGTAACGGCGTGTACACACATCGCACATTCCACGGTCGAGGGAGCCACTCCACCGGGAGCACTGTGGCATCGAATCTAAGGGGGGTTTTGTCCATATTCCTGTTGCAAAAAAAAAAAACAGGAGGTTTAGGACCATGGTGCTAATGGTGCTACACTCTACTCTACTCACAGACAATGCCCTCTGCCACCCTGGCTTTGAGCCAGCACCTTTGCAGCCTGGCACACAGGCGTTGATGCAGAAGCTCTCTCTCACACATGCACAGATGTACGGGGGGGATTTTATCCGTGGTTTGGATTCAGTTGCTTCAGCAAAGCCATACCATATGGATGTGGGCCAGGTGAAGCAAGCTGTTTCCCTTTGGGTGTCTATGGATGTCTGTAGACGAGGGCTGTCTAGGTTGTAGCAGTCAGAGAGATCGGATCAGCTGAAAGGTCAGGTGACCTCTCAAGGAGCATGACAGAGCATGCCAGACCAGGTGCCTGAGTAACCCCCCCCCCCCCCGTCATGCTGTCGCACGACTCCAATCATCTCCACATGGGTTGCTACCCCTTTTTCCACTATCTCTTATTGCCTAAATATTCCGCTCATCTAACCAGCTAGCAAAAAATATTCAATTTGGCAAGGCCTCATTAGGGGTGAAATTAGGATATTAAAATCAGGCCGAAATAATTTCAGAGGAAAAGTTACAGTTCAAAATTCTGGCCAAGGGTTGTTGATGTTTGAGCACAACAACCAATTAAGCTACACCCCTCCCCTCCGCGTTCCTTAGGCAGCATGTTAATTACTAGCTGCGATGGTCCATGGCTCAGTTTAAATCTCTATGGTGGTTTCCCTTTCATGGAGTCAGGGCTATGCACAAACACCAGAGTGAGTGTTATTTTTTTTCAGCGCAAGCAGAGCTAGAGTACCCACAAAGATCAATTTGCTGAGACTGACAAAAATGAGCTCCATTACAGTTACTAACATTACCTTTCAGCAGAGGTGAATAGAGTGCTACCGTATCTCTTCATGACTCCAAAAAAAGCACTTGGCACTCGCATGAATAAACAACAGCTCAGGGTATCAACAGATCCCAGCTGAAAGGCTTTCAGCCTACCTTTCTCCCGTAATAAGGCTCTGGTGCTGTCAATCACCGGAGGGGAGGGAAGGGAGCGGTATCTCTGAGGTGCTGGGGGATTAAGGAGCGAGCAGGTGGGGAGGAAGCATACCTGGTGCAGGGGGTCCACAGAGGTTCGGGATGGGGGTAGGGGGTGGCAGGTAGGGGGGCCCAGATGTTAAGGCTCAGAGGATCCCTGGGGCTGCCGCTGCTTTCCGTCAATCTTTGATGGTAGCACTACTGATACATCAATGTGAATACAAAAGCACAACGAGGCTGTAAGCAAAATATTCTGCTTTAAGTTCATTTTGCCCTGGGTGTTTGTGATTACACTGCATTATGTATTGAAATGCCAAGTTCAGAAGCTCTGTGGTTACCATCACTAAACCACTGTGTAAGTACAACTGATCTTAATGAAATAAGTCAAAAAAAATTATATCTACCACTAAGTGTGTACCTACAGTATATCAGATATTTTACAAATAGGAAATGACTTAACCAGGAATTCACACTAGTACGAAGACAATTGCACAAGTGTCCTCTGGAAAACCCCTCTCCACAGCAATTTGACACATTACACGAGTGAGTAACCCACTTACATCAGATTCCATTGGTTTGAAAAGCCTCCTCTGAGGGGGCTGCATTGCCAGTGGTTACGAGAGCTAATGCTAATGTTCTGTGTGATTGTGGCAGGCTGTACAAGGTTCAGACTGATACAGTGACCCGCCGAAGGGCATGCTGCCATTTCCACATCAGCAACACTCAAGGAGGGATTAAGTGAAATAACTCCACGTTGAAAGTCCTCTATATGGACTCACGGAGATTAAACATGTATTTTTTTTCCCCCTCAGCTGTGTGTGAATCTGAGATTCTTAACTTGTCTTCAGACTAGTGAGGTCCTACAGGGCAGTTAAGGCACTAGCTTATAAGCAAGTAAACTTGTTTTCACATGATTGTCATCAGGGCAGAATTACAGAATGGACCAAATGGCTTGGGTGGGCAGAGGGCAAGAGGGGGCCATGGCAGGGCCTCTAAAACCATGTGAGGCCCATTGTTTGCTCCAAGGTTGACCCTTGACAGACACCATAAGTATGCATAAGTACAGTATACACAATGCAAAGCAGGCTGGTTGCAGTTGGAGTAAATTAGCTAAGCAGATTAAATGTTCCATAGTGAGCAGACCATTTTGCAAAGATGCAATGCCACAACACACCTTCCGAAAATATGAGAGCAAGACAGTTTTGTGCGCAGAGCTGCTTGAATCCATACTACAGCCCTGGTTGTCATATATAAAAGCATGATTCCACACTAGTCTCAAATGTAAGTACTTAAAACTTATCTGACCCATTTTCTAGTGTACTTTTTAATTGCAATAACAAAGCAACTTTGTAAAAGATACCCTGTCCTTAGGAACAGCGACTGGAGGAAAAACTTCCTCGCAGCTTGCTTGTCACAAATTACAGCTGAACTTGCTATGCAAATAAACAACTCATACGCACCCTGTTTTGACAATTTTTTTTCAGACCCACTGCTGTTGACTTTTTTTTTCCAGCCTGGAACAATTAGCGCTGTCGCGCCGGTGATCTGAGGGTTCTTAACGATCGGTGCCATCTTGCACCCCAGGGGTGCTGGGTCTTTCTCGTGCGGCAGAAAAGGAGGATTAGGCATCCCCTGCGGGCATCCTGTTTCATCGCAGCGAAAGTCAACATGTTTACAGCTGATTGTTGTCCTGCGGACATCAGAGATTATGCAGACGACAGACTAAATCTGGTGTGTCCTTTACAGAGACGTGACCTGGTGAGGATACTTAGGAGGAGGAAGCTGATCATATGGAGTCATGACACCATTTTAAAACAATAGCATGATTCAGACCTGAAGTGTACAGACTGCCGCCAAGGAAAGCAGCCTATTAGGCCCTCTATACTCTGTGGCTTCTGGCTGCAGTAGCAGGGACATAATTATTGTACTGGATTAAATCTGTTTTTCTGTGGATTATAATGTGCAAAGAAAAAGCGATTAAAGCACTTTTGTGGTTCTGTTCGCAGAGTCTGTTTGTGTGTGTGTGTGTGCGTGTGTGTCTATGCATGATTTGTGTCAGCTTGCAGTGTGAAACTGTCATTAGCAAGTCTAAATTCACTGAGAGAAAATAAATATTCTCTTCCATTTTCTTAGCTTTAGAAAATTAGGCTATCCACCAATGTTGATGATTATGCAAAAGACCTATTCTATTTTCTGTCTGTGACCTTTCAAAATTGCAATTATTTCGAACTACAATACTGACCGACAAACTTGAATGCACAGCTGGCTGCTGTCCACAACAATATGATCAATGCCTAATGACATTTAGCCCACAATCCACCATTTTCCAAAATGTGTGCCAAAAGATACCATGCACAATATCGCCGTTGGAGGGGTTTAAAAAACATTTCCGGAAAATACCAACATGACCTTCACTTGAACAAAACAACGACTGACAATTCACCCCTGTAACATAGAGCCAACAAATCAATCAGAAGATGTGCTTCTTGAAAAACACCACTGCAGTGTAGTTTGCCTCTTGCATGGAGAGAAGATGAAACAGGAAACAAGCTGGGGGTGACCCACAAAGATGTTTCCTGCAGTGCTTCCTTGGGGCGAATCAGGACATATTGAAGGATCAGTTGAGTGATTTTTTTTTGTGATGTTGTGATGTTAACTTTGTGTGAGTGCTGTGCCAGTAGTTTAGCACCAAAAATAACTGCACCTAAAAAAACAAAATACAACATGTATGTGGGGCATGAAACAGTATGGATCCAATATCTAAAACTTTGAAATAAATCCCATAAACCGACTTTCAAAATCCATTAAAATCCCTCAGCCCATGATACATGCCTTTTCCTATCTTAGAGGAAAAAGCCACCTGCCCCCCTCCAATTTTAACAAGCACACAAATACGCTAGCAATGGGTGACCTCCGTCCCTCTCCAAACACCCTACAATTTTAATGAGCACACAAAGAGAGATACAGTCGGTCATGCTATAATACCTTTCAGCACCCAAACAAACAGGTCTATCTGTTGCCATGTTGTCTGTTCAAGCTGCACTGCACCAGATAAACAGTACACTATAAAACACTGAAACAACAGAAGGACCTAAGAGTAGATTGTGCTCAGTAGGGGATCACTATAAAGATAAGTGTCTATGTCACAGTGTGTGTGGGTGGGGGGGGGGGTTTCTTCTCTCTGCAGGTGGTGTTGCTGCTAATGTTTGCTAATATGTTGGCAAAGCATCTGGAGTTTACACTCACACATTCGAAACCTCCTTAAAGGAGGATGATACAGTGCAGGTCTTATGCAGCCAAAAAAGTAATGAGCAAACAATAACGAAAAATTTAGGAAGAATAAATCTTTGGCTTGGAAGGGCGCCATGGCTTAACACAGAGGCACTGAAATCCCACTGCAGTTACTGTTGACCTGCTTTAGGAGAGGAGCTGCAGCTGGTGGAGTCTTGAACAGGATGCACAAATTCTGTTCAGGCTCTTTTTTCTCAAGTCTGTCTTCTTTATCTATAACAGCGACCAAATGGCTCACAAATTCTGTGAAAATGTAGAGGGAACACAAGAGGTTAATAACACCAGTCAGGACCACACAAGAATATCGATAATAGGGAAGAAACTATCTTTCATTTTTTCAAAAAACTACTCCTTCACTCTCTTCAGAGTATAAAGGCTACAGCACAGTCTTCCTGAAAAGTTGGCCCCGTCTCTGATGTGGACAAAAACTCAATGGCTCTCTCTCTTTTTCCATCTTTCTCTTTCTGCTCATTCTTCTCTCCTGTTCACTCCACTCATGCTGAGTCCCCACTCCTCTTGTTACACAATGGGATTAATGGCCTCATTTCTCATTTCTATTTTTTTTTTTCATTCACGTGGGCAAGCAACCAATCCAATTACTCCATCTTGGGCAAGAGGCCTGTCAATCAGCGAAGAGGGTGGAGACGAACACGGCTCCCCATCCACTAATTGGAGCAAAGCCACACTGTGCTTGGAGAAAAAAAAATCCCAAAAGTATGTAGACCAGTTTGTTTAATTCAAGTATGGTGTATTCATACCCGTGGAGCAATGAGAGCCTGAGACAAAAACGGTGTGAAAAAGTAGGCGAGAAAGTGAATTTGAAGAAAAAAAAAAACACAAAAGCAACAAAGACAAAAAAAGCTGTCTGGGGGGAGATATATGGATAGGGAATGATTGACAGACGGAGAATACGAAAAACGAAGGGGTGTTAAATCGTGCATTCTAAAAAAAGGACATGTGAAAAGGAAATTGGGGAAAGACAGAGCGCATCGGTCATGTTTAGAACTGGAGGGATGAGAAGGCACACCAGGACAGACGCTGAATGGATGGCTCACTGAGGCATTCATCTGCGATCTGTGAAGATGCGGGCGCCAGGTCCCTCCATGTAAATGCTCATGGTAAAAAGCCATACCCCAGGGGGAACCCAAAGTAATCTGCGGAAACAATAATGCCAAAGAGTCGCTCGGTTGCCATGGAGACCGAGGAAAGAACCCTACCATGATCCACTGGATGATGTCATGGTGAAGCCTTTTGGCCCTCAGCCAATCAGGGCTGGGCGATTTGGAGGAAAACCTGCTGTGGTCTTGTCCGCCAGGTCCTTCACGGGTTTAATTAAAAATTTCTCTTCCTCTCTGTCTCTCTGTTGTGATACTGTCCTGTTGAGCCACTGTACATGCTGGGATGTTCATCCACAAAGAAATGTTGATGAACACTGATTAATGTGAAGTATGTATCTACAGTATGTAGTTGAATTTGAAAATTAGTAAATGAAGACAGACCAGCATTATAGCATCCACACAGGCACACTTGTTGTGGGATACCAGAAATTCACCTCCAGTAAGAGTCAGTGATGTGGCCTTGGGTTCATTTCAGGATACCAGTATATTATATATTGCAAGAAGGACAGAGTCAAATGGGGAGAAAGATGGAGAGAATCAAAGAGAGAGGAGTGTCGGCAGAAACTGCTTGCAACCTCCAGAGAAAACCAAAGACACTCATCAGCATTAACGCTTGAGTGAATATGAATGAAAGCTACTGGCATTCGCCCCCCATAATCATCCCACAGTCACTCCCCCTGGTGGAAAAAGGACAGTCAAAACAAGGCAAAATGAGACAAAACGAGAACCTGGCAAAGAAGCGGCCTTCACGTGACATGTGCACTACATAAATGTCATGCTACTGGTCATTATCTGTTAAAAATAAAGACACATTTAGGACGGTCCAAATAACCGCCTTGCGACCAGACAACTCCCTGAGAGCATGACGGTAATGGGCCTGTTTGTCCGAACTTCAAGTGCTCACTTCCAGGTTTCCAGCACTCACAGATCATAGCACACAAGAGACAGTTGCGTAACACTGGCCCATCTAATACAACGAGTGATCCGTCCAACACCCTTTCCTTCCTGAATCTGATATCAGCAGTCCAGAGGATGTCTCGCCAGGTCGGGATCCAGTTTCCAGTCCTCTCCCCCTTTTACAGGCCCGCTCAGGAACGTAAGAGGATATATATGCTGGTCCAAAATCATCTGTCTGGGGCAAGAGGGACTAGCAAGTGCTGGGGAAGGGGAGAGGTTTATCCTGATAAAGAGCTTATGCAGGTTTTTCCAGTTGCACAGCTGTGTAGCTTGGTGGTGCAGACTCTGGGACCTCACTTGGTCCGGTGCCAACACGGCCAACACAAGCCCTCCCACCTACTAGGTGTTTTAAGTCGGTCTGTGTGGCAGATGCCATTCAAATGTTATCCTTTTATGAGCCAGAAAAGCCTCTTTGTCTTAGGGCTCTATGGAAATAAAATGGAATTCACTTGAAGTGAATTGCAACACAAGTGTAGCGGTCAATGTGTGGGTGTTTTTTTTTTTTTTCCTTAAATCCAACCAGTCCTCTGTCTTTCTTTCACTCTCCATCTGACACTTCTTACAGAAAGCCCTCATATCCCACAAGCACCACTTTGCTTTTTCAAGGGGGATGCCAAACCACTAAGAGCCCAGTCTATTAAAGACAGCCTGAAAGCACTGTGGCCGAAACAGGGGCAGGTATTGGCAGCTATTTTTCCTCTCGCTTTCACTGCCGAGTGGTGGGATACCGCCTCAGCTGGTCAGCCAGGCTTGGCGAGACGGAGCCTCAAGTCGGGAGCGAGAGCGTGCCCAATTTTTGCTGGTGCCAGCGCGTACCTACCCACGTGCCTCTTCCTCAGAATGCACCATAAGGCCTCACAGCTTGAGGACGGGGTGGTGCGATGCGGCAAACAAACGTGCTCGGAAAACCGGCTGGCATCCTCCACCCTCATGAACTCCATCACAGTCCCTGAGCAGAGAGGGTAGGGTTGGGGTGAGGTGTGTGAGTGTGTGTGTGTGTGCGCGTGTTTGTGTTTGTGAGTGTGTGCGTGTTGTTCTGGGGTGTGTAAAGGAAGTGAGCAGGTTTGCAAGTTTGACGCTTCTCCTTGCTTGAAAAGGCAAAGTTAATTTCACTGACAGCCCCCTGGGTGTGTTGAGGCTGACCTTTCTCATATGCCCATCCCCGAAGGACCATCTGTCACTGCAGAACAGCAACATAAACTGAACTTGCAGAAACACAGGTTTCCAGAATGATTTCATTTAGAGTAATTTTTACCCGGAGATAGAAGACAGATTTCTTTCAACGAACAACAGCTGCAGGAAGCTTGTAACCAAATTTCCATCTAGATCAAAATCAATTCATTAGGTAAGTAATTACATTGCTTTCACTGAAACAGGAAAGGAATATACACAGGACAAATACAGTACATACAGTGTACTGTTACAGCCAGTGTTGTATTGAGCAGAACTGAACAATACAATCATTAGATGTCCTTGCAGTGGAGGATGAAAATACTCTGCTGCTCACCACACTAACAAACACAGCACTGTGTGCACTGCAAGTGCCTTCCTCTCTGTCGGTATCCGTCTCCTGCCCATGTTGTTGTGGAACAAGAGGTCGGCCTGGGGGGCCCACTGGACTTCCTGTCCACCATCCACTGGCCACTACCTACTTCCTGTTCCCTCGAGCAGCAGGGCAGGGTGAATCCACGGTCTGTCTAAAGGTCACCTGGCAACCGGTTCCCTTCAAACGAGAGGGGTGGGGAGTGAGGGTGGATAGGGAGGTGGTGGGGAGGTGGGGAGTGAGGGTGGATAGGGAGGTGGGGAGGTGGGGAGTGAGGGTGGATAGGGAGGTGGTGGTGGTGGTGGGGGGGGGGGGGTGAGGGTGGATAGGGAGGTGGGGGAGGTGGGGAGGTGGCACTACACGGCCATGAATCACACAATGAAAGAAGTGTTATCACCAAAATGAGTGGGGACAGCCAAGCAAGTGATATGGAAATTCACAGCCAGTGTGTTTTCACAAGGAGTGCGTCAATTACTGGTTCAGACGGCGCTCTTAAATTTCACCGTTGTGTCCAGCTGTGACAGCAGCCGCAACACACTCACACATTCTCCTTCCTTGACTCTGTAATTACCTATTAGCCATGCCCCAACGCATTCATTTTCCACACCTCAATCTCAATCTGGGCTGGAACAATGGAAGGTCAGAATAAGTCCAGAACTCCAGTTAATATTGCTCTTATCACCCTGAGAGTTTACAATGGGCTTGTACACAAGTGGGACACAGGGCAAGCGATAAGACGGCCTAACAATAAAATGCTCTTTCCCAAAGCACATTTAATCCTTCGCTGGTATTAATGAGACTTGTTGATTTAACTTGCTGTGCCTTGCTCTCATATAAGTAGAGTAGAATCATGAGGTGAAGCACATCCAGTTTGTTTCATTCATAGTAAAGTGGGCCAATGTGTTGTTTGTGTTGTTTGTGAGAACAATTCATGGAGGTTTGTCTTGAAAGTTTGACTCTAACTCCATCCGCCGGCATTCCGAGCACAAAATGCAACATTCAGAAAGGTCACTGGTAGGTCACAAGGCTCTCTTTCTGCGTTAGCACTCGAGTTAACCAACTTGCTGGCTTCCTAGAACATCTGATTGCTACATGCTTTGCCCTACAGATAGACACAGGGTTCATCAAAACACACACCCGTGGAGAGACGGCAATGTGAAAAAAGAGGACAAAACATAATGAACACCCTTCTACACAACATCATGTGCTGTGGAAGTCAGGAGGTTGGAGAGGCCATGTGACCCCCCTCGCTGTGAACGCAAACAGCGAGCAGACATCTAAGAACATAAACAAGAGGATCTCACAGGACCAGCACCACGGGAATGGATCAGGTTCCATCACTGCTGGTTCATGGAGTTTACAGTTGGTCTCGGCTGACCCACAGGTCTTCGGATGAAAAGCTGCCTAATTTGTTGCAGATGAATTCTGGTTAAAGATGCAGCCCAACAGGTGGGTTGGGTTAGGGGAACAGTGTCCTTAGAGTGTTCCAAAATGTGGAGAGTAGGTGTGAGAGAATGTGAACTGAACACTGAAAACTGTGGGAAAAATGTAATTGCATAACTGATCTACAAAAACGATTACATAAATTGCTATTCAATCAGATCTCTCCGAATCATGCAATCATGCAGCCATTCCTCACATTACAGAGAGAGAATATATGAAGAAAACTGTCACCTAAAGCCATTTGGAGATAACCTAACCATGCAATGGAATTTGAAAAGGTCTTTCAGTGCCGCCTCTGAAAGTGATAAAGGCATTTTGCATGAGATTGTGGGCTCGTGGCATTTTTAGCGCTCTACAGGCAAACGCTAATTCAGCATTTGAAAATAAAGCGGCAACGGGGCTGATTTTCACCCCCACCCCATTTTTTCTTCCTTTCCCTTTTCTCTGAAGAGATTACTACCAAAATCCAGCCCCCTCAAATTCATCTTTCATGCTAGACTTCAATAGCTCTATTGGAGAGGATGATTTCCATGACAACAGGACCAGGATTAGGTATTTATAAAAAAAGAAGGAAAGGGGGAAGAAAAAACTCATTCCAATGCAATTGTGAAGGCTCTTGATTTGGGAAAGCACTTAAGATTACCTTTAGAGAGAGGAAACAGGGGGTGAGTGCCTGAGTGAGAAAATGGACTTGCTTAAAAAGAGAAAAAGAAAGAGGGTGACAGGGGCACTGAAAAATTAATTTCAGAATTTCACAATATTGCACAAATCTACAGAGTTTTTTAAAAGAACAATATCCACCACTAGTTTCTAACTTAACTTTCTGTCCAAAAAAATTACATAACTGACTTGCTCTTCATATCTGTATGAATAACTCCAAACTGTGCCTTCTGACTGTGTAAGGTGCAAACATTTAGATTGGATTTTTTTTCTGTCTTCTTCCTCCTCCAGTTCCAGCTTCTTGCCTCCCTCTCTACGGCACGAGACCTGCCAATCAGAGCTTCATGAATACGGTAACGAGCAGCACACACACACACGTGGCTGGCTAGAACTCTTGTTAGCACCTCGAGAGAAGCCTGTGGGCACTATGCCGTGATGTCCCCAACATCTCCCTATTCTCACAGCCCCCCCAACCAGGCTCTCACACACACTCTCTCTCACACACACACACACACACACACACACACACACACACACACACACACACACGGCACCCGCCACCGCAACTCGGCAAAACACAATGTCGAAGTGAGCGCCACACCATCCTACTCAGTCAGTCTCCTGTGTGCACCCTGTGATCCAAGAACAATGCACAGACAAACGCCACCGGATCCACACGGCCAGCTAACGACACAAATCCAGATCTGTTACTGCACTGAAAAATACTGTGGGACTGTGAGAAGGAAACAAAGGAGATCTTCTTCAGAGGTTGTAATGACTCCACAAAGAGGATTTAAGACAAAGGACTGATGCTATGCCAACGGGTAACGCCGCCCCCCGCCAGCGAACATTACAGTACCATCCCTTTAGCTTGACTCTGACCCACAACAATATAAAAGCAGTCAATTACAGCACATATAGCCAAGCTTTTTGGAGCTCTTCAATACTGTAAATCTTCGAGTCGATGCAGAAAGACACGCCAAGGCATCGCAAAGAAGAGACCCCTGGGAAGGGGCTGTAACCTCTACTGAGAGCAGTTCCAGCTGGACCCTGACCACGGCGCCGGCTGATGATGTAATCACCCAGCAGGTCGTGCAGCTGGCCTTACGTGCTGTGTCCAAAATGGCATAAATCTCACAGTAAACAAAAAAACAACCCCATAGCACTCCTGTAGTCTGTCAGGCATTCAGTGTGTTGGCCCTGAGACAGGATGTAGATTTATGAAAGCCTTGAGACAGCGCTTGTGTCTGTCTGGAGGTTATGTCAACTAGAACTTTGACTTATAGTCCTCCATCAGCACCATGGAGACCAGAAACATCATCTTGACCAGCACAACCTAACCCTAAGGCTGACACAGTGTCTCTCTGCCCAACAGTGTAACGGTTATTGTCAACAGTAAATCTCATCCCACCCATGATGACTCTTGGCTTCAGATTAAGTGGCTGCTTCACATGGGCCACACAGCTTTGCCCCACTTCTAAAGCACTGCCACAGAGATCCCGGTCATGATCCACCCTGAATACCAAGTGTAAAAACACAGTCGCAGCGGTTACAACTAACTAACTAACTATCATAAAATCAAAGCAAATATTAGTATTACTAGTTAATTTTAGCTTTTTTATTGCTACAGTTCTGTATTTTCAAACGATTAGTTTCTGAGTAAAATAAATTAGCATGTGGCTATGATGCAAAACATGTTGTCACTAGTCAGCTCGCCCGCTCTGCACTGACTGGTTATGAAAACAGTATTATTCTCCTGCTACAACCTTAAAAGCAAAAGAAACGTATTAAACTGAACACAGGGAAGCTTTACCATACACTTCCCTATTTTCTACACTGTTTAAGGACTGTAGTACAAGGTGACCTTGTACTAGCGGAAAAAGTGAGAAAAATGACAGGTGAGTTATTTCTAGGCAAATGGAAAATGGAAAAAAATAATGAAAAAGAGAAAATTGGTTTCTGCGGAATAAAGTTACTCGCACTGGTGTGTACGGATGTGTAACTCTGCACATTCTATGTCTACATACAGCAAAGCTACATAATACACTCAAGGCATTTAAAAAAAAAAAAAAAAAAGAAGGGAAAAAAAGAAAAGCATTCTGGCCTTTCAGAAACTAAGTAAAAATGCATAAGCCACTGCAAAAACTAAGATCACTAATGTAGCTGTATTGCTCTTCAGTGGCTGCATGGCTAATTAGGGCCGAGTTGATAACAGGACCTGCAGCTGATGACATTACCGAACAGCTGCCGGCACATACACACGAGGAGTAGGCAGATGACTAATATAGATACCTGCCTTTTTTTCCTACTGTTGCGTAAGACAGCAAGTCCTATTTACTCCTCTGGAACTAGCCCACTTCCAACCAGATAAAGGGTTATGGGAGATATCTATTCTATTCTTCATTCCATTCGTATTCATTCTCTTGGGCTTGTGCCCACGGAATATTACTCTTCCCCACAATATCTGTTTTACTTTTAGCCCAAACAAAACAATGGGATTTGGAGGATGGATCATTCCCCTTAAGACCTGCAAGAATATTTTGGAGGGTTGCTGCAATGTGGATTTCTTGGGAATCACTGCACCAGATGACACATAGAGAGCTTGCTGTGACAAGTCTCAGTTTATGACTTTTTCAGTGACCAGCCTGCCATGACACAAATAGGCAAACAGTTAACAAGAAGTTTTTTTTTTTTCGGTATATCGAAAAATCACTACAAATACATGTGGCATGGGTACGGCACAGAACACTGAACAATGAGTCAAGGCCACTACATGAAGCCAAACAAAGCGAGAAGAAAATGCACCAATGAAAATGGAATGTCTGCAGTGCCCGAATGAGTTTGGATATTTTGAAATGAGCGAAACACTTTATGCAGAAACTAGCTACGGCATCAGGAGACTTCATTAAAAGTGGTTGAACATGCACTGTTCTCCCCATTCCCATCACCCCTCCTCCGGAAAAAAAAAAAATCTTTGCAAGGCCTCGGTCTCTCACTCTCCAGAGCTTCTGTAAGTGAGTTTTACTTTTTAATGGAGCCAAGTTTGGTGGATGGAGTTGCCACCACTCGGGTAAGAGCACGCCTGCACGCGGCTGCTGTTCTGCCAGTTATCTGCTCCAAACAGATGTGCTCGTCTCATGCTGATCCCCCCACCGTACCCAGGCAAAGTGATGTGTCGACGTGTGTCGGCTGCAATTTCACATCACTTCTGTCAGCCCAAAGCCTCTTACAGTTCAGCATACGCCTCAGACACTAAATGTTTTCAATCGCCTGCCCCAAATAACATGCGAAGGAAACTGCTTTTCAGCCTCCTCTGTGGTTCTATTTATTCCCACCACACACAGAGATAATGGTGGAGCAATACTGAGATGTGCCCGCTCCCACCTTTCCTGAGCCACACAAAAATGGGGGCCGCTTCTTCTCCATCTCAATAAGATTTCACATTTAGATTTCATGTCGTGTGTGAATATTTTATTTGAACCACTGCAATACATCAATTGTTCAACGTTGCTGAACTAAGTCTCTCAGCATTGGTATATGGTGTTAACTGCCCAAATCGCTGCAGGGAAGCTGAACCTCATCCAGCTACTCATGATTAGCCATCCCTGTGTATTGCCTTTTTTGAGGCTGGATATGCAAGGTAAGCAAATCTCAAAATAGAAACACAGAAATGGGTTTCTCCAAAGAAAACCAGCTTGTTTAGTAATAAGAAAACACTGTTTGACATTCACATAATTAATCTTTTTTTGCATCTTCTCTTGAGACATCAAGGAGAATAAATTGGCCTACTTAATGGATTCAAATGAAGTCAATGTCCAACCTAATTACATGGTTCATTTTATGCCTGCACTTCCCCAACAAATACAACACATTAATTATTTCCTCACCTCCTGATCATGCTCAAAAGCACAAAGCAAAACATGCAACACAAAACGTGGTCAACACTTTAAATTGCAGATCATTTCTGCTCAGTTACTTACATGTTAAAGCTGTACAGTCTGACACATACTTCTGCCAACTTCTTCAGCAGGACAGACTTCACAGCTTGTGAATGCATGCTGAAGCAGCTTGCCAGGATGGATACATGACGTATTTCATATTACAAGGTTGGTGGCTAAAATAGGTTGAGGGTGAAAAAGGAAACAAAAATGATAGTATCTAATCAACACTGACATAATAAAATAATAAAAAAGTTAAACTGTTCAAAACGAGTAAATAGCAGGTAATATGCAATTCCATACAAATGCAATTTTTTTTAAGTTACTTCAGGTCAATAACGTTTTTCGCAGATGTTGAGAAATGGGGGTTTTTAGAGTCAACATAACATAACTGCTGACCAGTTCAAAAACTGATTTCATTACTGTCTAATTTAGTTTATGTTTGGCTACTCAGTCATTGCTACAATTAGGTCCCAGAAACTCAGTAGGCTACACAAGAAGGCCCACCCCGATCATGCACATATGAGGCTACATAAAGATTTGGGAAAATCACAAATTTACGTTTATATTGTTTTAATAATGATTATTATAATAAGGAAGGCTAAAGAGCCCAGTGCACGCAACCAAATAAGCAAGTGGTGTCATTGGGAAAATAAAGAGTCCAAACACTACAGCAGACAAAGGCTCGCAGTTTGCCGAGTATTATCAAATGTTGTTCGCTAAACGTAAGACCTTCCATTGTATTGCAGTGTAGACGGTGAAATTTAAGAAACGTTCAAGATTCCTCCATTGTTGTAAACGTTGTTAGCTTAGCTTACTATAGAATGGGCTCTGTGCACATCATCATGACGACCGTTCGAATTTGACAAGAAGTCGGCAACTTCGCTTCCGGTGACAGCGACTATGGCAGCTACTATTTTTAGCCGTTGTCTTCAAGACCTCCCACGTCTTACAATCAGCGACGTGCACAGATTTGTCGACTCCTGTGCAATGGCACCAAATTCGAAAAGAAATAAAGGCTTCAAATTTTACATTTCTTCATATATCCACAATTATGAGGGTAAGTAGCTACGTTGTTTTGATGGTAGCATTTCCGCTAGATCTAGCTGCTATCTGATTTACTTACTTTTCGTACTGTTGTACTATGTCAAAATATTTTGATTCTACTTTTCTCAGTATCTAACAAGGATCAGGTGTCAGGCGAGATTATCGTCAGGGCACAGTGTCACAGGTCCATGAAGAGATCCGAGAAAGCGCACAGTTTGAGTGTATGTTGAAGCTATAGGAATAACATAAACAGCTGATCAAGATAACTGTACGCGACGGTCACAATCCAGTTTCTATGCTATACCTTTTCTTTCATAAAGTACTCAGTGAATTGTCATGCCTACATAAGCTTGAGTATTTATTTAGACAAATTTTATTTTGTAGGTGGTCCTGAAAGATTCAGACCCTGTAGAGCTAGTCCATCACAGATGTTCATGTATTGCCGGAGCAGCACTTTGCAACCACTGCGTTGCGTTGTTATTTCAGTCAGCGCATTACAGCCAGCTGAACTTGTCTGCAGTTCCCCCTGTATTAAGCTGCACTGAGGGAGAACAGCAATGGCACAAGCCTAGAACTTTGGTTATTATTATTATTATCATTATTATTATATACATCTGTCTTTACACACTGCTTGGGGATATGTTGAAACCCAATATGTGTCCAACAGGGTGTAAAGCCAGGCCCAGTTGACCGGATGGTTGTGCTCTCTGCCAAACCAAAGACTCAACCAACAACAGAGGGAGTCAAGTAAGTCACATATTGCAGATGTATGTGTGAGTGAGTATCTGATTTGAAATCTGTTTGCTTCCTGACGTTCCAACTAAGTTACGTTTTCACACACAGGAGTACACTGTATAAAGGCATCAGCGGGGATTTACCAGATCTCTCTGTGCTTCAGGTAAGTGGGGATAAAGTAACATGTAAGTGTAACCCTTTTTCCGCGCACAGACCGGCTTTCCAGCACCTCCACACCGTGGCTACTCTGCATTGTGTTTGTATGTGAATGGACGGCTGACGGTGGGCGCAGCCGGCAGGAAAATGGACACGGACACACAGAGGGGTTCGGGATCGTGGCTGTTTATTTTTTACACTCACACGGAATCTCTATATGGTTGAGAGCGTGGACTCAATCAATTTGCAACCAGTAAAAAAAAAAACATTTATAAAACCGCTAATGCATCCCAATACTGAAACTAATTAACCTTAGCATTGCATTTCAAAAACGTCTTGAAAACAAAAATACAAAAGTGTTAGGTTAACAAATCCTTCTGCTCCTAAGAGCTTAACACTCAGGTAGTCAGTATTGCTTAACAAAACGAACTTAAAAGACCTCATGTCTTTTATATTTTAAACGTTATGCCCCAGTGAAAACAACGTGCCTTACCGATAGTGTTGATAACGTGGACTAAAGAAAATGGCGAATTACACTCACTATCAACCCTACGGTGCATCAGAGGGTCAAAAAGCAATTTAATAACTATTAAACTTTCGTTTAACATGGTGCAGTAGCGACACCTTTTGGCACACTATATACATAAGCGTAAGGGTTCTTAAAATGTTTTTTAATTTAAAAGGTAAAACACAAGGTAGTCTGATTGACTGATGTCACGGCTCTGCTTCCACGAGCGAACTACATGTTAGTCCCATACCATGTCAAATAGCCAATTTGGTCTTTTATTACAGTGTGTGATATGAAATTGTACTTGGTATTTCAGTAAATTGTTAAAATACTATTGCATCTCCAGGTGACCGAGGCCTACAAAGAGTTTCCCCCTGCTGATGCACCAATAATTTGCAGTATGGCCATCAGTAGTGACGTCCCGCTCACCAACTCAAGCCTGGGGATGGTCCAAAGAGGAAGCCCACTGTCATACCAGCAACCAGCAGCATCTAGGAGAGACCGCTCCTTTCATGTTGCCCCAGTACGTCCATCTCTACCTCTTCAGGGATACAACCTCGAAGCCAGAGGCTGCAGTTTTGTCCCCACTGAGGTAGAACAACGACACATGCAAAGCCTACAGGTCAGCTGGGACATGGCATGTAGATATGAGTCTGCTACAAGAGAGCAGAGTAGCTGCACAGAGTGGCACCAGCTGAGAAGGCCCAGACTGACTGCCTCTCGGTTCAGAGAAGTGTGTCATGTTAGTCTGAAGTCTGAAGATGGACTTGCTCACAGGATTGTACAGGGAAGTCGTCAGACAGCAGCAATGCAGCGAGGCCTAGAGCTTGAGGCTGATGCTATTTGGGAATACTGCCAAATAAAACGCGTCAACCACTACCCCTGTGGATTTGTAATCCACCCTGATGCTCCCTGGTTGGGGGCGTCTCCCGACGGACTTATTTTTGATCCATCTGAATCAGTCCAATTTGGGCTTATAGAGATAAAATGTCCCAATGTAAAAAGTTATGTTGATTGTTCTTACCTTAAAATGAAATCGGGTAATTTGGAATTGACTAAATCACACGCATATTATTGGCAGGTACAAGGTCAGATGCTTATTACTGGGTGTGTGTGTGTGTGTGTGTGAGTGTGTGTGTGTGCTGTCCCCTGGCCATTAGGTGTGTGTGTGTGTGTGAGTGTGTGTGTGTGTGTGTGGGAGAGTGAGTGTGCTGTCCCCTGGTTGGTTGTTAGGTGTTCCCTGGTCACACACACACACACACACACACACACACACACCAGTCATACTCACACACACATGCACAATAATAGGCATACATCAGACAGTGGTGTGCACCAACAGCAGTGCAGCAGACAACCTCATACACACACACACACCCACCCACACACACACACACACACACACACACACACACACACACAGACAGTGTTGTGCAGCCACAGCAGTGCAGCAGCAACCTGAGGAGCCCAAAGTAGCTGAGTAGCTCAAGGCAGCCTGTGATGTGGAGTCAAGATGCCGTCTGATGTGTGTATGCGTGTGTGTGTGTGTGTGCGTGTGTGTGTGTGTGTGTGCGTGTGCGTGTGCGTGTGCGTGTGCGCGTGCGCGTGCGCGTGCGCGTGTGCGTGTGCGTGTGCGTGTGCGTGTTTGTGTGCATGTGCGTGTGTGTGTGTGCGTGTGACATTTATATTGAAAACAGATAACCAAATGCAATTGTGAATGTCAAATTTATTCATAAAAACCATTTTAAATTTCATTTGCCCATGTCTTCACTAGGGGCCCATTTTGGAAATTCGACAGAAGACAGGCTACTGTAAATATTTGATTGATGCTTCCAGTTATGGAGAGAGGGATGGTGGTGTCAAATAATTTGTTTTCTTTCACTCGTCTTATCAGCCTTTCTACATGCACCCTCAACCGAGCTATGCACTGGGTTTGTAGGACATCCTCCTCTGGCATCTGGGCCCTCTGAGTGACAAAAGCTGGACGGTGAACAGTGCCAGGTACCAGGTCATCCACCAGGAATCCTTTGTCCACCATGATGTCCATCTCAGGGGTTAAAAGGGGTGTAATTCCAGACTGACGGAACACTTCCTTGTCGCTCATGGAGCCCTCAAAAAGGGTAGATACAAAGGTAAGGGCTCCATGAGGGGACATGCCTACCATGGCCTTGAAGGTGCAGTGGGACTTGTAGGTTGAAAAAACCTCACTCTGCAGCAGTAGGGACGAGGGTGTCTGACACCTGAGTTCAGTGCAGTCGAGAATTATTTGTGTGTTACTATATCTGCCACCAAACTCAGGCGGTTGACAGGCCTTAACAGCTGCGGTGGTCATCCAAAAACAAACAGAGCCCAACAGGGAGTACAGAAAGTTGGCCCAAGTAACTACGATGCGGCCTACTGTTGTTCTGTGGATGTTAAACCGATGAGACAGTTCCCTTTGAGTACAGCCAGTCGACAGGTACGTCAAAAAAAGGAACAGCTCATCTATTGGCAGCAATTTCTAGTGGGTGAGAAAAAGTGTAAGGATTTAGTTCAGATTTAACTTCAGTGTGCTTGTGTATGTCCATGTGATGATAGGTAGGTTGGGTAGGCATACTTACAGTTGGTCTGGTCATAGGGCTCTCAGTGACTGTACTCATGGCGCATGCTTTCCTGGTTCTGCTGGTCACCCTGATGATTTTTGATGTCGCAGATTCAATCAGGCTCCAAAATGCCATCAGGTGTGTGTAGGATGGGAATCTAATGGGAAATGGCAAAAGAGTAGAATTACTGCGACTGTATAGTAATGAAATTAAAAGAACAATGGTGGTGTTTGGGGTTATCAACACTACACTAAAATTAAGTCTATTTCAATATTATAGTAGTCACCATCACAAATCGATTGACTTGAGAGTGTAAACCTACAGAGTTGAGAGGCTTTAAGAGTATTTGGAAGTAGTTATTCTAACTAGGGAAGTACTCTTTACCAGTTACATTACTACGTGACAACAATGTGCTATAGTAGCCTGAGCTCCTGTAGATTCAATTGTCAGCAGGAGAATGACGTAAGCCTACACAGTAAAAGTAAAAGCTGATTACCTGGTGTAAAATCGTATGTCTTCTGGAGAAGAGGCAAACCGCTGGAGTCCAAATTTGGACAGATGGCATGTTTTCAGCTGCTCTCGAAGTGCATCGACTTCTTGCTTTAGCTGCTCATAATGTTGCCTATCCACGCACACAGTTGGAGATGCTCCATAGTCATGGTCCATGACCATAGGGATAGCGAAAGGCTCCACTGCAGCTGTTTCAAGTACATTGGGCTCCGGGCTCGGTGGTCTTGCCCGTCGCTCCCAAACACCGGGTCGTTCCTTGATATAATAATTGTTCCACTCAAACAACGAAGGCACAGCGCCTGCTACCAATACACGTCTCCCTTTCTCTGATATTACGATATCTTCGGGCTTAAAGTGTCGACTACAAACTTTTGTATGCTGGGTTACGGTAAACCCAGTTCTTCGCACCTGATGAATCCACTTAGCCCGAATTCTTGCGTCTTTGGGGAAGCGGTGAAAACTAATCGAAGTGTTATAACGGCCTGAGGCCGAACAAAGTGGCACACAGCAGTGCTCTTTTGAGCCGTTTTCAGCTTTTAGAAATTTAAGACCCATACGGGAATTTAATTTTCTTGTTTTAGAAACATTCATGACCACTCGATATCAGGAACAGCTGTTACTATGTCTAGACGGTTACAATGTAACTAGGAGACAGACCGGAAACGGCTGTGCCGACTTTCTAAGAACGCGGAAGTTTTTTCTTCCGCTTGTGCACGTAGTCTATTACTTTGTTACATTTTATGCGCGCGCTATATAGTGCAAACCGCACGGTGGGTATGACAAACACGGCTAACAGCTTGTAAGTATGAGTAAAAGATTATGGTTTGATACTCTGTTGTTGATGTGAACAATATTCACAACAATGATTTGTAGTTGTCCGGCTACTCACATTTATCGGGGGGGGGGGGGGGGGGGGGGATTCAGGGAAAAAATGACTCTACTACTTATGGTTGGCTAATGTTAACTTACTTTTTTGGTGGGTACTAGCCATCTAGCAAGACCATATCGGAGGTATAACCTCAAGCCAAAACAATTACTGTTTACAAATTCAGTGAAACTACTGGGTCACATTCATATATTAACATCATGCTACAGGAAATTAACTACCTAACATAAGAAGTTGTTTCTTAGTTTGAAAGTGAAGTAGTGGCTAATTTAACCTCTTTAACGTGTGTGGCCAGTGCTATACAGCCAAATAGCCACTTCCTGTTCTTCATGTTAAGTTACAACGAGTCCCTAAAATTGTGTAGATTGATAGGTAGACCTGTTTTATAAAATACAATGTTAGTCGCCTATACAGTAAGACTGTCCCTCCCTATTCCTAGGTTTTTTTTTTATAGAATGCCAGTACCGATAGTAACCTTACAACAATAATTGCAAACTTTCCATTATGGAAAGATGGAAAATGAAAATGCCCAAATGAAATTAGAGGGCAGCTGTTCTATTAAGTCATTCAAAGACCTTGGCTTTTTAATCAGTTCGCTTGCTCATCTAATCACCCTCTCAGAGAGGCAGCAGCCTGTTTTCAAAGGCACAATGTCCCCTTTTGTCACTGGCGCCGCGTTGAAAACAGAGGGGAACGGTTGGAGGCACAGAAGGCTTCAGGACATCAGCTCACTGAAAGGAGCCTGTTGTGAAGTGGGATACCATTGATGAGCGAATTAGATTGCTGGGAGCCCCAGCCCCATTTAAACAGCTCCCCTGCCCATGTCTGCAATATGCCTTGATGTAACTGAACAAGCTCAGTCATTGTTGGTCTCTGTGACTGCCATATGTGAACTCAAAGGGTGATTTGAGTTCTTTCCTCAGAAAACATCTTCCCCTTTTATAATCCCCCTGACCATGCAATACATCCCTTGTTCCTCTTTTACCTCAGCTACCTTCCTCATGACTACTTGAAACTCTGTGTCAGACAGGTGTGGAGGTGGGTGTGAGTTGTCTGACTGATCAGTAGAGCATGAACAGTAGCGCAACACTTCCTGTATGACCACCTTTATGTTACCCCTGATTGCAACATAAGACATTTCCATCACCGTAGTGCTCATCTTTTGATCAGGATGCAGAGGCAGGTGTTGATTTCAAAGAGTTCCTGTGATGTATTATGTTTCATTGATGACTGCTCCCGTTGGAGTGGTGCATAAGGTGACTTCCTGTGTGTGGCTTTACATTGTACTGGAGGGATTTTATCCCAAATTTGTGAAATTGTAATTTGTCTTGTTCATAGATTTCTTGCACCAGTAATTGTTTTTTTCATGTAGCAGCTCCCTGGCTAGGTCGTGTAAAAATATGTGAAATAATTTTAATTATATAATAATAGTAATATATAGTTATATAATAATATATATTGTTTTAAAATAATTTTGTTTGAACAGGTATCAAGCAGATAAAGTAATCAAAAGTCAAATGCAACAGTTAGCCCCGCATCGAGAGAACAGCTGGCTAATTTTTTAAAATGCCACCAGACCGTGTTTCTTAAGAGCACTCTAGTGACTTCTAATAATACACTTACACTTACAGTAATGCTTGATACTTCTAATTTCTGTGGCCCTTAGGTCTGCACAAAATAATGAGTGGAAGAAACAGAGCAGGTACGTCTCCCATGCCCACCTGCCAACCTAGTGGCTTCTCCCGGCAGCCACCGCGCGTGCTAGTCGTGGACACGTCGCCGCCCTGCTGGTCGGAAACGGGCTCCATCTTTTGCGAAGCGCTCGACAACTTCCTGACGCTGGCCAGCAGCCTGGAGGGGCCCAGCCGCCTGCCTCTGCTCAGCCTCTACGCCGTCAACCTGCAGCAGGAGTGCCTCCTGCCTTTCACGGTGTGTGTGTGTGTGTGTGTGTGTGTGTGTGTGTGTGTGTGTGTGTGTGTGTGTGTGTGTGTGTGTGTGTGTGAAAGACACACAGAAATTGAACATGTGTCTTCTTTTATGCCTCAGAGAGATGTGTGTGTGTGTGTGTGTGAAAGACACACAGAAATTGCACATTTGTCTTCTTTTCTGCCTCGGAGAGATGTGTGTGTATGTAAAAGAGACACAGAAATTGTGCATGTGTCTGCCTCAGAGAGACTGTGTGCGTATGTGTGTGTCTGTGGATGTGGGTGTGCGCGTGCGCACACATGTCTTGGTGGTGTGTGTGTGTAGATCTGTCTTTGTGATATCACTAATACCATGTCGACCCACATTTTTTCCCATCAGTGTTTGTGCTATGAGTAATGCATGTTGGACACAGCATTCCCAAAATAAAGCACACGGTCTTACAGTGTCACATCACTGCACTGGAATTTGGTGGGATGCAAAGTTCAGTTTGTTAATGGTCATCTTCCAAGATAAGTGAGGTTCCGCAGGAACTAGATGATAAAGCTCAGGGTCAGGCTGAGTTGTTTGCTTTACACACAGTCGTGTCTGTTTCCCATCGAGTTAGTCGCGTGGATTGTTGCCAGCCTTGCAAGCCAGTATCTTTCTCCCTGTCTTTACCGAACGTCATATAGACAGAGATGGTTCCAGATCCCAGCTTCAGATAGCAAAAATCCTGTCATACATGTGATCCAACCATATTGTTAACAGCCTATTGCTCATAATCAGATATACTCAGCCAGATCAGCTTATTAGTAACATCGCCATTCAGAAGGAAAACATGGCAGGGATTTTTTTCTGTAGATGGGATCTCCACCTCTGCATATAGGCCTACTGTTCATGTTGAAGATGTACACTTTATGCATTGGAGCTGTCTCTCTCTCTCTCTCTTTCTCTCTCTCTCTCTCTCTCTCTCTCTCTCTCTCTCTCTCTGTCTGTCTCTCTCTCTCTCTCTCTCTACTGCTCCTTCTTCCCCCTTTTTCTTCCCCTTTCCCCCATGCAGCAGGTAAAGGGGAACCTGGCGCGCCTGCGGCTGTGTGTGGACGAGCTGCGCTCGTTGCCTGGGGAGGGGTGCGTGCGCTCCCGGGGGACTGTGCTTAGGCGGGCCATCCTAGACAGCCTGCAGCAGTACAAGCAGTACAGCAGCCACCACGCCCACGCAGGGACCGGAGGAGGCAGCAGCACCAGCAACGTCTCCTTGGAGGTATGGTTTTAAACCTTCCCTCAAGACATCCACCACCACCTCCGTGTCCTTGGAGCTTACGGCCAATTTATAGTCCAGGCGACAAGCTTTGCTCAACAAAATAGGATGGGAAAGAGAACAATTTTGTTAGCTAGGGTGGTGTAGAGTACACATTGCAGTACACAAAAAATGCTGCAGATGTTGTTGCATACTCTGATTACATAGCAGCTCAAAGTTGTGCGTTCTTAAGTGTTGCCTTAGTCATGCACTACACTCATGCATATTGTTCACATACACATACTCATTTCATGTACATGTTTCTAAAAGATCTTCTGTATTGAACTACCATCTGTTTTCAAGCACAACATCACATCTAAACCGGTGACTAAGGCATTTGTTGAGTTTTGTTTTGTTTGTGCAGTTTAGATTTGTCCGCCTGAATACTGCTTTCATTTCTCACTGTCGTTTACGATTGTTTGTGCTGTGTCATTCCGTAGATATCATCTTTGCTATCAGGCTTTTGTGGAAGTAGAGAGACAGTGATGAAAGGCAGTTTCTGCAAAAGATTTTTTGTAGAAGTTGTTTAGCACTACTTGTTCCAGTGAAAATGCATATGGGTAACACCATACCCCCCCCCCCCCCCCCCCCCACACACACACACACAATGGAGTCTTCTTTTAACTGTGATGTATCGCCATGACAAGATAAGATTCGATTTCACACCAGTCACTAATGTCCCCTCATCTGTCTAATGGAGGGAGCCCAGCCTAAGTTTAGGCCAAATTGCATGTGTAATCTATTATCTCTATTATCTTCATGGAGTGTTTTCTTCATTGCTGGAAACACATTCCAACTTCAGGTTCCTAGGCTACCAACTCTAATTATAGCATGTTTTTATATTATTTTTTTTGAAGACTTTACTTAGATACATGTCTGCATCATACATGAGTTAGTTACTATTTTCATCACACGCCCACTAAGCTAATAGCTAGCAACCGTTGTGTAGTCTGCCAAGAAAAAATGCACACACTCACACACACACACACACAAATGTGCACACATATAATCCAAACAGCAATATCACTCCAGATACACATGCATCCATACATGCTCTGACACACACATTCTCACACACACACACTCTTTCACTCACACACACATACACATACACACATACACAAACACACACACACACCTTTCAAACACATACCAATCCGGGTATATATGCCACACCCACCCACACACACACACACACACACACACACACTCACACCCCTTTCAAACACATACCAATCCGGGTATATATGCCACACACACACACACACACACACACACACACACACCTTTCAAACACATACCAACCCAGGTATATATTCCACACACACACCTACACACACACTCACACACACACACACACAAAGCACTGTTGCATATCAAACGCAGGACTGGCACAGGCCTTGCATGCTATTGACATTCACATCTCCCCCAGAGCAGAGCGGGCGGATGCTGAGGTGTGCTCTGAGCCCCCTGTCAGATGCACACACAGACACCGGGAGGCTGACAGAAGCCACACGCCACGCTGGGACAATTTGCTTCACAGCAGGACCCGTTAAAAAAAGGAAGAAAAAAAAAATTGGCATCCTTTCTGGTTTTTTTTTTGGCTTTTTTGTTTCCTCTTAACATAAGAACCCTATAATCAGATGTATAATCACATTGCTTGGACTCTTTCGCTTTGGCCCGTAATGGGATTATAGCTGCATTTGAAGCCACTGTCTGTGTTCATTTACCACAGAGCCGCTGGGGCTGCTGGTGATCTCCTGTAATGGTTATAGAGGGGGATTTTTTTTTTTTTGTCAACTCTTTTCTTCTCCGCACGCCAACCAGTTTGAAGGGCTCTTACACTGTGGCGTGTTTGTACATGAAAAATGAGTTACGGCCGATTCCGCTCCGCTTTCATCACAGCCTCGGTCATAAGACTGGGATTAATAGGCGGCATGTGGCTGTTTGAGCGTGATGGACCTGCTGATATGAAACATGGTGGTCGGGTGGGTGGGGTTCGGGTGGTGGTGGTGGTGGTGGGGGGGGGGGGGGGGGGGGGGGGTGAGCTGACGAAAGTAGTGCAGAGGGGATGGCGTAATGGTTTTGGAGTTTTGCCACCGTTCTCTGGGCAATGCGGTGTAGTGAGGAGGAGGAGGGGGAGTAATGTGATCTGGGCTGGTTGTGTCTCGTTGCTGGGGAGCGGTTCTTTTCTGTCCAGTTACACACCGTCCAATTGGTGATTCACTCACCTTGCACCAGGTTGTCATCCTGACTTTTTTTTTTTTTTAATGCTCTTATCTCCAGGAAACCATCATAAAGCATGACAGTTTTGGTACTCAAATTAACGATTAGTGATGATGTAAGAAAGTTAATTACCTCATGTTACCCCTACGGGAAGGAAAGCATGACTGTCACTCCTGATTTCAAGCTCCAGCAGCTGAGTTGCTGTTAAGAGGTTGTGAGTGCTGGCACCGACTGTGACTGACATCAGCACTCTGTCTGCCCGAAGGCAGGCTCAGCTCATTGTTAGCTGAGTCGTACCTGCAGAGGACCTGTGTGTGTGTGTGACAGGAAAAGCCTGTCATACAACCGTGGTAACAGCCATGCACATTTAGCATTGACAAGGAAGGCGCTCTCTTATGTTCCATATGGCCGTTAAAATGTCTACTCTGCTGCTGCACATTGTCACACTGTATTCAAACTTGGGGGCAATATACTGGATAAGTGACAAGAACTACACATACAGCCGGGAAGGGATAGGACCAAAACTTGGACCAAATTATAAAATCTGAGAAGCTCAGACACTATAGCTTCACTTTTACAGAAATGATCAGCCCTTTGGAAAGACTAAAGTCCTCAGCTGTTTGTAGCAAAAAAAAAGAAAAGAAAAACCTACTGGACCTAAAACTAGCTTTATCATGCAAAAGACAAATAGGTCACACAGTATCAGGACGATTAATGCGCACAACTTCACCTAGCATAACCTTGTAGCCCAAAAGCCAGTACGTGAAAACAAGCATAGACTGAACATTTATTTTTACAATATCCTGTGTCATGGCCACAATTTACCCTAGCATAACCTTGTATTCCAAAGGCTGGTGACACAAGTACAGCAGGTGAAAACAAGCATAGACTAAAACATACTTTTACAATATCCTGTGTATTTGTACTGATACCACTGACACATCCCACCCCCTCTGACTAATGATAGTGAGGAAATTTGATTCAAATAATGTCCAGTAATGCTGAGGCAGCCATTATATGACATCAAGATCAGGTTGCTCACTTCCTGGCCGCTGGCGTTTCCCAGGTGACGGTCATGAGCAGTCAGCCGGGCCGGGCCCTGGTGCGGGAGCTGGAGGCGGGGCTGAGGGACTCGGACCTGGGCAGCCTGCGGCGCCTCCTGGTGGTGCAGATGTCCACGCAGCAGCGTCTGACGGGCGGGGAGCAGGACTGGAACCCCGACGGACCCTCTCCTGACGACCTCAACGACCCCGAGGGTAGGTACCAGCCAAGGGGTGGCACCCTGGTTTGGTTTTACTTATAATGCTACTTTGCTGGCAAGACCAGCGGAACAATGGGGAAGAAGGTCGCACTGGTGATATTGAACTAAATATATATTTCTCATATGTGTAGTGTGGCATCCTTCCTCCCTTTTTAATTTGACTAAATGTTTGGCCATCAGTCTTAAAGTAATGAAAATAGATTGAGAGTGTGAAGCATGCTCCTAACCTAATCACCTTTGTTAGGCCAGCCCCATGGCAGTGATGGCTGTGTGTGTGTGTGTGTGTGTGTGTCTGTGTCTGTGTGTCTGTGTGTGTGTCTGTGTGTGTGTATGAAGCGTTTTGTGCAATGCAATACAACAATACAATATTTATAATGCCTAATACAATACAAAAAACACATAGCCACAAAAAGTAGAATACATAAATGCATGTACAGTTTTGTGTTTACAGGGTACACATTGTTAGTGCATGTTGAGGGGAGTGTTTATAGTTGGTACCTGTAGGGGTAAGGTATTTTAATTAAGTTTTGGCTCAGTCTCGTCAAAGGCCACAAAGCAACTTTCCTTGTTTTTGCAGAACTTTTAATCAAGTTGCTGCCCAATTTTCCAAAACAGGCACATGCACATACACACACACACACACACACACACACACACACACACACACACACACACACACACACACACACACATGACTTTTGGAGGTGTGTGGCTTAGTTTGCAGACTGAGCCAAGTTTCTCATGGGTGTAGTCCTCTGCGCAGCACCTCCCAGCTGTACCCAGTGTGGTTACCGGGGCTCATAAACACCAGCAACCCCCCCCCAGCACAGCAGCGTGGAGGGGAAGGCAGTCTGAGAATCACACCATGCAGGCTGTGAGTCTGTGGACAAGATGGATGGGAGGTGACAGCACAGCCGCTCTCCCTCCCTCAGCCCCCGCTCCCCGTGTTAAGGTGTAATTAAGCTGAAATTAAAGCACTTACGTAATTACGTTAATTAAAGTTAAAGTGCGGCGTGTCATATCCACAACTCCAGCCCCCCTGAGCCAAACTGAAGGGATAAAAATAAAAATAAAAACAAAAACTTGAGGTGATCATCTTTCTAGAAAGCAGGACAAGTCTTTAAAAAAGGGAAGCAAAAATAAAGTCTTCAGCCCCAAGTCGTCTCCCAGTCCTAGTAATTTAACATCACACCATACTAATCTCGCTCTGCAGCCATTTCTGTAATGAATAGGAGCTATGTGAAACAGAGGTTTTTAGGAGTCGGCATGTAAACATGGCACAGAGTAAAAAGTATGATTGATCATCCTCTGTCAACCGTAACTGTGATCACACACACACACTCACACACACACACACACACACACACACACACACACACACACAGGTACACACACACACACACACACACACACACACTCACACATACATACACATACAGTACACACACACACACACACACACACATACACCCATTGCATACACACATACAGTACACAATCACATACACTCAAACACAGACAGACACACACACTCTCACACACACATAACTATATATAAAGAAGAAGGGTTTGATTAGGGTACCATGACATAAACACTTGTGTGCCTCACTGTCAGCCTCACTATTAGCGTGGTACAGGAGCAAAGCAGCACACACAACTTTCCCTCTTCTGAGGGATTTTCCCTGTGTCAGCAACGCTCATTTAAGGAATGTTAATGATGCCGGGGTGGGTGAGAGGTGGTTTGGCCTTTTTAAATGTGTGTATTTCCTCCCAAACGCTTTGCAGATACTTAAGAATTCTTGGGATATTTTCCCCCCTTCCCCTCTCATCATTTATTTACTTTAGCACTGGGAGAGTGTTGGGTCAGCCGTGGCGGCACTTCCTTCGTCAGGAGGCTCTAACTATAGCTGGCAAGTAACACTTTCTCTTCCTCTTCACTGTTCAACTTTTTCCCTTTTTTGTCTTTGTCTTCCTTCTCCTGAGTCTGAAATGAGCCCGTGACCTCTGATGGCTTCAGACTTCATGGTGCGTCGCAGACAAAGTAATTCAAAAAAGGACATTCTCATAGTTTTATGTCCTACTCAAATCATCTCGGCACTAAACCGATAGAACACCTTGGGTCGAGTCACGATGGGCTTTTTTTTTTTTATTCTATTTTACTCCTTTCCTCTGTCTTCTGGAAAGGGCACTTATGTAAGCCCAGGGATTTTTGTCAGATGAAAAGGTCTCTCAGTGGCCCATGCTCAAGCCAGCCAGACGGCTCATCTGTCTCCCAGACGTGGTGTCCTGCTGGGTCGTGTGCTTGGCGACCTGGGCTCTCTCCATCTCCATCTCTCTTTGTCTCTGTCTCTTTCTGTCTGTCTCTTGCTTGCACGCACGGTGAACCTCTCTCTCTCTCTCTCTCTCTCTCTCTCTCTCTCTCTCTCTCTCTCTCTCTCTCTCTCTTTCTCTCTCTTTCTTTCTTTCTCTTTCTTCCTTTCTCTTTCTTTTTCTTTCTGTGTCTCTATGTCTCTCCCATGCTCACACACTGAACCAGACTCTCTTTTTCTTTCTCTCTCACTCTTTCTCTCTGTCCCTGTCTCTTGCTTGGCCACGGCCAAGACTGCAAGGCTCCCTAAGTACAGGGCAGTGCTACCCCTGGAGACAAGCCCAGGCCAGGGAGGCCCCTAAGGTCTTACTGGACACCTCTCCAACTTATGCACACACACACACACACACACACCCTTACTCATGCACATGCACGTACACACACAGCTACACTCAGGCACAGAGATAGACACACACACCCACACTCACGCACAGACATAGACACACACACACCCACACCCACAAAAAGACAGGCACACACTCACATACACACCCAGTCAAATTCAGACATACACACCCACATGCATTAAGATACAGTCCTGTGCGGACAGATAGACACACAGACATGAGAACGCACAATCTATGCATGCAGACAGGCAGAAACGCGCGCACACACACAGGCAGACAGGACACACAAAGTTCACACGCACACAGACAAGTACATTTGCAGGTGCTCTCACAGCCTCTCATGTGCTTTTCCTTTGTCTGCCAAGGTAACACCCTGACCTACATCCTGTTTTTACTAGAAAGGCTCTTGTACTGAAAAGTGCATTTGTAGTGGTCGCGTGCGTGCATGTGCGTGCGTGCATGCATTTGTGTCTAAGAGGAACAGTGAGATTGTGTGTGTGTAATTGTGTCTATGCTTAAATGTGTGTGTCTGTGTACATGTGTGTACATATATGTATGTTTGAAAGTATGTTTACTGTATGTGTTAACCTGTGACATATGCATAAACACAGCCTCACACACAAACACGCTTACACAACATTCAAAAGTGCACAGTGTACAGAAACACCAGATTATCAAAGACAACAGCTTAGGTGACGACATGCTGTTGTTGTCTTGTCTTTCCCTTAGTGACATGTGGGCAGGTCTTAAATCAGCAGGCTTTAACGTAAAGCTAATTAAGCTTTGACCAGCATCTCAGATTTTGGGCTACATCAGCACAGCCTTTCCCCATCTCCACCGAATCAGGGGGGGATTACCACCCCTAAATCCTTTGGGGGGATGGATGCTGGATGGTTGCTGCTGGTCATTATGATGCAGCCACATGACTTGCTTCCTACCTGAGATTAGTCTAACCAGTGCTGTGGATTCTGGAATGCTGCTGAATTATTGCACCTCAGAGCAATTAAGTGTGTGTAGTCTAGTCCATCCCGAATGCCTACATTAGCATGTCATTAGAGCTCAGTGTATATTGTATGTCTAAGGTCAGCCTGAATCTAGCTGATTCCCAATTAATTAGACCGGGTGACCTATCACCTTCTGACTTGCTGTGGTGTAATTTAAATAGATCAGTAATTAGGAATGCAAGGAATGGGTGCATTGCATTGTGGATTTCATTGCCACAGCATAATTCGCAGGCATGTCAAGTGTGTGTGTGTGTGTGTGTAGGAAATGTTCTAACTCAGGTTCTCGACATGTTCTAAAATTTCTTTTAATTGCCCTTTTTTCAGTTCTTCAAACCAAGAATGTGGATGTGTGTATGTTGCAAACTCAGTCCTGTGGCATTCGGTAGTCAATGTTGGTTTTTTTCCTGGCCGAGAAGAGCAGTGTGTTCATGTGTGGCGTCCTGTGGTTTTTCCACCTCATATAATGTGGTGACAAGTTTTTGGCCAGGCAGTCTAGACAGTGAGCCCTCTGTCTCTCGCTCCTATCTCCTCCCTATATTAATCTCATCTCTCACCCTCCTTCCATTGCCTCTCTGGCAGCGCCTCTGTTTTTGGAGGTGGCAGATTTAGGGTTGTGGGTTTGGAAAAGGGTGGCGAGTCACAGTCCGTACCCCCGTTGACTTGTCTGCTCACCCACCCCCACCCCCTCCTCTTTTTTTGGCATCACCATGGCGACAGGGTTTTTGGTGGCCTGTGGTGGTAGCGCTCTGATGTGCAAGGCGGGGAGCGGTGATAATTTCTGCCTTCCCTTTTTCGGGGGAGTGGCTGCTCAATAAAAAGACTGTGTGGCAGAATCACTGGGGCGCACATTACTGCCCGTCACCTTCCACCATTAAGAGTAAGAAAGAGGGATGGCAAAGAGACCTGCAGAGAGGGAAAGGAAGGACAGGAGAAGGGAGGGAGTGAAGGTGGGTGGGTGGAGGAGGAGCAGGGGCAAAGAGACAAGGCCCAGAGGATACGGGAGAGCGAAGAACTAAATACACGGGAGGTTTTTAAAAAAGTGAAGAATAATGAGTGAAGAGAAAAGAGGGAGGGGAGAATGGTTAATGTGCTGAAACTTGGCAGCACATTCATTGTTTAGTGTCTGGGTGCTTGTGTTGGCGGCGGTAACATAAATAGGGTGATAATTGGTGAATTAGTTACCGTGTGAAACTTGAAAAGGTTTATAGCATGTGTGTCTGTGTGTGTGTCTGTGAAAGAGAGGTTATGTGTCTGTGTGTGTATGTTTAAAGGTTTCTGTGTGTGTGTGTGTGTGTATGTTTGAAAGTTTCTGTGTGTGTGTGTGTGCGTCTGTGTGTGTGTGTGTGTGTGTGTGTGTGTATGTGTGCGCGTGCGTGCGTGTGATAGAAGTGTTTATATCTAGTGGTTGCAGTTAGGACAGATATGTAAATCTTAAAGGTTGAGAGTGCACCGTGTACAGGGATAGATTACTAGAAAGGACAGTGGGTGTGTTTCTGTGCTATTTATGTGACTTTGTATAAAAATGTGCATAAATTGTCCACCTGTTGCACATATACAGGTACCTCCAGAACACTGACATCAGCAATTAATATTCAAACTTCAATAAACTTGCTCTTCCAAGAAAGGCCCCTAGGAACTTACAGACTAAACACGACTTAGAAATAAAATAATAGTTTATGTTACATTCCCGGGTGTCCTCAGTGTACTTTTTTCCACCTTTCCATCCATTCTGTCACCAGATGTTGTTTAACTCATCTCCTCTCCACAAACCCCACCGTCATATTAAACACATGGGGGAATGGCGTAAGCACATGCGGCAGAGTGATAGCCAGCACCTGTCTTGCCAGTCTCCCTCTCGGCAGTGCGTCGCACCTGGTTCCCACAGTTTATGAGGAGACTGCCTTGACTAGAGAGCATTCATCACTCTACAAGACACAGATGGGGCTGGCTGTTCCACTGCTGCCTCTCGGTTCTGTCTGTCTGTCTGTCTGTCTGTCTGCCATTTTGTGCTCCAAAGACGGGTCAACTCAGGATAACTCAGCCCCTTAGACTTTCTTCAGCCCCGAATTCTACAAGAATTACTGTCAGGATCAACCCGGGTAAATAACATTAACGTAGGCTTTATTGTTGTGTATAAAGCATTAGCGTTTCTCATACACAGATTTCAGTGTATTTTTTGTTACTCATTGCAGTTAAAAAAAGTGGTTGTGGGAAGGATTTTGCTTGCTTTGCTTAGGGATTTTCATTGGTCATCAAAATTATCTCGGGAATAAGAGCAAGCTGTTTTGAGATTAAACTGGGCATTTGGTTTTATTGTTTTCATGTCTTTACAGATTAAGGTAGAATTCCGTTGCTAAGGAATCATTGTCCTTCAGCTCTCTCCACTGGACATAGGACAGGTACAGATTGTTTTAGACTAGATAAGACTGCAGTGTTAGGAGTGTTTAGGCCTTGATTAGGGAAGGTGAGCTGTATGTGGGTGACGTAATGCCTTCCTGTGAGAGGACCGGTCCAGCTTTGTGGATGTTGATCAAGGCGGGGTGACTGGTTCCCAACATAAGCTTTTCTCTCATTGCAGCCTGTCAGCGGCTTATGCTAATCACACATGCCCCAAAAAATTAATTACCCAAATTGCTTTCCTAGGGTGGAATCACGGGGCGACTAAATCAGATTTTGGAGGAGGGAAAAGGGGGCTTGTGGCGGCTTTTAGCTGCATCAACAAACACTTGAGGGGAACTGGGAATGGGACTAGCAGGGTGCATTAGGGAATTTGGCCCAAAATGAAGGATTGGGATTTGTCAAAGTTTGGCGTGCTCTTAATCCATTGGTTTGTAGGCTTCTTAGATTTGGGTGCTCTTTAGTCCAAGGTATACATCCAAAGTCAACAATGAGAAAAAAATGATTCTCTGACTAAGGCACTCCCAATTAAAATTGTCTTTATTAGTTTGGACAAGTCCTACATGTAGGACTTGTCCAAACTAATAAAGACCATTTTAATATGAAGGATTGGGAATTAGAAAACAAGGGAGAGTGGAAAAGGGATTGACTGAAACAACAGGCAGAACAAACACACCAGAGGAGACTTTGGAAAGGATGTGAGCGTGCCAGCGCGGAGACTGTACAGAAACTTATTAAAAACTGCACAAAGGGAATGATAATGGGGGAAAGCACTGCACGTGATTGATGTTGGGCTCAGAGAGGCTTCAGAGAACAGTAACGTATAGCATCGCTCGCCTGGAGGAACACAGATCGCCTAGAGATGACACCATAAAAAGCCTTTCATCCGGAGACCATGACTGATCACCCAAACATGACTCATCACAATAAGGCAATCTCGGAGGGGACACAAGTCTCCACTTTTAGCCTCCCATGAAACGCTTTGAATGTGGAGCAGCAGATCAAAGGAGTATCCGGAGATGCATTCTGAAATTGTCATGCCAATTATGGGCATGTTTAGCTCACTGACTCACGAACGAGGAACTTTTTTTTTTTATTTCTTCTGTACAGAACCATGCTAGCTATGCTAACACAGCCTCTTTCCCTCTCACCAAACTATGCTTCTGTTTGTGTGCAAGATGAAGAGGGACTGTCCTCTAATTTCCTGCCAGTGACCTGTCCTATCTTTGTGTGTGTGCTCACCCCTGAGGTGGGCGAAGCAGCCAGCCCTTTGCTCATAATTAATGGCTTTGCCCTGATACCCCCCTGCACTGCTCTTAGCAGGAAAGAGAAAGAGAAAGAGAGAGAGAGAGAGAGAGAGAGACAGAAAGAGAGAGAGAGAGCTTGTGCTCAGGTGTAGCAGCAGCAGCAGAAGCCCTGGCCAGATTCATCTGACACACTGTGGGCTTAAGCTTTAGGAAATCATTGCTTTGTTGCAGTCTGGTTTCCCATTATCTCTTGGCTCAAGGCTAAGGTAAACAGCCCCTTCATTTTAAGTATGTTGGGCAGTGGAGCCTTTTTAAGGGAAAAAAAGAACTAAATAAATAGAGATATTACTCTAGAGCTGTTTCTCGCCAGCACACTGGTCTACTCAGTGGAGATAAAGCTCCTCTTTGAAAATCAGCAGTGATGGATGGGTGTGTTACATAGAGACAGATAGGGAAAAGAACGGATTGAGAGTGGGAGACTGACATGGTGGTCCTTGCAAGCTCTCCACATCACTCAGTGTGTGCATTTTTCTCAGGAGGATTTTGGCCCGATTATGCTGTTTGAGGGATTTAAGAGGATCTCTTCTCCTACCCTCCCGCAGCCTCTCCTTTTTCAAACACTGTCTCTTTCTTTCTCTCTTTCTCTCTCTGTCTCTCTCTCTCTCTCTCTCTGATTTCCAGCATAAAAATATGTAAGAGAGCCAATAAAGCCCTTAGCTTATCTCCTGTCTCTTCATTTAATACTGAATAATTTCAGGGGGTATATGATGGAGGATTTGTGGCTTGCAATAGCTGGATATTCATCAGACGTCAACACTTTGGCAGTTGCTTATGCTTGATCCAACAACATTGTTTTAGAGAGCAATTCAACTGGATCTGGAAAATGGCACATGCTTTGACGTGCCTTCAGACGGCGGCCTTTCTCAAATCCTGCAGCAAAGCACCACCATCAACCCTCTTTTCCCTGAGACCGTGCCAAAGTGAGAACATCCTAATTGGTGTTATTGTGGATTTTCAAATGTTTCCATTGTTTAGGCAGACTGTGATAGAGGCTGGAACTTGAGAGGATCCAGAACTCCGGTGTTATTTTTCCAGCCAGCAATGGGGGGGAATGGGGCCCCATCAGGTCCATAGTTCAGGAAACAGCCCTCTGCTCTCTTAGAGTGCACGCCAAGGTCAGATTCTCTTACGAAAGCAGAGCAGTGGCAGGTGTGTGTCCAGGTGACCGTCACTCGCCACCGTTTAATATCGCTGAGCTTTCTCTTCCCTACACACATACACACAAAGCCTCATAAAATGAATTGACACCATCACTGTGGTGTCATGTACTGTTTCGGAGCCAATACCTGTAGAATTTTAAATAAAAATTAAAAAGCATCAGAGGTTCAAAGATGCTGGTAAGTTTCAGTTTTGATCCTCAGGATTCCCACAGGTCTTAGCCATTAAAGCTGCTCACCTGAGCAAAGCAAAAAGCCCCACGGGCTAAAAGCTCCTCTGCCCTGGCTTACACAGCACAGCCGATTGCTGCTAATGGAATCAGTTGTGTCTCTCTCCTTCCTGCTCTGCAAGTGCATGGATCTCATCAGACCCCATTATGGCCCTTTGAAAGGAGAAGGTCCATCATCTTCGACAATCACCCTGGCCAATCACCCATTTATCACTTGTTCATTTTTCCCATGAGCTACTTGTTCTTCCGGAAGCTTTTTTTCCCTCCTCCCTGCCCTCTTCCCATCTACTGGCACCATCAGGATGAGCCTGAAGAAATTAGTCTCAAATGAATCAGTGGTCGGGCGGTCAGTGGAGGAACCAATCAGGCTCAGCTCTCAGCTCTCAGCTCAAACCGCACAGTGACTGCAGGATATATGAGGCACAGGCCGACAGCAAAAGTGTCCCATCAGCACTGATTGCAATCCTCTCTCTGCTCTCGGTGGGAGATTTCGAGTCCATATATCAAAAATGACAGAAGTTGTCTAGGAGTTGGTGATTGCAGTCTGGGTTCTCCATCTTGCATAAAAAAACCCATCTTGCATCCAAATGTAACCCTGAGACAAAGACTCTGCTTGTGACCAGTTCCCTAGCACAAGTTGTGTGACAGTGCCATCTGCCACACTAAGGTGTAACAGGTACAGAAATGTTTAACAGTTGACAGACGAGTGCTGTCATTAGATGTTGTGTTTCCACCTTGATGTAACTTAATTCATGCTCGTCAGAGTCAAGATGTCAGTATACACTAACCTCTCTGTTCATCTGAAAGATGAGAAACACTTTAATTAATCAGCTCTCATAATAGTTTAATTTTACACATGAACAGGAAAACTGCATGCTGTGGAATGATGTATGATCCTGAATTCACATTACTAATTATTATACGGTTAGCCTACTCCAGCCTTATGACTGGAGCACATGTTTTATCTGATGTGAATAGTTGTGCGCTGGGATTCTCAGTGGAAACAAGAGCAGATCAATCATCCGAGGAGCTATTGCTTGCATGGTGCAGGTTCAGCGAGTGCGTGCCTAGAAGTCTGGGCCATCTCTTGCCAAGCACTTAGTCCCCACTTGCTAATATAAGAGAATACGTGCATGTTTCTCGTTCTCTCTCTGTTTCTCTCTCTGTTTCTCTCTCTCTCTCTCTCTCTCTCTCTCTCTCTCTCTCTCTCTCTCTGTGTCTCTCGTACTTTAGGAGGTGATGAGTCACTGTGACAGGTCGAAGTATCAGGAAGTGGACGGTGGTGGTGGTGGTTGGAGAACATGGAGGAGTGGGGGGGCTTAGAGAAGGGTGGATGATAATTGGATTTAATCTGTGCACGCTGACGAGTGATACGCGGGGGCTGCGAGCGTGTCTGTCAGTGCAAGCGGCTCCTCAGCCTCAACAGTTCTCGCCTCGCCTCCCCTCTCTTCCCTCGCTCACGCCATCTGTGCGACATTTGCAATAATCGCTCGCAGCTTTTTTTTTTTCCCCCTTCCTTTTCATTTTCTCCTCCTTGATGGGAGGCCTCGGTGTGATAATGCAAAGCACAGCGGATTGGGAGGTGGATTGCGGCGGTGTGATTATGGGTCTTTTTAAGCACTTGAGCCCATTATATCATCTGTTTCCGCAGGAGTGTACGTCAATCCCAGCTGCTAATTTTACTCTTACAGACACTTGGTCACCGATCTGAGGATCAGTTTTACTGAGACGCTGAACAGACTTTGAATTGTGCAACATCCTTTACTTTATTTAGCTTATTAGGGACCGTGTACAAATTTAAACATAAATGTCGCCATTAGATATATTGTACCAGAGGTAGTCTAATTAGTCTAATTTACATCTGCAGCCTTCTAGGCCATCTAGTATGCAGGACATGCATAGGATGCCAAATCATAATACTATTATACACATTAACAAACATTAATCAAGACTTTCTCGTGACTTGCCTGGCCTTTATGTTTGAAACTTCAGCAGACTCCCTTAAGTTTGTTCTCCTATTGATTTTCCTTCACGTGTGCTGTCTTTACAAATAGAACATCCATTAGTCAATGTTTTCCTTCCTCTCTTATTGATCAGTGGACTTATTGATTCCACACTTTTTTAAGAACAATCCTAATTACCTCTTGTAGCACAGCTGTATTTAATCATAAGACGTTTGGACCTACACCACCGTTTTCACTTGTGTATCTTGCAATATGCAAAACAGTCCAATATGCGTGGCTAACAGCCAGTCAGCAAGTTGCTTTAAGTCAGTGGTTGTCAAACTTTAAATCAGTGTTTGGAGGTACTTGGATCGATTTTTGCGGGGACTTGAAAATAAGTCTTTAAATGGGTTCTCTCCTCTCACCAGCATAGTAATAAGGTTCGGGTACAGACTATTATACAAGGTGTCCATAAAGTCTCTTCACAATTTAAAAAAAGTAATTACAAAGGCAGTTGATCAGACATATTAATTAGATTTGTTCTGGTGTGCTCAGTGGTTATCAAAGTTTTTAATCACATTGCATTTTTGTATTTTAAGCATCCTCCCCCACATTGGGGACTGCATGTTTGTGAATTCCTCAATCAAACATTTCCAGACTGCTGGATTGGAAGGGATGGACCAATTCTTTGGCCACCACAGTCACCAGATATCACATATCGTTTATCAAACAAAGATACGGATTATTGAATTAAAGCAAAAGATAACAAATGCGATTGCAACCATTAATTAGGCTATGCTACAGCAAAACATGGAAATCGAGTACCGTCTTGATGTGCCTCGTATTGACTAATGGGTCCCATATAGAGGTATAGAGGTGTATGAAATAAGGCAAAAAAAACCCTTTGAAAACCAAAGACCAACCAATAGAACAAGTCTGAAGTCACAATTGCCTTTGTGAAAAAAAAATTGTAAAGAAACTTCATGGACACCCTGTATATTTGGAAAAAGATTTTGTATTCAAACTATCCCTAATGCAACCCAGTTGCCACTGCATTATTATGTACCATAATATGTGTTCACATTCTGTTTATGCGGCAATAATTACTCAAAAATATCCATTGTTATAATATGCTGTCTGTGGAGCAGGTGGAACTTGGCAGAACAAGAAGTGTCTCTAGGGAAGCAACGGTTAAAAGTTTGGGAACTATTGCTTTATATATAAAGAGGCTTTGCCTCCACTTTATACTACATTTCTTTAACCATCCAATAAATTAATCAGGTGCTCCAGTCCTACGTAGAACCACGCTGTAAGTGCTGATGGAAGCAACCTTTTGACAGCCACCCTCAGTCACTTATCGATGAGATACCTAATAGTTGCAGACAAGCCACAAACAGACCCTAATCGCCAATATCAATCCACAAGTGTACACAAATCACCAGCAACAGGGCACGTTTGACTTTCAGATCTGCTGTGGAGAGGGGGGGTAGCAGCCTGACCCTGGCCACTAATGACCAGGAAAAGCAATTATCTGGAAAAAGCCCCGGCTGGAGATCACGTCATGTCCCTGTGTGTGTGTGTGTGTGTGTGTGTGTGTGTGTGTGTGAGTGTGTGAGTGTGTGTGTGTGTGTGTGAGAGAGAGAGAGAGAGAGAGAGAGAGTGTGTGTGTGTGTGTGTGTGTGTGTGAGCAGTTTCTACCATCTCATCTCCTAGTCCTCCCCTGACAGTTATTGGCACGGTTGCGATCGATCTCCAGGCTTCCTTTTTCCTGTTTTCGTTCTTCTGCACCCTGTCGGTCTCTCCTTCATTCCCTCTTTCCTTTTACTTCCCTTTCTCTGTCTCTCTCTCTCTCTCTCTAATCTCTGGCCTGTCTGCCCGGCTTCATTCCCTCTCTCTCTCCCTCTCTCTCTCTCTCTCTCTCTCTCTCTCTCTCTCTCTCTCTCTCTCTCTCTCTCTCTCTCCCTCTCTCTCTCTCTCTCTCTCTCTCCTCAGCTACTTCTCTTCACCCCTTCTCCCAATGTGAGAGGAGGCTGAGTGATTGAGCCTGTCCCGCTCGTTCCCTCCAGACTGCAGCAGGCCCTGGAAGAGAGAGGTGGATGAATTATTCACAGGGAAAGGTTAATGTAGCTGGCGCTGATGCTGCTTTCCCTCTTTCCCCCTTTCTTTTTCATTCTCTCTGTCCCTCTTTCTCTCTCTACCTCCCTCCCTCTCTCTGTGCCTTTTGCCCGTTTTTTTCTCTCGCCATCTTTCTCCCTCTCTCTTTTTTCTCTCTCTTTCTCTCCCTCCCTTTCTCTTCCTCCTTCTGTGCCTTTCTCCCATGTTCCTCTTCCTCTCTATTTCTCTCACTCCCTCTGTGCCTTTCTCCCATTCCTCTCTCCCTCTTTCTCCCCCCGTCTCTCTCTCTTTCCCTTTCTCTCCCTCCCTCTGTGCCTTTTTCCTGTTTCTCTCCCTCTTTCTGCCTCCCTCTTTCTCTTTCTCACCCTCTCTCTGTGCCTTTCTCCCGTTTCTCTCTCCCTCTTTAACCCTTCCTTTCTCTCTCTCTCTCTCTCTCTCTCTCTCCCCCGTCCCTTACTCTCCCTCAGCAGCACTTACACATTTGCCCAGGGCATTTCTGAGCTGCTCCACTTTTCTCCGCTGGCTCTCGGTCTCTTTGTCTCCCTAACACACAACATGACGGGAGGGATGACTCTTGAACGTACCTTAATGGAGTGTTGACCCGACCTTGTTACTGTGGCTTACCTGTGTAATGTGATCCTGTAGGGTTGGAGAAAAAGAGAGAAAGAGAGGCTTCCTGAGGTGCTTTTTGCTGCACAGAAAAGGCCCTGAAAGGAAGTGGGGAGTGGCATCAGCTGTGTCAGCTTGACTACCAGTTTAACCTTTTTGCCTTTTGTACTTGAAAGCTAATTTTTTAAAGCAGTGGTTTCTGCAGTGGACCATGGCTTTGGGTGTCAAACAGTGACACTGAAGTTGACTGCAGAGATCTGGAAAAAAAGTGTTAAAGTTTTTGGGGTTCTTTTATATAATAACTTCAAGTCTATTTTAATATCTGCTCAAAGTATACTATTAACCTTTATAGGCCTCTATTACCGAATCACTGAATAGGTTCATTGAAAAGGAACCATAGAACTCAAACAGTACTGTAGCCCTGTTACTCGGCAGATTGGATAGGAACCAGTCAGTTCTGAGATGGGGAAGTAGCTCCTTCTAGTGGTGAAGTTCAGGTCTGCCCCTCCAGGAGACACTGAAGTGTTGATGTTAAAATAATGGTTTTGCAAATTCTGCAGGATTCATCAGGCCTATTATTGGTTAGACCTTTTAACTAGCCATTTGACATTTATGCCATTCTCTCATCACCATCTTTTTACGTAATTGTTGTCAAGCTTTCCACTTTCCCCTAATGGTAGCCAATAGCAATCGTTGTCTTTCTTACTGTCAACCTCAGATTAATTATGTGATGTATATCAAACTTTTATCAGCAGACTGGATAAAGGTCAGTGTATTGTGAAATATGAACCACATAGATAACTGAGATAAGATACATTAAGAAATCCCACTGACTGTTATCCTTATGTTCTTCTTTGTTTCTATCTCTCTTTTTGGCTCTCTCAATCTCTCGGTCTTTCTCTTTGTCTTTCTCTCTCTATCAATTTCTATCTCTCTCACTCTCTTACACACTTCTCTCTCTCTCCTTTGCTTCCTCTCTCTCTCTCTCCCTCTCTTACACACACCTCTCTCTCTGTGTCTCTTTTTGGCTCTATTTCTCAATCTCTGTCTCTCTCTTTTTCTCTCTTGATTTCTCTCTGTCTCTCACTCTCTTACACACACACTTCTCTCTCTCTCCTTTGCTTCCTCTCTCTCTCCCTCTCTTACACACACCTATCTCTCTCCTCTCTCCATCTCTCTCTCTCCTCTCCATCTCTCTCTCTTCTCTCCATCTCTCTCTCTCCCTCTCTCTTCCCCCCGTTTAGAGGAGATGATGCTGGGCACGGAGGTGGATCTGCAGGTGGTGGAGAGCAGCGTGGTGGCCCTGGAGGGCGTGCTGAAGGCGTGGCTGCACGAGCAGGCCGGGGAGCGCGAGCACCTGCACCTGCTGCTGCCCCCCTCCCTCCAGCACTCCTCGTCCTCCTCCT
>CM059284.1:21595286-21670286 GCA_030347295.1 Setipinna tenuifilis
CTCGTATAACAGTACATCAATCCCCCAGAGCCAGAGTCACAGGAGTGTTTCTCATTTTGCTAATGCTTGTTCCTCCTCAGCATCAGCATCATCGCATTCAAACTCCCACATGTCGACCGCTGATAAGGTCACGCAGTCCTGACCTATTGCTCGTGGATTAAAATGAATGATGTTATTGTGTGAGGGTTTTTAAAAAAAAAAACGCTGGTTGTTTTTTGTCTGTTGTCTCCAACCTTTCCCCCCCTTTTTTGCGGTACTCCCCAACAGAACTCTCTGCAGCAGCTGGAGGAGGACCCTGTGTTTAACCCACTGTGCCTGAGGACCACCCTTTACCAGCACCTCAGGATGCGAGGCCTCACCTCTCGCCCAGCCCACTCGTACCGCCGGCAGGGCCCAGCCCAGTCCCAGTCCCAGTCCCAGAACCAGAACCACAACCAGAGCTACGGTGGTGGCGGCATGGTGAGCCCCATCAGGCAGAACCAGCGCAGGGAGCCACCTCGACCACCAGAGGGCTCCACGGGCCGACAGGTCAGGGCCCATTGCCGGACCTTTTTTAGGCCGCAGACCTCCAGCAGTAGCACCCCCCCACCCTCTCCGCTCTCCTCTCTCCTCCTCTTCCCTGGCCTTCTCTTCTCTTCTTTCCTCACCACTCAGGCCCTCCTCACAGGCAGGGCCGGCCTCTGAAGGGGCCTTTCAGACGAAGGGAAAAGGGAAAGAGGGAAAGGGGAGCGCTGCTGCGACTCTGTTTGTGTTTGGGCATTGTGTGGACAGACGTGACCGGAATGTAGACTCACAACTGCAGAATGCAGAATGCCGCTCTAGACCCTTCTGTGGAGCTCTCGGCAAGCACTGGTGAATGAGGGCAGGTGTGTGTGTGTGTGTGTGTGTGTGTGTGTGTGTGTGTGTGTGTGTGTGTGTGTGTGTGTGCTTTTCTTCTTCTTCAAGGTGTGTGTGTGTGTGTGTGTGTACAGTCTGCTGACATTATGTTGCGTGGAACAGGGAAGTTTTGGCCTGTGACAACCAAGAATGAAACCGACTGTTGCAGCAGTTGCTTAACACCCACACAGATATGGTTCAACACACACACACACACACACACACACACACACACTCGTAATGTCTTCTCTGGTCCATCTCTGATATGAAGTATGGAAGCAGAATAAAAGTGCAACAACACACAAACACACAAAAGCACATGGCTTGTCATAATATTTACTGGGCCTGCATAGTAGTAGTCACACACACACACCACGCCACAAGCCAAGCAGTATGACTTGTCCAGTCTGACCTAGATTTCAGGTCAGACTATATGACTCAGGCCTACCGTGACTGTTATGTTGTGTTGGTCTGTTGTGCCGGTCTGCGCATTGGACCGGACAGTGAAATGGCATGATTTTTTTCTGGCTACTTCCTGTCACCTTCCTGCCAGATATGGCTTCATCACTGCATTGCGTCCATTTTGCATTGTGACAGCGTGATTGCGATGGTGGTTGTGTAAGCTAACCCTAAAAGACGATGTTGTGGCTGTTGGTCTGTGAGGCCTGTGGCATGTGGTCACTGTCATCATCCGGTTTCCAGCTGCCAGAGGAGGGACTGTGACTGTGGGCCTCGCTGGCTGGCCAGGGCAGCACCTCCTTACACACACACACACACACACAGAATCTTAACACAATCATTCTCTGACTCATTCTTTCTTTATTTTGGTCCAGATTGCTTACACACACACACACTCACTCACACACACTTATACACACATGCTGTTCTAACATGACTGTGTCTCTGGGCCTCGCTGGCCAAACCGGCCCTCCTCAGCCACAGCAAGAGGAACGTGAACAGCTCTTCCAGTTCTGTCAGCCTGTCAGTAGCTTTTCACTTTTTTTTTCCATCAGCAGTTTCTTTTCTTCTTCTCATTGGTTCTTCTTTCTATGCCCCCTTTTTACACTCTGTACTCTCGGCTTCTCTGTCTTTCCCTCTCCCTCGCACACACACCCACACACACATATAAACACGCTTATACTCATACACAGACACACTCTCACTCTCACACACATCTCTAACTTGATCTCTATCTCTCTCTGACCTCTTTTAACGTCCTAATTCAGTTTGTGTGTGTGTGTGTGTGTGTGTTTGTTTGTCCCTACTCAGCAGTCTCACGGGCGTCAGTCTCAGCAGGGTCGGGCGAGGGCGACCGTTGCTCCTCTCCCGCCCTCCACCTCCACCAACTCTTCCTCCTCTTCTTCCTCCTCCTTGGGCCCCCCACCAGCCAAGAGCTCTCGGCCCTCACTCACCTTCCGCAAGCGCCCCTTGTCTACCACACCCTCCTCTTGCCTGAGTGTGATCGACGATGATGACGACGAACTAATAATGATGCTCTAGCCCCTTGAAGGTGAGTTGGCGGACCAACACCTTAAAAAAGCCCCATAATAATCTGTTGTTTTGTTTTTGTCCTTGTAGTGTTTCATGTGTAGCACATTGAATGAAAGCACATCTAGGTGTAATAATGTGCCACATACATAAATTCGAATTTGAACTTGAATAAGATGATCGTCACTTTACACAGATTTCACTTTGGAAGTGATCGTTAGGTTGTAGTCGTGATACTTTCACATCTTTCTCCAGGCTGAAGTTGCTGAAGCATTATTTTTAACCCAACAGGATGGGTTCTCTATTTTTAGGCCATAATGAACTTTGACAGCACAGAGGCTATGCTGATAAATTCTGCTCTGCGTGCGTGTAGATCAAATACACAAGAGGTGTGCATGCCAACCCTTATCAACTTAGCTCTGAAATCCTCATTTAGTTCTGCATAATTCCTCTCCCAAAGGGAGCGATTGTGGGTAGTGAGACAAGCTGAATAATTCTTTTACACACACTCAAACACACATGCGTGTACAAACACACACACACACACAAACACACACGCGCACACACACACTGACTTCCATGCATGCGCGCTACCAAACACTCACTCAGCACAGCTGTGAAACATTAGCTCGCACGCGGACAAAATACTTCATTATGTCGGAAGAGACATGGTGCATGCCAGCCCCAGACACCATAAAACAAGAAGCCCTCATATCTCTGTTGACAAAGAGGAGAGCCCGGCAAACCCCATTAATTAGCACAACCTTTTATCTTCACATAAACATCAGACAGTTTTATTGGGATACAGGCCCCCCATACTCCCTCAGCATGGAGAAGAGGGGGGGGGTGGAGGGGGTGGAGCTGTGCTATAACAGCCACTGGACCGCAAGTGCAAAAGAAAGGGAAAGTTTCTCTGAAATATTTTCCCCCCATAACCAGTGAGAGAAATGCTGAGGCAAGCGAGAAAAAGCGCAAATAAATGCGGAACCACAAACAATAAAACAGAAATGTTTTATGCACACAAAAAAAAAGTGGAGCAGTTCTCCCTCTCGCTGCTCTCTCCAGACAGAAGGAGCGGGGGAGGGAGGGAGCTAACGTTGTTGCACGGATATGACGAGAGTGGAGAGGAAATGGTTAGTGAAGTGAAAGAGTGAGGACTTTATCACTCGCTCTTTGTCATTCTCTCTCTCTCTTTCTCTCTCTCTCTCCTTCCCTCTCTCTCCTCATGACCTCCAGGCTCATGGTCAAAGGACTCCACTGTGCTCTGGGACTGTGAGCACCACAGGGTGAGAGAGAGAGGGAAAAAAGAGAGAGAGAGAGAGAGAGAGAAACGAGAAGAGAAAGAGACATGTATTCGTCTCGGCGCCCATAGCAAGAAAACTGACTAAGTCACTCTGGAGGCAGGCTGTGTTTGGAAGATGATAGGAGAGGTGGCTGGTTAGCTCAATTATGGGGGTGGCAGTTTGGGGGCAGTTACTGCTGGGGGGGTGCTCCATCAAAAAGCACCCCCCACCCTCTCCCCACCTCATAGTGTACGCACGTCCACTCATTAGCTGTACCGCCATTCCACCCACTATCCGCTGCCCACACCACTGCCACAGCCAGTCACACGTCAGAGACACGGCAGGGTGGTTCACACGTTCGTTCAATACGGACGCACATTTCATGCATCAGTGACACCCTTGAAACACAAGAGGTGACAAACTGACACGACGCACATGGTGACATTTTAATGTCAAGCTTTTTTTTTCTTTTCTTTTTTTTTTTTTTAAAGTTTTAATTTCTTTGTGGGGAGCCTTGATAAAGAAAGGCACTCACCGCCCTCGTTGATGGTGCCAGCATGTGTTCTCCCTTGAGAAGTCCAGCAGAGAGAACCGAAGGCAAGCACAAGGCATCATTTAAAGACCCAGAAAAAAAACAGGCGCAAGTGGGGGTGGAGGGGCAGAGAAGTGAACAGAGTAAAGAAAGGGAACACTAACATATCTAACAGCCCTCTCCAGAAGCACGCAAGGTTTCCACAAATTCCACATGCTGAGGGACGGAGATTCCCCTCGGGAAAGCATGCCAGCGCTTTCAGTGGACTTTGTTGGTCCTTACTCTTTTGGTCACAGAGAGGGCTGTAAAATGCAAGAAAACTGTGCAGTCGTGGTAAATTCCACATATTTTTTTGAAGACAGAACCACAATGTAAAAATCGATGGTTGGTTGAATGAGCATAGTAGTATTTCTGTAATGTATGTCTGTTCATTAAAGTATCCAATCCTCAACAGTAAACAGTAAAGAAACAAAAGGCCTTAAAAAATGTGTGGTTACTCGTGTGTGTGTGTGTGTCCTCTAGCTTGGAGATATGATACGACTTTTGTTACCGCTTGTCTCTCAGCTATCCGCTGCGAGAGGACAGCAGGCATGCTAAGCTCATCGACCCAGAGACCAGATGTGGACGGGCTTCCGCCAGTCATCTGCTGTCTCTCCCTTGCTGTGGAGGAGTTCATCTGGCTCTCCCCAAAGCACTGTTGTGGTTTCACAGCTATTGGTCCTACTTCAAGAAGGAAAGCCTACTCACTGTCCTACCCTTTTTACTGTTGTTGTTCCCATCTGTGCAGAGTTATTTATTTAAAAGAAAAGCTATTTTACAAAAAACGTATTTGTCAGCTTTGTATTTATGAGAACAATGTTGTTACGAAATGGGTTTTAAATTATTTCAGGCTTGTTGCTGATGCAAAGGAGAATCAGTGTGCTGGACAGTACTTTCAAGCCTGTGAAATAAAATTCCTGAGCCACTGAACTGTGTCTGACTTTCCAAACAATCATGGTCCTTCACGTCATCAAAGACCATTATGCAATACAACAAGGATTGCTGAAAGGTTTTGTTTTAACAGCATACACACCCTCACACACACACGCACACACGCACACAAAAAAGTACACAAAGACGGAGGGAGGTGCAAGTTTGTAGTGCAGCCTTGACTCAATCTTTGTGGAAAACGTAAGCGGAATGTCAGGGTGGGAAGTGGAATGACTTCAGTTTTGTTTTTTTCCCCCTTAAAAAAAGTTCTGATGGACCTTGAAGCTCAAAATAGAAGCATAGCTGCACCAGAGTTGCCCCTCTAACTATCTGGAAACTATCTCCAACACTCCAAACTATCTGTAAACATTGGATAGGCGTTACCTAAACATTCCATACATGTCACCTCCGTGACAATTCTGAGCAGGCAAAATGAGCAGTATTTTGTTAACTACTGAGCCTCACGCGTTAGATTCTTAGAAAACACCTGGTCCACTACAGACTGAGGGAGGCAGTTCCTGCCAAACTAGGAAGTGCGTAGTAGTATGATTGACACCAACAACATGCTTCATAACGTCAACAGGGTGAATCATAATGCTTCTGCAACATTCACTGGTGTGGTTTTCACCATTAACTTGTGTGGTCTTCTGATACCACAATGGATGTACAGGAAACAGTGTTGTAATAGCAAATGCCTTAACGTCATAAAAAAACATTTGCCCAAAAGAGGGCCTGACGAAAAGTCCAGCTGATACACCAGTTTTGTAAGCTGGTTCCGTATAGTCTGACACACATATCAGCTGGACTTGCCTGTCCACTAGTATACTTTTCCCGTCATTGTTTCAGATCGACACCAGTCAAATTCTGGAAACAGAAATGCAACAGTCTCCAGAAAGAGGAAGCCAAATTTACAGAAATTAGTTTGGGCTGGCCAAGTAAAAAATTACCCATCTTTGTCTCATTTCTTTTTTTTAAGCCAACTGAGTGTCTGCGCTCCAGCATCAAATAAAATGGCTGATGAGCAAATTCAGTAGTGCTTACGAGTTGAGTTTTGGCCTTTTAATATGCATTACTCGTGGGTGACATAAAACGAGGTGTTATAAAGACATGTTTCATAATCATAGCGATGTTGGAACAAGTTGGAAGAACAAAGTGCACGTTTCACACCGAGCTGAAATAAATCTGCAACGCCGGGTAGTAACTGTCCGTTTAAAGGTCGCAGTGGGGGAGGAGAGGCACTGTAAAAGCAGGCCAAAGCACTTCCTCGTCACAGTGACATTTCGAGCTCAGACATTAACACTTTTTTTTCCATCCCTGTGTTTACAAACAGCTGCCTTTCAGAACCTCACTTGCAGTTTAAACAGCAAATGCTTCGTCACCATTAATAGACTAATAAGATTCAAATATTATTACTGAAAGGACTAGAGTCCATAACACTTGTACTCATAACTCCATAGTCATAGAGTTAATCCTGGCATGTTGTGATGCCTAAATGTTGAATGTGTACACGTTAAATATCTACCGAGTCTATATGGAAAACTGAAAATGAAAATGCTGTTTCAAAAGCGATAGAGAAACTAATGGGAGAAACAATTACAACGCAGAAATCAGTTTTGGTTGGTCGGCTATTCCTGCAGGAGTACCCATAATGCATTTTTTTTCTCAGGCATGTTTCGTCTGCCTTTGTGGACTTTTTTTATTCACCATATTTAGATTCAAAAGCAAGAGGAACAATGTGATAAATAGATCAGGGCTCTGGCAGGGCAACGGGGCTGCCTGCTTAAGAAAATAACATCTCTAGACGGGGGGAAGAAAAGATTCAGGGAAAGGGGAAATAGAGGGAGAGAAAAAGAGTGTGAGAGGGAAAGGGGTGGTGGTGGGGGGCGGGGGGGACAGACAAGGAACAGCCTGTACTGCAGAGCAGAGCCAGGAGCAGACGTAAGATTAATTTAGCCAAGATTTTCAGACCTTTGATTAAACCTCCCCCCCCCCCACTCCAAACTAAAAGGTCCTTTTTTCCTGGACTGGTTAATATTCACTGGCTATGATGGCCATGCCTGAGCCACGCTGGCTGCTTCCAACAGTCACTTGGGACAACCGGACAACTGAGAAGAAAGGATGGAAACAGAGGATGAGTGGAGAGGGGGAAAAGAGCATTCAGAGTGATTTCATGGCCTCCCTTGGCCTTGGTAACCGGCTTCAGAAACCAAAACAGAAAGTCGTTGAGATATTTTAGGGGCACAAAAAATTCTAGAGCACTTTAGGCATGACACGGTCAAGGGAACAATATGCTCTTCAATGGTTTGGATTTTTTTTTATTACTAATGTCCATACATCATATTTACAACAGCACAGCTGTTCTTTTGATGGACACACAAAGACGCGCACACACACAAAAACAGTTATTGGTTAACTTCTCTCTGCATTTAAAAACAATCTGTACATAGGAAAACACAGGTTTGGTTTCTGTGTAGTGATCTCTTCTGTCCATCCACAATTGCTTTCATGACACGTAAAAACAGTCAAGGTAACAGGATTTGTTAAATAATTTACATTTCCATTCTCATATTTAAAAAGCATCACAGACTTCTGTTGGGGGCAGTGGTTCATTAAAAATAAGTGCAAAACTGTGTCTCATTCCAGTTAAAAGCATACTCCCTGCCACCCCACCCCAGAGTTGGTCATCAGTATCCTTTCCACCTGACATGTAACATCCACTGTAAAGGGACACAATTCACCTTCATGTCCACAGATTCAATGTGACCATTCCTTAATCCCTTTTCTGTGCTTCTGTGCTCTGGTGGTCCTGCCCAAGTACGATGGGAACAGTCAAGTGCCATGCGTGCAGTCGCCCACGAGTATTTCATTAAGAGAGCTGTGGTCCACAAGACAAGGAGGTGGGGGTTCAGACTAGCGCCATGTTCCCCCTTCCAACCTCAGAAAGCCTGCAGAAATAGCAAGAACCTGAATCCACAGAGATTAACCAGGGAGGATTTGAGGGGAATCCACACTCCTCAGGTGTTACGGAAAAAAGGCTCAGATATCCCCCAGGTTGTCATAGATGATGTCTGGGGAGCGAAGCACAGGATTAGGGTACCAGGTGTTGGCTGGAGGCTTGTGTTTAGAAACCTTGCTGTAAAGCTCTGCATGCTTATTCGCCACGCCTCCTCCCCCTCTGTTCTGGTTGCTGCTGCTGCTGTTGTTGTTGTTCAGGTTGGCCCCTGCCTTCCCCTGAGGCAGTGGAGGAGGCTCTTTGCGGGGTCCTTTGGCAGGCTTGGGGGCAGTCAGGGGCTTGGGGACCTTGGGCCGAGCGATCGCAGATGTAGGTTGAGGCTTGCCGTAAGCCGGGACCGAGTAGTCGTCCAGTGCCGCGTTGTAGGGGATCTCGTGGCCCTGCGAGTCGTCCATTCCTCTGGTCCTCCAAGCCTGCGCGTCCGGTCGAGCCTCGTCATAGACCGAGGGGATCGGGGGTAAGGAGGTGGACTGACTGGCCCGTCCCTCGGGCTCGTCGTAGATGTGCTCGGCCCTGCTGCCCTCGGCAGGCCGCCTCGCCACCACGTCCAAGGACATGCCGGCTGTTCGCTGTGCCAGGTCAAGGGTCACGCGGTCGTAAATGTCCGAATAAAAGGGCTCGGGTTTGTTGCGGCTTCCTCCTTCGTCGCCGAGAGGTCGGAGCCGTGGGCTGGACGCGCTCTTGATGCTGTCCACGGGGTCGGAGTACAGGCATTCGCTGGGGCTGGGTGGAATGCGGACCGAGTCGGCCGGTTCCGAGTAGAGATTGGACTGGTCGTCCAGAGACGAGGGCCCACTCCTGGACCCTCGGTGCATGGGCGAACGAGGAGGGGTGCCTCCGACTGGGGCAGGGGGTTCTGGCAGGGTGCGACCTTTTAGGTGCTTGCCATCTGCCCCTTCTCTGCGGCCAAAAACCCCGTCGGCCGAGCCGGGCTTGCTACCGCCCGAGTCACCATCTGGTTCCCGGGCATTTCCCTCGCTGATGGCGGTGCGAATGTGTTGCAGGGTAGGGCAGTCGGGGTCAAGCGACGGGCAGCTCTGGTGACGGTCCTCCGCCTGGGCTTTCTGCTCGCGGATGGCCCCCTCCACTATCTGGAAGATCTCGTTGCCCTGCTTGGTCTCAAAGGTGAAGTTTCCCGGACCGGATTCGCATCGCCGACCCGCCTCAAAGGAAAACATTACCTGAGAAGAGGAAAAAAACAGATATTAAAAAAGATTGTAATAATTCCCATTACTTACTTACTACTTAAATCTTTAAGCATTGGGAATTATAGGACTGTCTTGTTGATGATTAAGGTGAGCGATTTTTTATAATTTGTCTGCATGTGTCCAGTAAACAGCACGCTGTTTGGCGGTAACAAGGCTCTGACGGTCCAACACTCAATCGTCACCTTCCTCGCGACTCTGGAGGGAAAAGAGGAAGGCCAATTTCCTGTACAGAGCTGGTTGCCATGGTACTGACAGGAAGCAGACTTGGAAACAACTGTGGCTTTCAAGTTCCTGTCTGAACTGTCAGATATAGCATGGGGCCCCGTCATCGTTGGTGAGGTTGCACGTGTATACACAGACCACATCATTCTCTCACACCCCTTGCCTTTTGCAGCTTTTAGTTTGTGATCAAAGGTAATTGATTTTAAATAATCTTACTTTAATAGCCATAGAAGCTGATGGGTAATGGTGAATTTTTAACCAACACAGCTGACATGAGACTAATATATTTTATTATTTATTTGTGTTTTTACTTAAAAAGGTACAATGCACATTAATCAACATTTCCATTAGAATTAAAAATGTAAATGTGCCAGAATTAGCAAAGCAGCTAATTTTCATCTGTAGTCCCTTGGCAGGTCAGCACAGCAGCATAGAACAACAACAGAAACATACAGTAAGATACAGGCAAAGATTGAGTACATTTCTATGAAAGGGAGGTGTGACCAGGGAGTTTTTCCATGTTTACAAGACTGATTTGTTTTTAATCGATCTTTGAAGTCTGGCCATAAAAGTTGGATAGTTTGACCTTTCCCTTATCTCACAAGGAAGACTATTTCAGTAGTTGGAGGCCCTTACTGAGAAGACTGTTTGCCCAAGTTTACTGTGTCTGTATTGCACAACACAATCCCCTTGTGTGGTCCCCCTAGTTGCCCTGTCACTACCATCCTTCTGCTTCACAAACTCACTCAATGGGGGCGGTGCAAGCATGAGCAATGTCTTAACAATAAGATGATGTAAAAAAATGTGAAAAACTTTTAAAATAAATAAATTGTACTTCTTAACAGTATGACAGTGGTGATAGCTGATAAGATTTAGAGTTTCTCTACTGGTTTTAAAACGGTCCTATTAGCTTGAGAGCAGTTTGTAAAACAGTATGATATATGAGAAAATCATGACATGCATAAAGAGGTTAGTTGCCTTTATTGTTAAATATGGTAATATATGTCTAAAGTTTGCCAGGTTTAGGTCAATATTTTAACGTTTTGAAAGCTAGGTTAGACTCTAAGGTTTTTAAATTCGGATACAACCATAAGCTTTTCTCCCCCAATTAAGACATCGGGTTGGTGCGTTTGTGATTTATAGATTGATGTTTTGTTTTGTGTCGTTTTGTGTTTTGTGTTTCAAGTGTATTGAGCCACTGTATCCCAAGAAAGATGTAGGGAGGACTAAGAGGACTTCAGTCCCTGTGAAGGTAGGAAGGTAGCTGTTGAAATAAGCCTCATCATGCAGGTGCTCACCCTGTCTCTGCCGTAGCGTCTCAGCAGCTTGTAGGGCCACACCAGCAGGTTCCTCTTGCTCTTGGGGTCCTTAAGGATCAGGCTCTCACCGTCCGCCTTCAGCCAGTAGCTTCCCATCAGGCCACAGCGCTCTGAAGCCTCAGTCCTCTGCACGCTCACCCAGAACTCGTTCACTTTAAGAACAAAAACAGGGTTAAGTGGACGTGAGCCTCCAACAACAAGGTCTCCAAACCATCCCACCATTTAACAACACAACCCGATGTTAATGTAGGTCCTTGGTTAATGTAGGTCCTTGGTTAATGTAGGCCCTTGGTTCTCAAAGTGTGGGGTGCGCCCCTCTTGCAGGAAACAGAGATGTGCCAGGTGGGGCGCAACAAACAGGAGGAAATTTGACTTCTTCATGTCTATCTTTAGTAACAGTGACACTTTCTTGAGAATAAAGACCCTGCGATCAAAACAAAACAACCACACAGTAGCAAAGTCATTAATTGGCTTACTTAAAAATCAAGACAAAATCAGTATAAATCCAGATGGCCAGAAGAAAATTATAAAGTGGATTCAGTGCACAGAATGTTATGTTCTAATATAATTATTATGTTGCTAGGGTAATACAGGACAGGTGTGGCTTGAATTCCCTCATCCTGTAAATTATGAAATGACTGCAAATGTTTGAGAACCACTAGTATGGGCTATAGCTAGCTCAAACCTACCATGGGTAAAAACTGTGCACGTTATGTACTTCAAAATAAAAAAAACACAGGTAGCAGGCTGTTTTAGGTCCTTTTATGTACATTTTGTTCAAGTGTGGTAACAATAACATGCCTGTGTTTTTAACAGACACAATGTCAGTCTTAACACTCTCACAAAGAATAAGACCAAAAAAGAAACATGCAAAGCTAAATTTGACGTACCCACAATTCAGTCATAACCATGGTAGAGATAGCCATCTGTCCATACTGCAGACACTTATTAATAAACACACTACATCATGTTTTTAGCCAATAAAATAGACCATGTGGTCAGGCCACAGTAGGTCTTGGGTCTTAGAGGAGATAAAAGGACATTTATAAAAAGGTTACATCGGCCCCCTCAGCGAATAATACTTTCACTTGTATGTTGCTGACAGTTGCGAGCTGCGGGTGTAGCCGTTTCTCACAGATGAGAGCACAAACTAGCACAGTGACAGTTAAGCCAGAGGGTGTGTGTGTGTGTGTGGGTGGGTGGCGGGGGGTGTTCAGCTTGGCTGGGCTCAGGTCCACGTATATAGGCAAATGCATTCATAAAACCAACAGTTTATTAAACAGACGAGTAACTGTTGGAGGCCTGTGGCTGCTTTGCATTTTGATCCCTGAATGCACTTCCCAACTGGGTAACACAAGTCAGAGTCTGCATCTTCCGGGGTGGCTGTTGCCTGTTTAGTGGTGCATGGGCCTTTAAGCGTATGACAAAAACAAGACAAACTACAGCTTGCATTCAGCTTGCAAATAAAAACTAAGAAATCGAGTAGTTTATACCAGAAGTGGTTAAATGGATCTCTCACAACTGAATAGTTACAATGCAAGTGCAAGCGAGCCCATCCTCAGTGCAAACATGCACATGAATGAAGTCAGTCTGAGATCTACTTATAGGTGCCGCCTTTATCTACCAAATGTGTGCTCTCAAATACATTCCAGTGTTCGCTCTCGGTCTATAAATGGGAGGCAAGCAAAGTGGGCTCGGACAGAGTGACATACGACTCCGGTCGACAAACAACAAAGGCTCTGCTTGTTTTCAGGGGAACAGACACACTATTTGATCGGCTGTGGAGGATATCAACAACCTTTTTGAGGACTGCATATTTGTGAGAAACTACAAATGTGCAGATAAAACACAAACAAATAAATAACCACTATCATCCCTTCAGTTTCCCCATCAAGTTAAAAAAAAGCCTCAAAGCACTGGGTAACTTACGAGCGAACACAGCTGCACTGACAACCTGCATCTTTCAATGTAGTGTCTTTAGTCTGAGTGTGCTGAGTCTCAAGGCTGGGTCTTGGGCCAGCAGCAGGGGCAGGAGTGGGGGCATTAGGGAATGAAGTGTAAATGCTTGAGATTCTATACGCTCCTTTGTTCACTGGGGCTATTTCTTTACCCAATGTTATTCAGAAAAGCCCTCGGCAGTAAGACGTCATTTGTGTGTGTGTGTGTGTGTGTGTGTGTGTGTGTGTGTGTGTGTGTGTGTGTGTATGCAAATGTGTTTAGTAATACTGGTAGAATATGTACCATCATTTCAAATGTAAAGTGTAAAGTGATTCTAAGATTGTGTAGCAGATATTTAGCAGGAGGGGAATCACCTTTCCCTGCTTAAAAGGCAGCCTGTTAAAGAACCCCAATGTCACAGGAAGTGATGCAGGGGAGACCCCTTCCTTTCACTGTGGGGGGGGGGTAACTATGACAACATGTAACTGGTGCCTGTACTCCAGTGTTACAAGCAACCTCTGCAAGCTTGTGTGTACGTGTCACTGTGTGTGTAAGCTAGATCTACTTCAAACAACATGACTGTAAATACTCTGATCACGCCAGTCTTTGAAAATTGTGTGCACATTTGTGCAGGCATGTGTGTGTATGTGCACGTGTGTGTGTGTGTGTTTGTGAGATCGAGAGCCACCCCGCGCTATTAAATTTGTGTTGACACACTATGAAACAAACAGTCATTCAGTATGTGGGCAGAGCCAAAGTGAAAAACATCTTAAGAAGCCAGTCAGTGTCAACATGACTGTGAGCCATTGAGAGAGTAGCCTAAGGGCCTGACATCTACTCATGTTAAATAGTTTTGCATTTTGTCATCCCACTATCCTCTGGACTGAAGCAGCAAGTGGTAAAATCAGTGTGTAGAAGGGGAAAAAAACTTCAGTACCAAGTTCAATGCAGCAAACATCAAGTGTAAATGCATTATCTGATTTCCATTCATATGATTTGCAAAAAAAATCTTTGTTTTTCCACAGGGAACTGGTTAGTTAAGGTGGTGGTAGTTGTCCAGGGAGGTGTGGGGTTAGGGTTGAAAAAATGGGTCACTACAAAATTATTTATATTAGTCCTTTGCATTGTGTTTGGTTTAAGCTTTCCAGCTGGAATGAATGAAAGGCAACTGATGAACTGTCAATTATTGTACATGTTCCTTTAACTCCATCACCTCATGTTACGCCCAAGTGTAACTTCAGTTCACTATTGGAACATTTAAGGTAACGTGAGAGGGATGCGTTGTGAAGGTGGCCACATGACACTGAAGCACTGGGGGAAACAATGTAAATACAATTTTAAGTGACTACAAAATCACACAACATATTTAATAAAAGGGATCATCCATTACCTTCCTCTCTGGAGTAGTAGATTAGGTTCTCTGCCATCTGAAGCTCTTGTCCATTGGAGTCAGAACCAGTTAGAGCCCCACTTCCTCCCTGCAGTAGACAAACACAGTCAGAGACTCTGTCTGAAATGTTTACTCATTCACTATGTATTGCACTACATAAGGGTGTGAGTTACATTGTTTTGCTCCCTACATTGTGAACTAAAGTGAACAAGTGAACATTTTGGATTCCGCAAAAAATCTTTGCATGCAAAGCAAGACCGATAACAATCCAATTTCCCACCCAAAACGAATGACTTTTCCTGCAGGAAACGTTAGGAAGGAAGTGCAGTGTGTCCATGTGACCACTGTACGTTGACAGTTGTTAGGGGGGTCTTGAAGACAGTTATTGTTTATACACTTCCCTCAACTGTGCAGAAAAAAAACCCCACAATGTCTTATAATGTTCCACATGACTGTCAGTAGTGTACAAAACACTGATGTACAGTTGTCAAATGCAGAAGTGCCAGTGAACTTTGAGATCCTTAGTAGTTAGTTTTTGCCTCCCTAGCAACGATGCCATTATCTACCTACTCAAAACGCCCACATATATGTGATTAAAATCACTTGTCTGACAGTACGCCTGGCTCAACTTTAGGTGATTTTTTTTTTTCTTCTCCTCCCACTTAGCCCTCGTCGGAGTGGCCTGATGTGACTCTGTGGTCGGTAAAGGGCAGTTACGTCAAGTCAAGTGTGCACCTTCGGCAGTGAGCTTCGCACATTCATCTCGTGTCTACATGAGATTAAAATAAATTGGAACACATTTCAGCATTTAGCATGCGTCAGGGGGAAGGCATTGACGTCACAAGACACCTTTTTTGGATTAACAGTGTGAATACACGGTCTCGGACACACACACACACACACACGCACACACATACCCTTACCTGAAATGCAATCTCGCACATCTTCTCCACCCAGTCAGTGGTGACGTGCTTTTCCGCAGCAAAGACGTGCGTCTTGTCGTTGGTCTCGACGCAGAAGGCCGCCATGTTGTCCTTGGGGCACGTCTCTGTGACGGCGGGCAGGATGCTGATGCACTCCGACAGGCGGATGATCTTCTTGTCCAGCTTCTTGGTGTTGCTGGGCTTCTCGCTCCCGCTCCCACTGCAGTCGTAGAACTCCAGGCGGGCGATGCCGTTTTGGCTGGCTGGGTAGAGCACAAACCAGTTCTTCTTCCATTTCTGATTAAAGAAGAAAAAGAAAACATATGTGACTGGTTCAGTATCAAAAAAAATATTTTTAAAACAACTTTTTTTTATGGGGGGGGGGCGGGGGGGCTGAGGAGAGACAGGAAGCGCGTGGGAGAGACTAGATGAGGTGTGATCAGGAAATGATCTCAGGTCACACATGAACCCTTCGGTCGAGCAATACATTTTTAGGAACTGTACAGGTCTGCCTGCTTTTTAAAAAGGGTCAGCTTTCCGTTCTCAGGGCTCTACTGACTGCAAATTTCAATGGTTAATATTAGAATCATGATAAAGCTTGTTTCTAAGTACCAAAGTTCCATAGTTCTAGAGTACCATGTTCCAAGCGCCCCATGTTCTACAGAACATCAAGGGTACCTGGAAATGTGGTGTTTTAGTGTCCTGTAAACATAGGTACGCTCCCCAGTTAAAAATATGTCTGAGGCCCTGTTCACCCTTAGCATTAACATGTCAACCATGGACCAGCAATGGTAAGTGCAGGTGTGAATGCACACATTAAGTGCCCGCATGGCCAAGACCACGTCTAAAGGTTGCATGGGTGGCACAAGTTCAAATTCATTTAGAGACTGCATCCACAAATGTGGATGCTGGGTTCCAATGAAGGACCACCTACTATGCATCCATCCTCTCCATAAGTGGAGGTCTGTACTCATTTGCACACAAAAGAAAAGCATATTAAAGTCTTATACCCTCTCAATTATGCCAGACTAGATGTTAGAGGTGCATTGCTGCCTCAGTTCAAAACAACACAGTTGATCTTTCCAAACAGAAATGGTACATTGTACCATGCACATGCACATGTACATTTTTATTCGCATATAGAACAGAAGAGTGTGATTTCATCCCAAATGTGCAAACTCCACTTATGACTGAACAACCTAAGACACATATGCACACTGTGGACCTTATTCCATCCATCCATCCATCCATCTCAAAGCCATAGGCAGAAGCAAAAATTGTACTGTCCAAACAAGACTCTAAAGAATCAAACGGCAACATGTAGAAAGACTAATAACACAGCTTCTTCAACTGCTTCAACACTGCACAAATACCACAAAACAAATGTAACTACTCTGTGGTCTCCGTCACCAAAGTGCCCTACTAAAATGTTGTAAAGAGGTTTTATGTGAGCTGTGTATGTCACTTGTAACAGATAACTCCCCCGTGGTAATTTGAAAATTCCCTTACCCAACATAAGCAAACTAAGTTTCAAATGTTTTTTTTTTCCTTCAACATTTGAAGACTGGTATCTCTGACTTTAAGTGATGCTCTCCAGATTCACTTTTTCATATACCAGGGTTCCCACTCTTTTTCACTGACAAAATTTCAAAACTTTTCCATGACCTTTTTTTTTGACCTGAAGTGTTTTTCCACGACTTCACGGCACCCTATGTATGTAAAATGTTTTCATGCTTTTACGGCCCAAGATGAAATGTTAAGCCTTCAGTAGCTGATAAATATTTATTTCACAGCCTAGGCTATTCGTTTTGTTGCAACCCTCCCCTTCCACCTCACTCTCAGTGACCAAAGACGGACAGTGCAGTACTTTCGTATCCAATCAAATTACTAGAGAGGTTGCCTAGCACATATTTCATGAAATAATAAATTATATCTTGACAGAACAATGTCATTACGTGCATGACCTATTAAAATTCCATGACTTTTCCAAAACTTTAATTGAATTTACAGAATTCCATGACTTTTCCAGGCCTGGAAAATGACTTTTTTGATTTCCATGATTTTTCCAGGATTTCCATGACCGTGGGAACCCTGATATACATAGACTATGTAGACTTAAAAGACAAACAGTCTAATTGAATTAGTACAAATCCTATGAGTCAACGTATCCAGCATTCAGTTATTCAATTTGTAATACACTTAATCAGTAAATGTCAAGGGGTCATTTTTAATTCTTCCAGTGGGAGGACAGACATATTAGGCCTGAGAAGTATCGAGTATTGTCCATTTTGGACAGGCACAGCAAAGGGGCTATGCCCAGCATAGTTATCACATCCCAGAAGACACAGTGAGAGCAGAGGTCAGTCCCTGGCCTTGGAGGAAAACACAAGGAAAACCACATATGTCCAAGGGACCCTGGATGGGAAATTTCAGAGGCCTGGGGAAATCCAAAGTGAATCAAACTCACAAACACACGCACATGCACACATACACCCACACGCTCACACACACTGACTCTCACACACACACAAACAATACTTCATAACATTAGATTAGGCCTAAATACAAGTAGAATCAATCACCAATTAATCAAAACTAAGTTTTACTCTAGAGATAAAAAAAGAAAATAAAAGCTACCATTACATCGTTGTTGGGAATTACAGTCGGAGCAGCACTTAGATAACCAAAGGAAACCTAACTGTCAGTGAATATCAGGGGGTTTCCTCCAGGACAAAGGGGGGAAGGAAAGCCCAGATTGCTGAAGAAAACAATGCCAGGCAGCAGCAATAGTCAGCTCCAGCCGCACCTGTGCAAAAGTTTGCCTTTATAACAGATGAAGGAAAACTGTGTTTTTCGAATTTGTATTTGAAGACTTACACACCCATGTATGGAACATTCTGTCCAATGACTAGGCCTTTAAGGCATGTTTAGAAGGCGTTGAGTTTGGGTAGCTCTGAACAGCACTCAATGTATTCAAGGTCACTGGACATTTAGGAACTCCTACACAAACTACATCATCACTTCAGGAATTTCCCTTCCCAATTAGCTTTGGAGTGGTGTTTGTGTTTGGCCTGCCTGACCATTTACTGTCTGGGAAACTCGACATCCTAGCCTGCATATAAGGACAAATTAGCTTGTTAGCATGTGTTAGCTGGGGCTGGGGCAGTGGGCAAATTAGCTTGTTAGCATGTGTTAGCAGCTGGGGCGGTGGGCCTATAGCGTGCTAACCTTTAGTCTTCCAATAGACACAGCATGTCTGAACAGTCGACACATTGCTGAGGTTTATAGTTAATTCCTCTTTAATGCTAAAAACATCAGCCAGACAAGAAGGCAACACTGAAATAGATACGCCCTAGTGTGGGTCATGCATCTGTCAGTCTCGCTCGCTAGGTCAAGGCGTGATCCACACTGTACTACTTTTAGATCTTTCTGAGCACAAAGAGTAGGTCATGTTCTTCACATGTTCCCCATTTACAACAGTGTTGAGCAGACCGTCAGTAACATTAGCCAATATTATGTCTTGTAATTGGGACACGACAACTTCGAACAGCCTAGCAAAATCTTTTTGCATGAATGGCCAATTCACAAACATTGGACATTAAAAAGTGCTTCTGGAACACATCTCAGTAAGGCTTTGAAGTATAACTGTAGGCTTGTAAAAACCCATCAAGTTTTACTACCACAACATGCTGTATATTCGGACAACAACAACAGCATTGCTATTAACTACATCATTTGGTTTTGGCTTCAGCAGTGTAGGCCTACTCATGGAATAAAGCTCATGTTTACCAGTACAACAGTGCAACAAGGCCCTGTCAGAATATCAGAGTGCTTTAACCTTAACAGCCCCACAGAAAGAGATTATTGTACATCTTAATTTTTTACATTGCTCTAACATGTCGTGTTATACCAGATAGATGATCGAGGATTGTCGTTGAGAAACACCCTCCTTCCCACGCTCATTCTTACTCACGTGCACACGCACACACACCCACACATTCTATAACTCTTGCAACAGCACATATGTTAACAGCAACTGCCACAGTAAAGGAAATGTGTGGGATTACCCAGCGTCCTCAGCTTCCTCTGACAGAGTGCAGGTGCATGTTCCATCTGCAAGGTTGCCATAGGGCGGGGAGGAGGAGAGAGCTGAGCTGACCGGAGACAACTGACCCATCTCTACAACCTCTTATGCAACTTGGGGGCAGACAGACTGGCATACAAATCCTAATGCAAAGCAATGTGTGCACCCCATAATCCTTCATTTTCATACAAACACACACACACACACACACATTTCGATAAACCAGTGTAAACCTATAATGTGAAGTGTGAAAAATGTGTAGTTTTCCACCAACGTTCTGGAATCACATCATATAAAATTAAAGTTCAGTTAATTACACAGAGAAACAGTATTTAATGTCTGTATTTTTAATTTCATTCCTTAGAATGTTCAGAGGGTTGTAAATATTTAAACTTTGAAGCAACTGACGCATAAAACACCCATTGTAAACAGTGGTTAATACATTTGCATTTACATACTCAGTAACAGTCAAATCCAAGTAACTGTCTACCTCATCGGCGATGAAGTCACGATGTTCACTGCCTGGTCCAGAAAACATAAATAATTTAAATAACTAAGGAGGGTGCGTCATATTATTTTTTAGAAAAATATCAGTCAGACTAAATATGGCTGATGTTAGGTTTTTTTTGTCGCTGATTATAAAAAAAAAAAACATTGACGTATTTTCTCAGATAAATGTAGCAGAATGGATGTCCAGATAGTGCACTGGACAATTAATCTTGTCAACAGTTTAAACTGAGGGGCAAAGTCATTGGGCTTTGCATGTGATAAAGCTTTGAGCGTGTGCCTGATGCCAAGAGGAACAGACACCTGAGGCTCACAGCGCAGGCACAATCTCAGCTCCATATAAGGAGAAGACCTTCACCAGCACACAGCTACACAGGATGGAAATTATGCAAAGCAACAGAGAGAGAAAGAAAGAGAGAATGAGAGAAGGGAGACTTCCTCATAATATTTGTCACATTGCCTCATCAAACAGATTAATTTGTACATTGTGTGTGTATGTGTGTGTGTGGATATGGTCACACATACACATACACGTACACACACATAAAACACTTACACAATGCAATACAGCAATTTAGTAGCAATCTGTCAGCACCGATGTCTTATCTTTGCCATCAGCCCCAGGGTGTAAAAGCCAACCACACTTCTAGTTCCATGTAACTGAGAACACTTACATGGAACTGTGCAGCTGATCAGCTCAGTACACCTACTACTGAAAGACATTATAACACCCGTGGAAGCCACATGCAAGCCTGACCTTACCCGAGCTTGCAAGCCCATTAGAAATGCACGCCCTCCCTTTGCTTGCTACCAGCCACTTCATACCACGCTGTGTCTGTGCTTGAGACGTGTGAATCACAGCTGTGTGTATAGAGAAAAGTAAAGGAGGCCGAGAGCAAGCACTGAGGATGAAGTGCCAGAGAGTGAGGAGGTGAGATTTCCACTCAATAAAAAGTCAAAAAGAGGGAGAATAAGAGAGCAATGTGTTGCTAGACAATTCTTTTTGTCGCTAAAGTATGTTTACATTCACTTCTTCATTTCACCATAGCTGTTTTTACTACATCACCTTGAGGTGAAAAAGGCACTTTTGTGGTACTTTAACTGCACATACTAAAACGCTGCACATGCCACTCGTGAGAGATGTGTATCACCAGGATGCTACCGCAGGCTCTACCGTCAGTTGGTGTAGTTCTGATGCCATTGCCTGATCTGGAGAAGCAGCGATATGTCATCAGTGTTTCTACAATAAGCGTGAGGATGAAGTATGACTGGCATGACCCAGCCTCGACACACACACGGTGACAGAATTAATGAAGAACTTTCAGGTCGGTGGATGACAATGTGTTGGGCAAGGTCTAGGGTTTCTTAAATTTTCCATCTCCTCGCTGTTTTTATTTTTCCAAGTTAAGGCCCTGACACTTGCCATTGTCAGGTTTAAGCTAAGTGGAGTGGCAGTTCTAAGGGACTGGCTTGGGCCTATGCGGAAAATGGAAGTTTGCATTTAATGGTGATGCTGCAGGAGCAGATATGATGAAAACAAGTCTTGTTTATGTGGGGTTTAGATGTGTACGTGTTTTGGCTTACAGGAAAATGTGGCAGCACACACTAACTTCAACTCAAACAGCATGCATATTAAATACATTTATATGTTGTTTTATGTGCTAAAACCTATTTAAAATCAGTGATTATTTAATATCCATATTCTAATATTCATGTTCCCTCCAAGTCATTCATCTTCAACAAAAAAGCAACCGACTTGACACTGGCCTCTTCTCTAACGGATATGGAGATGCACTTGGACAAAACAGGACTGCATGACACTGTTTACAACTGTGATGATTCCCAAAGTTAGACAAACAGAAGCGCCAACACAAAGCCAAAGGCAAACAAATACAGCTCAACTGCAAGACTGTGCAGCTGTCAGACACCAACATATCAGTTCTACAAGACTGCCAATACTGATCTTTTCTATGAAAACAAATGTGAATTGAAAAAGTAAAAGTTCAAATCCTACTTCCTGTGCCTGTTTCTAAATCTCAAAATAGGAGGTTTTCGAGACATTAAGACAGAAAAACAACAGACTGCAAAGGAAGAATAACACTGGGGGTAAAAAGTCGTTAACCCTTACCAGTTAGCCTAGCCCTAGTAAATAAACATAAACACAGTAAATAAACATAAACAGAGTACGGCTAAGAGAACACTGTGGTCTCTTCTTTATCAACATTTCCATAAATAACACATTAACACCTTTCCCACTGCAGAAAATATGAGGCCATAATGTTTCAGACACAAGCACGTGTTTTGAACATATGAATGCATTTCGTTGTATTGCGAATATGGCAGCAGCTATGGATCGCTTTGTGTGTGTGTGTGTGTGTGTCTGTGTGTGTGTGTGTGTCTGTGCGTGTGCGTATTGGGGAGGCGAATTAGTGCCAGGTCATAAAGACAGGGTACAAGAGAATGTGTGTTTCACCACTGTGTGGGGCTTTCCAAGATAGCCGTTTCCCTCAGTTACTTTGATACTTTGCTTCAGATCAGATTTTAAAATTTTCAGAAGTACCTGTTCAACCTCCACATCAGTCACTTATGCACATAACAGCACTTTGTTACTGCTTGGAATCTAGAATCTAGATCACCAGTGTGATGAGGCCAGGTCAGCATGAGGGAACTTCTTGATTTTCCACACACACACACGCGCACACACGCACAATCACTGTTATGCTACCTCATAAAAGACACTTACTTTTAACACTTCTAACACTACTTTTCACACCATCTAATATTCAAGAACGATAAATAGATAAGTGTACACCTATAATAATGTGTGACAAATAGGTTAGAAATGCTGCTATTACTTTATCCACCAACATCCTAGACTCACAATATATAAAATCTGTTATGTTCATTTAACCAATTTGTTATGTTTATTTGATGTGTGCATATTTTATCAAATTCCATGGAAACAGAAACTCCAATAGGTTCATTTTTCAGTTCTTTAATCCTTTCAGCTGATCTCCAGATTTGCTGTAGCAATAGCACTTAGACCAGTAGCATTCCAAATGTATCAAAGTGACTATGATATAGAAATATGATAATCAATATTAGTGTGATTCGTTTTCTCCAACGAGGTGTTTACTTCCTAACTCTATCTTCTCTGAACAGTAAGTCTTTAAATCTGTAACAGCCTATCAACAGGTTAATGCACCGAAGCACAGACATGTAATTTTTCATTTAAACATGCAAGTTTAAGTCAAAAACCCAACAGGTATTTACCATCTAGAGACCTTCCCATAGCCATTCACCTCCGCAAAGGAGGTCGTGTTTTTTACTGCTGTTTCTTTGGTGTGTCTGCCTACAGGATCTCAGAAATACACTACAACCCACCCCCCCAAAAAAGAATTACATACAACCACCCGTCCCCCACCAAATCCTCGGGAAACGTGGTGGAGAGGGGTGAATCCGGTCAAACTCTGCAGCAGATCTGAGTAACTGTGGGGAGCATTCCAAGATGGGGCACAGTGACTGGCCCTGGGGGTAGGAGTCTGGGCTGAGAGCACTCAGCTCTCCCTCCCTTCCTCCATCCAACCAGACAAACATGGTGCCCAAATACACAGCACGCCATAGGCCAAGCATACTACAGCCAAGTTGGAGAGCGAACAGACTACATGTGAGAGGCTCTGTGAAACAGCTAACGAGGCACATTCTTCTTTAATGAAGCTCAGTGCTATTGCTGAGTATCATAGAAGGTGGTGTTTGGCAGGGAATGCAAGAAAAAAATAAAGACGAACAAGAAAATAAGAGAAAGAGGAAGTGAATGGTAGAGCAAGAGACAGAGAGAGAGAGAGAGAACGAGAGGAAAAAAAGTAGGAAGAATATAAGTATATCGATGTCATTTATACTTCCTTATACATTGACTTTCATTCAGTCTGACCATTAAAGTTTGATTTACTGCATATTAGGCTATTAATGGGAGGCAAACAGAGCTATAATAATAGGACATTAGGAGCGAAGCAGGATAGCTTGACATGAATTATGTAAAAATATACGTGTGGATCTGTGAGAGATGGATTATTACAGAGATCAGTCATAAGCACTTAATGTTAGTACTTAATGTTAAGAGGCCTTAACTACTGAGGACAATCGCTGTCCAACACACACACGCACACACACACCTTGATGCCAGCGTCCCTTTTCCCTTTTTTAGTTTATGCTTCACTTCTACTCATCACATCAGTTGCTCTTTTTGTCTTTCTTTTTTCTTCCTTCCTTCTCTCTCTCTCTCTCTTCTTTCCTCTCTCTCTCTATTTCTCTGTCTTCTTCCCACATGTCTTGCGTGCATGCAGACAGTGTTGATTTCTGCAGCTGCAGGCGACCCGGAGAACACAGGGCCAGTGGCGGCGGCAGGCCAAAGTCAACATCAGCTCTCCTCCTGCGCACACAAACACACAGTCTGGGTTTGCCCCCCCCCCCCCAAAAAAAAATCCAGGCCATGGGGCACTGAGCCAACCAGCCAGGGGGGTGAGGGGGGGGTTGAGCAAAGGACTCCCTCCTATTGTCTCCTGGGCCAACAAACAAAAGCCCCAAAAAGTTCTGAACCTATGTTAAGACAGGGGGCGGACACACACACACACACACACACACACACACACACACAAAGAGCAAAGGAGATGAACTGAGAGCTAGTACAACAGATCTGGAGTCGGTGTGCCAGGTTTCATATTTATACGGTTACGGTTTTGTGTGATGATTCATTCATGTCTTTGTGGTGGGCAAAAACGTAACTGTCCTGCCCCCTGCCTTCTGTCTCACACTCACTCTCCATCTCTCGCTCTCCCACACACACACACACACACACACAGGGTACTAATCAGTCTGGGTTTGTCCATACTAAACTGTGATATAAGTGGTGGTCAGTGGTAAGAAGATGAAATGGTGTGTGTGTGTGGGGGGGGGGGGGGGGGTCCTGTACACAAAACAATGGCCAGATGTCTATTCTTCAAAATGAGTAAAGACATACATCCATAACATGTCATGTTACAGTACCAGACCCACTACAATATAGTTTACCAGAGATTTCTCAGGCTGTAGTGGACACAATTCAAACCTTTTGGCATCTGGTCTGGCAAACATTAGGATCAAATGAGGTGTATGCGAGGCTCCATCCTGCTCTGGAATTTGGTGGAGATGAAAGCAGTTCGCTGACTGAAAAGGAGCCTCCACCGACTCGGGCAAGTGTTTGTAATCAAGCGAAGTTCAAACACACAACATCTGGGGTTGACATAGAGCAATGTCTTATTCCCAAACACACACACACACAAAGTGACACATTTACTATGTAGGTCGCATGGTCCAAGGCCAGCTACAATGCAGAAACCCTATGGCTTGGCACATGTATGTAACAATAATTTCCATGATGGTAGGCTGCTGTCGCTCCTCCCTTTGGCAATTTATGAACCATGATATGTAATCATGACTACTCAAAAAGACAGGCTTGGAACTGAAGGAACACTTTAAAACAATCATATCTAAACCATGTGTGATGACGAGCATCTGTTGATATGCTAAACGCGCGTGTCTGTTTCAACCCATGAAGTTAAATGTTGTCAGAGCGCGTGCCCGGTGCATGCCCTCCATGCCTACTTGGTCACACCCACCCGGTTGCCCGCGGGCGAAAAAAAATGCTGCCAGACACTAAACTTGACTCGACTGCGCACATGTTGTCTCATAATAACAAACAAAGAACCTGGAAAAGTTGCAATGTTCGCCGGCACACACTCAGAATTAATCAACAACAGCCCTAAACCCTATATTCAAAATCCTCTGACATGTGGCAAGTAAGCGAAATAACAAGTTGGCGTCGCGTAAGCTACCTGATTGGTTAAATTGGCGGTGATGTATTTGACCGTGCCAGAAAAACTGTTCCAAATCATGCACACTTTTCAACGACGTTGAGGTAAGTGTGTCGAAAGTTATAAACACAGGCCTAACCTCAACAGTGTGTCTGTGGCTAATGTGTCATCCGTTTGAGAGCAAACAACATCGTACAGAGTGCTGGCTGTGCGAGTTAAGTACCGTTGGAGCTGAGTTTGCCTTGAGACTCATTCATGTGACCACCTCATGTCGCAGGAAGAAGAATGGCTGTAGAGTTCTCTATAGCCATCGTCTGGGCTAAAAACAAAACGTTCTTACAACTGCATGACAAAGCTATTGCCTCGTCCAACCCATCAAAAGTTACTTACAAAAGGCAGTAACACTAAAGTAGATTAGCTGGAGGAGGTTTATCCATCAACTTCGAAAGTTAACTCTGGCACTGGATAATTATGAGGCGGCCAAAACTAATCCGAAGACTCTTAAAAGTTGTCCATGTCTGTGGGCTAACTTACGAGGTTGGCTATTAAACTGTGTGATTAGTTCTTTAGGAATTGTGTGTTCATGGCAAATTATTGCTGTCCTGTCAGAATTGGAGACGCTGCTGGAATAACTGTACAGAAGACGTTCTTACCTTGCCGAATTTCTGATGTTGAACGTAAAGTTGTCCCTCTTTTACGTGCGTATCCATCTCAACCTTTGCTCTCCTTCGATGGAGAAGACGTTATTACAAATCGATACTGTCTTGAATAAGTTAGTTGCTGCACACTTTCTGACTTCCTAAAACATGAACTTCCGTAGGCCAAGTATGTGCAACACGGACATCTTTAGTGTAAGTCATTTGTAAGCAACGGATTAGACAAAAGGGTATCCAAGTCGTTATTAACCGTGGTAAAGTTTTAATTTTTCTAACGCCTAGAAGTCGAATCGGCGCGCCAGCCTCGTCCGCGCTCTGCTGTCGCCTCCCTCGCGGTAGAGGAAGCGCTCTTCAGCTCGAAGCCTGAAGGATGATTATTAACAGGAGATCACTACGCAACTCCCACCTACTTTTTTTTAATCGCCTGCTAACCTCATTGCTGGGCCTACATCCTGTGCAGTCATGGACCATGATATATGTAATGGTGGTGGCCTAAAAGGGCTTAGTTTAGTTTTTTGTAAAAGGGAAATGTCGAGTTTTACTTAAAAAAGTAAAGTAAAAATAACCTTTATTGAGAAATTCGTCTCTTCCTGTGCACATGTAAGGAACTAAGTATGTGAAATGTGCTGTACTGACAGGAAGACAGTAGGTGGGAATACACTTGCTTGACATCAACACTGGACAAGTTTTAAACAATTAGACTTGTAATTTATTTGTTTACCTAATTATTCATTTTTTAACACTGCAGATGCTCGTGAGTGAGTGTTTTGGCCAGAATAATTGGGTTTATGCCACTAAATCAGTATCCAGAATTGTATTAAGTGTTTTTAATTCTACAGAGTAGTTTAGGTAGTAGATGGTACAGGGAACAAATTCCCATTAGGCTGCTTGTTTTTGAGTTTTCATAATGACCGATCAGTACATCAGCACCTCTACAGTACCTACCCATCAGTACAGAAATCAAGCTAATGATCACATTTTAGCATTTTTCTTATCTTCTAGATAAGGTACAGATTAATATTAATAATTTCATAAACTAACATACCATTCACTAACCATGTGCTGCCATTTGGGTTGTTTTCCCTGCATTTCAGAAAATGCTTTTGTCAATATTTTTGTCTTAATTCCTGATCTACATATCAATTTCAAACTGAATAATAAAAGCAAGGGCAGTAGGCAATAGCATAGGCAGCTTCAGAGTTGGTCATTAAAAAAATTATGGCAACACGAAAACACACTGTACAATAGCCACCTGTTCATTTTGTGTAGAAAATCACAGTTTGGATTATTTGTCAGTGTGGTCTTTTGAGTCTGTGATAAGTGTAGAGGCCTGTGCCCAGATATGTGTGCAATACACGTGTATACTTCTGACATGTTTGTATGTGCTGTGTCTATTTCCTTATTGTCCTAACTGGCTAACCACAGAACCATCACCATGCTCTGGGCAACAGGATGTTGACTGATGTGGGCCAAAGGTCTCCTGTTTGTCTTTATGACCTCATTGCTCCTGACTAAGGTGGGTGGCAAGCTCGCCCACAGAAGGGCTCAGATCCTTAAACTCACTTAAGTTTTAAGAAAGGTTTCCGTTGGTGCTGTCAGATTTGACTGTTTTTGTTTGTTTGCAGATGAACTGTCAAAGTTGTCACTCTGAACTGTCAGTACAGCAATGGACAGTGATTTAAGTTTGATATTTTTACAATGTGCTCAGAGCAAGCAGGGCTGCATGCCTATGCATCTTTAAAATAAGATGGCTATTTTAAAATATATAACTACTTTTTTTAAGACCTTCAGAAGTTATACTCTACACGCTTAGTCACAGAGCTCCGAGTGTCTTGATAGAATTCTCCGGATATGTAAGTGTCATAAAATGATCTAGCCTACTTGGAAATGTTGTGGCGCCATCTCATGGGGAAAAAATAAAGACATTAGTAGACCAAAACATTAATGCAGAATAGCCTTGGCTTTTTGCGTGGATGGATTTCTTTTTTTCTTTTATTTAAGGAAAGTAAAACATTGGGTGTGCTCCGTTACAATGGCTATTCGAAAGTCAAAGTTCACATAATAAAACAATTAGACAACCTTGGATGTGGAATAGCTTCATACTGTTACTGTAATCTGATTGGTCGAGCACTGACGCGTATGGGCTATGTGTCTTCACGTGATAGAAACAGGAAACATAATCATGAGTTCGGTGTACGGTGGTGTAGAGGGGTAAGTGACTTGTTTATTTATAATAAGTAATTTCATTTTATCCTGAGTAATGACCTATGCTTTTGGAGTGCTGACAGTGGTGTGTCCATTGAATCGTTTCTCTATTTAGCGTAGCGTACTAGCTAGAAGCAATGTTGTGGGTTTAGTTCAGTCATTCTCAAGATGTGACATCGATTGCATCTCTGGTGCGGCAAAGAGATCAGAGAGAAATTGAGACTAATGGACGCTCTTGCTAAGTAATGTATCGTACAAAGCTTGGTGCAAATGACCTAAACTCTCTGTTTGGGCAGCGGTGGAACTCACTCCATTGCACTTATCGTGTCTGACGATGGGAAAGTGCTTGCGAAGACCGAGGGACCCAGCACCAACCACTGGGTGAGAATCAAACGTTGCTCAATAGTCTGTCTAGCGGTACATTAACGAATTTATCGCTTTGTGACTTATCTCAATTTCAATGGATAAATGTCAACTACGTAAAGCCTTCTGCTGTAAAATGTCCATAAAAGCTTCAAGGGCGTCTAACTTGCACAGGGAGAGTGAGGGCCAAACCCATCCAGCCATTTACTAGCTGATTGTAATTAGCACAACACTTCAACCAGGTAGAGAAACTTATTAATGCAATTACCTGGGTTATGTGCACAGGTAGAACCAATACATGACTGGACTTCTTTAAAGCCAGATTTACCCGCCTCTGCCAAGTATTAAAGGGGTGTTAGAATAACATATAAAGTATAATGTAAACTATCTTTACTCCTGTCCAGCTCGTTGGAGTGGATAAGGCCATTGAAACCATCAATGACATGATTCAGAGGGCCAAAGTTGCTGCAAATCTAGATCCAGATGTACCCCTTCGGGCATTGGTAAGTAATGACATCGATAACTTAAGACACAATCTGAATACCCTAAATGTTAAATGGTGGTCTCTGTCAGTGTTGAGGAATTACTTTGTTATTGCCATGTCACTCCATGTGCACATCAAACTCCACAGGGCATGTCCTTGAGTGGTGGGGAGCAGAAAGACGCCATCCAGAAACTCATTGATGAGATGCATCAGAGGTTTCCAAAGCTAAGTCAGAGCTACTACATCACAACAGACGCTATTGGGGCCATTGCAACTGCCAGTGACCGAGGTATGGATATTTAGATACTAGATATTGAATAAATAACAGTAGTACTGTTGAATTGGGTGTTTCCCGCAGGGAGTTTGTGATTTAGGGTGATGGATGTCCAGGGAGGTGCAGTGATACAGGAAAACTTGTATAATCAGCCTTGGACATGAATGCAAGCACTGGATTAAATATAATTTTTTATAAACATTTGATACCCTACCATACCCTAAGTTGCAATGCGATGTGTCTTCCACAGGTGGCGTTGTGGTGATCTCAGGAACTGGATCAAACTGTAAGCTGGTGAACCCTGATGGCTCTGAGGTGGGATGTGGAGGCTGGGGCCACTTGATGGGTGACGAAGGGTCAGGTAAGCTTGGAACTCACCCCTGGAGAGGGCATTCTAGAAAGCAGGTTTATTCACTTATTTTGGTTTGTTAATCAGAGCAGGTGGTAAACCCCCAACTATAAGACGGCTTTATTTCCTAGTAAAACAAGTAATGGAAATCTGCTTTTGAGAAGTTTACCACCTACTTTGAGATAACTTATCTGGTTTAGGTACAAACCACTTACTTGAAATAACTCCCTGGGCTCACAACATTCTTTGTGCCTCATAGTGTTATGATCAAAACAATGTGCCCTGTGAAAGAAGCAGGTTGTGTAAAGGCTGTACTCTTCCTTTGCCTTTTGTGGTTCATGTAGCTTTCTGGATTGCCCATTTGGCTGTGAAGACGGTATTTGATGCCAAAGACAACTTGGTCACTCCACCTCATGATGTTGCATACGTTAAGAGGGCTATGGAGGAGTACTTTCAGGTAATTTGTAGAATATGACGGGGGGGAGGATTGTTTTCATATGATGGGTCATACCAGTAAGTGATATTATACTGAGTAATGTAAGGTTGTGTGATCTTTCTGGTGGTCTCTAGGTGTCCGACTTGATGGGCATGCTTCCGCATCTCTACAGAAACTTCCAGAAGTCTCACTTTGCTGGGTTCTGTAGGAAAGTAGGAGAAGGTAACAATACAACATAAACCACAGCTTTTGCTTTAAGGACATAAAGTAATGATAGTACACGTGCAGTGTATATATAGGAGTAAAGGTGTATAGAATGTTATTTAGGATCGAGAATGATTGTGTTGTCTGTGTTCTAGGTGCTGAAGCAGGAGATGCCCTTTGCCAGCACATATTCACACAGGCTGGCAGAGTTCTGGCACAGCATGTTGTTGCTGTCCTTCCCCATGCCCAGGAGGTAACACTGTAAAACCACCTTTTCTTGGAGGTCATACCCTTATCAACAGAGGAAACATAATATAAGCATTCAGCAAAAAAAAAAAAACTTTTTTGACTGATGGTAACCTTGCCTGAAGCAGTACTGTGTACCACGACAGCATATATTTTAATGCAAAATTGTTCAAGCAGTAAGACTATTGATGTACACAGGGTTCCCACGGTCATGGAAATCCTGGAAAAATCATGGAAATCAAAAAAGTCATTTTCCAGGCCTGGAAAAGTCATGGAATTCTGTAAATTCAATTAAAGTTTTGGAAAAGTCATGGAATTTTAATAGGTCATTCACGCAATGACGTTGTTCTGTCAAGATATAATTTATTATTTCACGAAATATGTGTTAGCCGACCGCTCTAGTAATTTGATGGGATCCAAAAGTATTGCGCTGTCTGTCTTTGGTTGCTGAGAGTGAGGGAAGAGGGGAGGGGAGGGGACGGTTGCAACAAAACAAATAGCCTAGGCTGTGAAATAAATATTTATCAGCTACTGAAGGCTTAACATTTCATCTTTAGCCGTAAAAGCATGCAAAAATCTTACATACATACGGTGTCGTGAAGGCGTGAAAAAACACTTCAGGTAAAAAAAAAGTCATGGAAAAGTTTTGAAATTTTGTCAGTGAAAAAGAGTGGGAACCCTGTGTACAGTGTCTCTTGCAGCAAATTTGTTAGTTAAGGTGATTGTTGTCCGGGAAGGTGCAGGACTATGGTTGAGCGAGATGTCACTCTAAAATTATTCATATTACTTATTTGCATTTTGTCTACTGTCATACATTTTCATATGATTTCATTACCTCATTTTAAGCCAATTTTTAGTTTTCTACTGGGATAACTTAGTAAAGGTGGGAGGAAGGGAAGGTGTTGTTAAGGTGTCCACCTTACTTATAAGGCACTGGGGGTGATGATGATATTCTTACTGATGCCACATCACCTCATGAACGTTACAGGGTGACGCCCTTCTTCAGCGTAAATGTGGCGAGATATGGCGATTTATATATGGGCTTTTTTCACACTAGGTCAGCAGTTGTCAAACTAGGGCACAAGTTCCCCTGGGGGTACTTGGATCTATTCAAGGGGGTACAAAATAAATCTTAGCTTTCATCAGTATAAAGAGTAGTAAAGAGAGCTCAGGTATAGCCATCAATGGATGGAAAAAATATCTTACATTTAAACTACCCTCATTACAATACAGCAGACTTCCTCTACCATAGGTACCACCAAATCTGTTCACATTTTGTTTATACAGCAATAATTATGCAAAAATATTAATTGTTACAGCAAGCTGCCTGGGTGCATGGGGGTACTGGGTAGAAGATAGACTGTCTTAGGGGGTACACAGACATTACACATTTTGGAAGCACTGCACTAGGTGATTGGGTTCATTTGGCTTTTGTTGCTGTGTCCACTGCAGGCCCTGTTCTCTGGTGAGATCGGGCTGCCCATACTGTGTGAGGGAGCCGTGTGGGGCAGCTGGGAACTGATGAAGGCTGGTGGGTACTTTGCATTACATAACAATGGTCCTGTTGATACTTTGCATTAGAACTGTGTCATTTCTGCTTCTTTTATGAAGGTGCAGTCAGCGATAGTACGCAGATTTACATTTTTGTCAAGTTCAGTAAACATGTCCTTATGGACCGCTTGCTGCCAGTACCAAGGACTATGCACATGTGGTTAAAAAAAAAAATACAGTACCTGTTGGCACCCCGGGGGGCAAGGGGCAAACTAGTTTTTTTGTTTTTTGTTTATGGTTTGATACAACTGACAACAGGAGTGATATCACTAACGATTGGTTTGATATAACTGACAACAGGAGTAATATCACTAACCATCGCTGACCGCACCTTAAAGTTGCACGGTTAATATGCTTTTGAATACAATGTCATATGAAGTAAAACTACCGGCATGTTCAGTGTAGATGCGGCTTTGAGTTTAGTTATTCCTGACAAGGCACTTTGCATGTATGTCACTTCATCTGTTTTCAGCAGACCCTCACATATTTGCACAGGCACAAACCATGCTTTTGCCAAATCAGATATTTGCACCAGTTTACCATGTAGTGCACTCTGTAGGGTACAAAGCCATCTAACTCTGTTCCAGTATAGTGCCACTATGTAGTGAATGAGTACATGTTTTGGGCATGGCATGTATTTGACGTTGGGTCTAGTTTTTCAGAATTGTGCACAGCAGTGTTATAAACGTGTGAAACCACATATACACACACAAACACACATAAAGAGGAACTGGTGGTTCTTGTGGTTTTTTTACACTGGCAGGTTTCACTGAGGTCCTGGCACAGGGGCAAAGCTGTGGTGGGGGCTGTTTCCGTGGCTACGGCCTCATGACCCTCCGCCAGTCCTCAGCCCTGGGTGGTGCCAAGCTGGGTGCTCAGAACAGCGGTGCCACGCTCCCACTGGACTACGCGGCCAACATCGATGTCTTCTACAAGCATACCTTCACCACAGATATTAATTTGTCAGTTAAATCGCTGACTCTGAAACAACAGTAGCCATTGGAAAGTTTAGGGGGGTGTTCCAAGTTGGTGGTGTGTTTACTGACTCAGATGACTTAACTCAGGGTGAGTGGTAAACCTCCTAGAGGATCTTTATATTAGTAGATTTACCACTTTCTCTGAGTTAACATATCCAGGTAAGTGGCTACTTAAACCTGCTTTCTGGAATACTCCCTAGTAAACCAGTGGTGGGTGTGTTGCAAAGATTTAAATAATGACATTGAGTTATATGCTGACCTGGTCCCATGAATGCAAAAAAATGCAATTTAAGGCCTGGATATTTGCCAAATATGCTGCTTCTCATATTATAAGGGATTGATCATCGAACAGTGATTTGCAACAACAAATGTGATTTGCAACAAATCTTACTCCAGTTGTTTTCATATCGATTATGCTTTTCTACATATTTTTATACTTCCTGATGTGGATAAGTACTGAATGAAATAAACATTAAAAAGTTGTAAGTACTGATTACATGTTTTGGTTTTCTTAAATTATGTATTCAGGATTTTTTTTCTTTCTTTATACAAGCCTATTCATACCACTTCAGGGGTCTTTTTCAACAGTTTCATCACTTGTGGTTTAATAATGCACAGGTGTTTGGCTTCAAAAGCCTCAATAAAGCCAAAGAACACTCACCAGAAAATAACAGCATGTCTGAAAATGTCAGCATCATGATAGAATGGTATGACATCACAAAGGGTGGCCAGACATCTGAGCCAGTTAAACCAAACACTTGGTCCAAACTATTGTGACATCATTACACTAACATTCTATTCATGGCCCAGAAGGTAATATGATGATCACTTTAGATGTGCTAGACATCTAACACCATACTCCCTGGGAGTGCAACAAATGAACAATTTGGACAACTTGTGACAGTTGCAACCCGATAGATGAATACCACTTTGAAAAAATGGAAGGTACGTAGTGAACTTTTATGATAATACCATTATACACAAAGGAACTGTAATGAAAAGTCAGTGTTAGTTGTTATTATTAGACTATCCCAGTAGTTTGTGGCTTCAGTTAATCCAAAAAGACAGTCTTGAGGACAGAAAATCAGTTTGTACACAATGCTAATCTTGGGTATTCAGAATACAAACGTGTGTCGCACATGAACAATATCTTGTATTTATTCTCGGTTCCTCTCTCTGTTCTCATTATGGTTATGGTTATTGTATTTTAACAGACGTTTTTTTCCTCAAAGTGACACTAAAAACACATTATAAAGAACAAAAATGCTTGGATAATTTTACACTACAGCAAAAACATTTTGAGAGAACATTAAAAATGCTATTTATAATATTTTCTGCCCTCTCCTCCCTCTCTCTCTCTGGTCCCTCATGTCACTGGTGTACTGCAGCCTGGAGGGACACTGCAGAGCACCCACCGCGCTGATTACAAGCCCTACACAGAGGCCTACCTGCCCGTGTACCAGTTCCGCTGCCAGGCTCAGAGAAAACCCACCCCTCCCTCCTATGCCACGCGCCCTCCTCAGGTAAACTAACCCACATGACAAAGGCTGCTATCTATATGCACACACTGTCCACCACTTTATGTGCCATCTGTCAGCCATCTGTACTGTATGTTAATTTGTTTTTAGTTTGGTGAGGAAAAAGCAAGAGGAGAGTCATCTACATTTTTCTCTTCCTTGCACACTAACATTCCCAGTTTCAACCTGAAAAATTAGCGTGGAAAGTGAACAGTAAATTAAAAGTCGAGTCAATGGGGTTTGTGTGAATGGAGCGCTCTGCACAGAGGTTGTTTTTAAAGTTCAAACAATGTATGTAAAATGACAGACATCTTCAATATCCTGATCATAGTTTGAGAAGGCAGCATGAATATGTTTTGGTTATGAATTCCTCTCTGCACACGAAAACGGGCCCAGTGAAATATACAATACCAACAGACTGTCTCAAATTAACACAGAAAAATGATGGTGGAATGAGCTTGAGTGGTGCCCAGTTTCATTACTGAAATTTAAAAAAGTATATTGAGAAAACATTACCAAGCTAGATATCTTGAAAATGATTTCTTTGTTCCTGATTAAGAGGTACTAGCTGGGCAACACCATTTCCCTCTCTGCCTAAACAGGAAGACAGTACCCTCTACCCCCCCACTGGCACACCAACACACACACACACACACACACACACACACACCCTTTTCCTGCAACAGGCTACATCTTCCTTCTTTTGTGTGCCCACACCAACCAGTACCGTCCCACAGATTCATGTTCTCTGTGGACATCAACAGTGGATAGTGACGTACAGGTGCCCTTGTTATGATTGTATAGGAATTCAGAGGAAGAACATTACATAAGATAACATAACATAACCCTAGTCCCTCAGAGGATATGGGAAATAATGGCTAAAAAGTAGGAGTTTAAGACCCCTTTACCAATATGTTGACTTCTATCATTATTCAAGTGATTACTATTTGTCATTGTGCTGACACAGCACACCACAGCACATAGTACACACAACAAAATTCAGCCTCTGCATTTAACCCATCACACGTGCGAGCAGTGGGCAGCCATGAGAGCAGTGCTTGGGGAACAGTGTGTGGAAACGGTACCATGCTCAGGGTACCTCAGTGGCGCTTCTGGCAGTTGGTGGATTTTGAACCTGCAACCCTCTAGTCACAGGTCCATTGCCTTAACTGCCAGGCCACCACTGCCCAAAAGTGTAATGTGCCTGTACATAGACCCTACCCACCTATCCTGTTAGTGTATCATAGGTTGTCTGTGCACAACACTCCCATCAAGTCCTGTGAGATGCCTTTAAGAGATGGTTTCTTTGTTTCTGAACGTTCTTCTAGATTGATGAGGACACCTGGGCCAAGTCCCGCAGGTACTGCTACAGGACCACCAACAGTATCTATGGCAGCTCCTGTTTCACTCAGGTGAGTTGGAGTTTTTGTTACATTGTATTGTGTTGCTGAAAATGGTGGTCTGGAATTCTAGACAGCCATGTAGGCCTCTTTGTTTTTATGGTGATATTCCACATAATTTGTATAATTATTGGGGGTTTAATGCTTACAGCTTAAGACCTTTTTCGAGTTACACCCTTAATAATACATCAGTTTTATATAGCGCTTTTCATAGTACTCAAAGACGCACAGTCTTTACCTGACTGTACATAATCTGGCTGCATGCTGCACAATTTCTATTTTTACTGTATAGAGGATGATTCCTCCTCCTTTTTTTGTACTTTGTACTTTGATTTAATACTTTTATTTAGTACTACTACTTAATATATGCTGCTTAAAAGAGAGCTGCTACACTGCTTCCAATCGTTCCTGCAACAGTAAAACAGTAAAAATCTGTCTATCCATCTTATATGACCAGAGAGAGATGTGTAAACCAAAAGCAAACGTGTGTTCTCCAACCAGTGGAAACTGCAGTTATTAGCAACATAAGGATATGATCAAGCTGACTCAATTGTTTTATTTTCTTTTCTTTTGGTTTTTTGGTTGCAGAATGGAAAGTCCCTGATGGTGTCCGTCCTGGAGAGAGACCGTAAGCCTGTACCTCCTAAGGCGAAAGAGGACCAAGGGACCCCTGCCGCTGGAGATGAGAAGCCCTCTGCCGCTCCCCCTCAGGCACTGTGCCAGGAGACCCTGGTGCCCCCTGTGGAGGACAGCAAACTGACCACTGGCTCCGCAACAACTGCTACCTCCACGTCCCAGACCTCATCTTCTGCGACCACCACCAGTGATGACTCCACTGCCAGCCCCTCATCTGCCCCAGCCTCTGGGCCTGCCACTGACACGTCTTCGGCCAAGCAGCCCGATGGCTGCAGCCCAGGCATCAAAACAACTCTGAAGTCTGACACCGGTGTTGAGAAGGAGGCTTTGCCAGTTGCCAGTGACACCGCAAAGACCTCGGATAAGCTTCCACAAATTGGCAGTGGAGAAGGTAAAGTAGAAAACATGACCTTGTAGGTTAGAAATCATGGCTGTCACATCTCATGTAATCAAGTAACCTTTCCCTGCACTCTCCACCACGTGACACCATCTAGTTGGCCCTGCTAAAGAAAGATCCTTTCTCCCTTCTCGCAGTAGCCCATCAGTAGCGAGTGATGACACACTGCAGCCCTCTTCTGTCCTTTCCAGCTTGGTCAAATTGTCAGAGGAGCCATTTGGCAGATGTACGACTACCCTAAGCCCCCATGACAGTTATTCAGATCTTCCCTATCATTACCTAATAGGCTGTTGGAGAGATAAAGGCCCCACAGCAATAATTACAGGGTATTCTGGGTAATCGGGGCAGCCATCCAACCCTAACAACTAAAAATGTCCATAAATAATGCCAAACGACCAAAGCCATGCAACAGCAGCTGGATGCTCCTTAGGTCCTTAAGCTCCTTAGGTTACTGTGTACATATACAAAAGTATATGACATTTCAGAGACTGGCCATCTCTGAAATCAGACAAAACCTGTGAGCAAGGCTATTAGTGAGGATATGTGGGTGATGTGGTATGTCTGTCTGTCTGTAAAAGCATTAGCTGGGGAAATGAAACCATCTGAGGAGGAAGTAGCAGAGATGGAGATCATGAGTCACTACTGCTGATACCGCTGGGCCCCTTGGAGGGTTTCCGGTGATTACAGTTTACAGCTCTGGACTGGAGACAAGCCGCACAGATCCCACAAGTATAGGATAGGCTACACACAGCATAGATGCAAACAGTTGACGATAGTGGATCAGCTAATAAAGTGGACATGATAGATGTTCCTGCAGCAGAACGACAGACTAAGAAGAAAAAAAGTGTGTGCTATCTGTAGGAATTAAGCGGGAGTGAAGATCCTTGCTCCAGAAAGTAATAATCCTGCCACATATTTGATCTGAACCATCTCCTGAGCTAGCTAATCCAATTCCCACACAGATCATAGGGCAGGCAAGTCGGCTAATTAGTGTAATCACCACTGTTAATAACACAGCTAGAAGGACTACATGGTAGGGTTTTTACCTTCTGAAGCTGGGATCTCTATTCTCAGGAGAATTGAGGCATTCCCTCCTACAGTCCCTCCTCTGCCTGTGCTGTTTAGGTGGTTCGGTGCAGGCACCTCAGAAGAGAGAGGCTGAGAAGCCCAAGCCCATCGTCTCCTACGAGGAGTTCCTGCAGAACATGTGCAGCTCGGTCCGCAGGGAGCGCCTGCTCAATCAGCGCTGTGCCTCACAGACCACCGCTGTTCTCAGAGGTACGGCAGCATCTATCCATCTCTCGCCCTCTCTCTCTCTCTCCTCTGGCCCCTCTTCACATTCATAAACACTAGACCTGGGAGGTATTCCAGAAAGCAGGTTTAGTCACTCATCTTGGTATATTAAGAGCAAGTAGTAAACCTCCTAATAGAAAAGTCTTATGGCGTCATTTCCTTAACAAAACAAGTCATAGGGCCCTTCCATTAGCTTTACTACTTACTTTGAGTTAACCTATCCACAAACACAAGGCCTGGTGCCATAGGAATCTCCAGCCCTTCTCTTGACTATTTTTGTACTAATTTATTTTGTCAGGTGATTATACCAATTTATATATTGAAACAGAAGGTCCCAGAAAATGACCATTATGTTTCCCCCCAAGATGCCATTTTACTAAATTAAAATGGATGCATGAGGTGGTTCTAGCCAAGAAGCCATTTGTGCTGCAGTGTTATTATGCTTGAAGCCATGGATACTGGCATTAAAAAAAGCAGGTTTACTTACTTACCTGGGTATGTTACTTAATGCAAGTGGTAAATCTCAGAGCATATTCCTATCGTTTTATTTTCTTAGGAGAATGAAGCCATAACAGTCTTCAATTAGGAGGTTTAGCACTTCCTGAGGGTAACTAACTTACCTGAGTTTGTCAATAAATACCACCCTGGTCAATCATTGGCCTTCTAGCTTCATAAATTTACTATAGGTCCCACCTTAATATAGACCATTAGGGATGATGTAATGAATTGAAATAGCAGGTGTGGGGATTGTAAACACAATCAATGCTATCCTGACAACCACCACAAGAGGGGGAGGTATATCAGAGCCATGAGCCCTAGAGGTGATGACTGTGGCAGAGAGCAAGTGATGAGAGTTTTCCAGCCACAATCGATGTGTGTGCTTTACCTCTGTTGTACAGGTGTTCACCCACAGTACAGCACTAGCTACAAAGGCAGCTTCCACAAGCTCCCACAGGACGAGAGACCCTTCAGGGGCATCGCCTCCAGGCTACCTAACCCAGACATAGGACAAAGGTAGCCAACCTTCTTCCAGGATTTCTAAAAACTTACATCTAACCTCTTTAACATTTAGCTAGACATGACCAATAGCTTTCTCCAGGTATCAGTGATAATTGGAACACTAACCACAAGTTAGGGGATGAAACACAGTTAACTTTGTGGAATGAGATGCAGTCATAAAATATAAATTTAAATATATTTAGTTTAAAAGTTTAAAAATGAAGCATTTTTTATGCCGCTGAACTCGTGGTACCATCACTCCCTCTCCCAGGCGTCTGTGCTTCGTGTCGGAGTATGCAGATAAGTTTGGTTTACTGCAGAGGACGTTTCCTCCCAGCCCCTGCCGTAAGTTCACCCCCGTGGCAGTGGCCCGCCCACAGGTAGCCATCCAACCCACACTGGCGCCAGCACCAGCACCACCACAGCCACCACGGAGGACCATGTGCTCGGAATATATGGCGAGCTACTGCCATCCGGTAAGGATAAAGCAAAACATACACATATGAACACAGAGAAATAAAGGGCCTGTACATATACATATTTTCTCTAGTGGAAGGCACTGTAATGCTGTTCAAAAATCCAAAATCAAGAGTCTTCAAGAAGATTCTGGGTCACTGTTGCTGCATCTGGCGTATTTTTTGTGGTTATCAAATGTGAAGAATTTATAACTCAAGTATGTATTAGAAAAGCATTTAAAAACAGTTAATCGTTTACCATGATGAAATAGTTTGCAAATGTAGGTAGACAGTCATGCCAAGACACAGCCAAGAGGGTGGGAGGGGGGCCTTCTGCATTCTTTGTATTAAAAATTCAGACCTCTGCATTTGTGTGGGAAGTATGCTAGCAGCAGGCCAAACGGAGGGTGCAAACACTTGAGATTTTATTTAGAAAAAAAAAGTGAAAGTGTAGTTTGTCCTGAGAATATGTTCTTAAAACAAATGAGAGTTGTGAGTGCCTGTGGTGATAACATGTCCTTTCTTCCTCAGAGCACCATGTCTAGGCCAAAGACACGCTAAACCTTCAGAATCTTCACCCAGATGTTGACAGGTCATCTTCATTACATCTTCTCAACAGAACATTTACTAATTCAACTCAAGCCATCAAGTTTCCCTGATGTATTTTACCTAAATAAAAATTAAATATAGCACCTTCAACTTGGAATGCCTTTGAATCTTCCCTGGTCCACATCGCAGATTAAATTTAACTTCATATCAATCTGGGCAGTTGTAGACGTCAGTGGTGAAAACACTGCCAGCAATTTGATATGCAGTTTGATGAGGGCATGTCCAATAGTAACAATGCAAGGGGATGGATGGGTCGATGTCCAATCCCAATACAACAGTGCAGCTGTTCAAAGTAAACTCCAATCAACTCTTACCAGCCAATGTTTGGTCGCTAATTTAGATTCTTGCCAAGCCGCCAAGATGGGAACAGGCCTCTGGGAAGCTTCACATTAGGGGCCGATGCCCTGGAATAACAACAGTCGAAAGCCTGGCCACGCGTGCGTCAGAGGCCCCTGGAGGAAAACTGAGAGCGAGGCTTCCCGAGCCAGGAATGGCATCACGGTCTGAGCACTCCCAAGCGGCAGTGTTCTCGGTGGTCGAGAGATGGCGGTTTTGGACGAGCGTGTTACAGCTGATGGGAGTACGTGGCAAGTCCTCGTCATCGGTCATCTGTAAATGAAACCTCTCCTGCTGCACTCCTCACAACATGACACATGAGGTCATTCACCCAAATGTGATAAAGCAATCCCAAGTGTCCAAAATAAGCAATGACTTCTCTGCTACACAGTTAAACAAGGTCACCTTGTCGAAGTTCACAGCAGAATAACTGATTACCTCCTATTTTCTTGGTTGCATACTTACACATATGCATAACTGTTATAGCTCCAGTTACAATTAAAATAATAGAACTGCCTAAAAACATGCCTAAAAATATTTTTTGCATATCAACAATAAATGTTGATAATACCAGTGCCAAAACTAAATTAGAGTTGTGTCTTGCATTGTGATGCCTGATGTTGAGTCAAAACAGATTTTTGAATTCTTGGTAGACCAGGGGCCTATTTCACAAAACCTGACTAAACACATCCAAGATAAGTGACGAAAACGGGGCTTGACCTAGCCTTGTCTATGTAAACACGCTGAATACGTTTCACTAACGCCGAGCACGGATGAGTTGAGGCGGCTAGGCCAAGCCAGGTGTAACAAATCCTGTTAAGAGCGCGTTCACGTTATTCTATAAAAGACGGCATGGATCGATCCCAGAATGAGCGATGAAATGGAGAAGACGCGTGCGCAGTACTTCACCCCGGCGGAGCAGAGCGTCCTCATGGAATGTTATGAGGTGAAGCACGTGCAGCCTGTCATTATATATTGCTGTGATCACCGACTTAATTGAGAACACAAGTGAAGTTGGTTTGCGTATTCATTCAATTAATGAAATAAATAAAAGAAACTATTCGATTACAATTGGTTCAGAAATTAAAAGCATAATAATAAGCAAACAAACAAATATAATAAACAGCAGAGAAAATGCTTTATTTAGCCTATTCAAAGTGTTTCATACAGGCCATTAAAAGTTGGCTAACACCATTGCTGGCTGGCCGGCCGCGTCTGACAACTCTGAGTGACAGTTCATTGAGCCAATAAGGGGCAAGAATGAACTAATCCTGGTTCTTAGCCTGGTCAGGAGCAGGCTAGCTGCAAGGTATAAATCCCCATGGTAACTTATATGCGATTTCTTTTATGAAACGACTTCAAGGCTAAAGTCATCTAGGATGACCAAGTAAACCCGTCTTAATCCCTTATCTTGGTTTTGTGAAATAGGCCCAAGGACTCGATAAAGCTAGTGGTAAGGCATTATGTCTTGTAGGTCAAATTATTCCACAGTACTATCCCCAGTAAAAGCAATCACCTGACACTTTCCATCAATTATCAAAAGACTTTACATGGTCTTGATATGGTTATCAACTTTAAGAGACTTGAACAAGTGACTGAACAAAACAAAAGACCATACAAACCACCTGCGCTTTTCATCTTTTATTTGTCTTTTTTTCTTCGTTTTTTGAAATTATTTTTCATACTTTTTTTTTTTGTCAGGATTTCAACTCAAATCAAAATGCGATTCCATGGGAATATTCCCAAAGCCTTTCCTTATCAATCCGCCCACATCCAAGAGGCCAACCAACGAAACACTTTCAAAAACAAACATCCATCCAATTACCTGACCCCCCCCCCTTCCCTTTCCTCTCCCGCCCCCAATTGCCAACCAACCAAACAGAGGACATGGCTACTTGAGACGGACATGACAACTTTCTCCCGAAGAAAAAGGAACGACAAAAAAAAAAGAAAAAGAGGAAAAAAAAAAAAAAAAAAAGGTAAAAGGGGGAAAAAAACAAAAACAAAAAAGAAACACTGCAAGACATGAAACCCTGATTGAGCAAATACTGCTACCACAAAGACTAACATGATCCGTCTTTTTTTTTGTTTTGTAGTGTTTTGTTTTTCTTAAAAGCGCGAGAAAAAAAAAAAGGAAAAGATGATGAAATAAGACCAATCTACTCCAGAGTAATGATGTTGATAGAGTGGCTCCAAAGGGGGGAGGGAGAAAAAAAAAAAAAAAAAAGACACCAAAAAGCGCGCTGTTGGCCACTGTTCCCCTTTGTTTTTGTTTTTTTTTTAAACACATACTGAACGGATATTTAAAAAGAAAAAAGGCTTACAGATGAGGTTCCTGCCCAACACCTCCCCCGTCCAAGGCTTCCCCCCATAGCATCGTCAGCGGCCCCCCCATCCCCTTTTCTCAAAACAAGTGTGTGTGTGTGTTTACATCTGTGTTTATGTATAGGTGTGTGTGTGTGTCATGTGTGTATGACCACAGTCACCACTGTGGCCACAAGAGTCTCTCGGTGTGTAGGTGTATGTGTGTGTGCGTGCGAGGGTGGGAGGGGGACCCTCTAATATTTCACTCCCGGGACAAATTCCTTCGCCTCCGGGTTCAAGCTGCTCTTGCGCTGTAAGGAGACAGAAAAAGAGAGAGAGAGAGAGAGAGAGAGAGAGGGGTGGGAGAGAGAAAAACAGAGGAGAGAAATGTTAAGTCTTGAGCCCACTGCATTCTTACACCATTCTGTAACCGCTGGGGGATAAAAGCCAGAAAAAAAAAAAAAATTAAAATGAAGTCTGGGACCGATAGCGGGCCCCGGCATGAGAGAGGGAGCGCATGAGAGTCTTATGACATCTGTGGCCATGAGGAAAGAATAGAAATGGCAAACATGGAGTGGAGTACAGCAAGAGCCCAGAGAGATGCTGAAGGCATGCATTTAAACGTCACCCTAAACCCCCAAAGCCAAGCACTTTGTGCTGGACGCTCTCCAACCGACATGGGACAAGCGCTCCACTTAAATTGCCTGCTCCATCTGCGAGTGTGTGTGCCGTGAGCTCAGATGTATTGCCTTTAAAAACACGGCTCTTCTTGGGTGTTTCTAAACTAAATGTCTTACACAATAAAGAAAACTGGGTTGACGTGATATCCTGAACTGTGGGTATGTTTTACCCACACAGTGCCTCATGTCTGATAAAGGGCTGACATCACTATTAAAAGAATTGTTGAGAGCATATTATGGGTGTCGCGGGCTTATTATGGGTGTCCAACACTCAGATTTCTAGACAAGGATGTGCGCATCTTGCTTTACTCTAAACTAGCATCACCTTGACTCCATCCAACTATACTCTATCAAACTGAAGCAGGTGAAGCGGTGAATCTGTGCACAATGTAATATTATTATACATTTCTTTTTTTGCCCAATTCAAGGTTTCTCTGTGTTTTCTGGGATGCATGAAGCCCCTGGAGACAGCAGGTTTGGGGCCATGCTTGTCTCAGCTGTGAACCTCAGGGGGGAAATCCTCCAATGAGAGCTGAGAGCTCATCCTCTCCCCATGACGCGGCATTGGCGGAAACCAGCCAGACACCACTGGCTCTCACCACGCGATGTAACATTAGAGTGTAATGCCAGGCACATCCAAGCCCTATTTTAGGGTGGGTGTAAAAATCTGGAGAAAAAAAAAAAAAAAAAACACAAATCGGGAAAAAAAAAAAAAAAGATCCGCAGACCTTAGAGCCTCCATTTAGAAGTTTTTTTTTTCTTTTTCCTTTAGTAGTGATGTCTGCAGCTGTGCTCTCGGGGGGAAATACTCTAATAATACGACAAGGGCTCATCCTCTTTTCCTGACGCAGCGTGGCGCGGGCGGGCAGGCGGAAGAAAAAAAAAAAAAAAAAAAAACACAGCGGGAGAGAGAGAAACTGGCATTACACACTCACCACGATGTCCTCCGTGTTGCTGTCGTTGACGGACAGACCGTTGAGCTGCTGCTGGATTTGGCCCACCGACACCGAGGGGAGGTCCCGCGCCGGGATGAACCAATCCTGGTCCTCCTCCTCCAGCATCTCCTGGAAACAGCGCTCCAGGAACTCCTGCTCCAGCAGCTCCTCCTCCACCTGACACACCAGGGTGTGTGTGTGTGTGTGTGTGTGTGTGTGTGTGTGTGTGTGTGTGTGTGTGTGTGTGTGTGTGTGTGTCATGACGGGGGTGGGGTGAGAGATGGAGAAGGTTGGGAATAGGAAAAGAGGGGGGGCGAGAGGCGGAGAGGGAGGACACAGAGAGAGAGGGAGAGGAGAGAAAAGACAAAGGAGTACATGCACACACACGTTAGAGGGGACTACTGCTGCAGAGATGTCCCATAACAAGAAAATATTGCGTGAGGCAAAAAGATGCAGAGCGCAGTGCTCTCCCCTGCCAAGGCCAATATTTTCTTATAAGGACACACAACTTGTACACCGCCACGATCCTATTTACAGCCTGGTTGCCACATGTCCTCCAAAGAAAACATTTAGCCTCAGTTTAAAAAAAGAAGGAAACCAGTTGGGTTTGTAGTGCTACATTCTTCACAGTCATGGACCCAGAAAAGGATAAATGTTGGATAATTAACGCAGTTTCCAGAGCATGAATATGTAAAATACTGTTTGGTTTGTCTTCCACTGGAGCCCTCACAAGTGTCCCTTTACACAAATCTGATGTAGTATCTGTACAATCAATCAAATAATAATAAAAAAGGACTTTTTTTCTAAAAGGTATATATTCTTTGCAAGGTAATAAATAGCTTCTAATTATCTGGCTGCAGTGGACTTGCAGATTAATCATTTGGCAGCAGGCACATTTCAGATAGGGCCATCACCTCTTACAGATTGGACCATAGATTACAGCTCTGCATCTCATGTACACACACACACACACACACACACACCATTTGGTCCTGCCTCTCTGATTGAAACGGCCTCAACCACACACACACACCCCCCTACATCACTGCTTCCAAACCCTACAAAAACACACAAACGATGAAAAAACTGCATGGCCTACACTAAAACAGAAGTGTTACTGTTCTGCGAAAAGGTAAAGCGTTGTTTCCATGCAGGGTGTGTGTATGTATTTGTAGGCCTGTGTGGTCTCACCTGCCGATTGTACTCTTCCTCATTCTCCATCCACATGTACTCAGCAAAGGGGTTGGACTCGCCCTCCGAATGGCCATTGGCTACCGGCTCCTTGCCCTCCTTTCCTGGGGCCCCGCCCCCCGGCGTCTTGGCAACCTCTGGCCCACTCATCTCAGCTGGCTCTGCAGGAAGGAAAAAAAAAAGGACCAATGAAAAACCACCATGACAGATCAGCATAGCCACATCCTCATATGTTTACATCTGCTTTGAAAGACTTTTTCTGGGTTTTCATACACACAGCAATACATATTTCACACATGGACTAATAAAAATTATTTTTATTTATTTTATTATTTACTTATTCCCTCAGACTTCATTTTCGATCAGTACGTTTAACCCAAGCCTCTAAAAGTCTTAAAGCCATGACGATTTACTGTGAATCTTGCCTGTGAGTACAGTGCAGACACACCTGGCGAGGAGGCATATTAGGCTAAGTAGTGTGGTTTAGTGACTAATCTGGATGAGTAAATAATGCATTCAGTTTGTCCTGTGTTCTCAGATTCAGGTAACTACAAAGACGTCACATTGGCTAAAAAACACACAGTCAAGTTTCATGCGTTCCATTTGCCAACTAGGCAACCCGGCGGTTCTACTGTGCGAGTGTCCTCCTATGTGAGGATCAGATACGGTGGCATACATTTAGTCACTGGGTTTTAGTGCTCAAAAAAACAACAGTAAATAGAACAGCAATTACAACACACTACAACTCTGACTATGTGGCAAAGCTCCCAACAGGTCTTGTTCATCTCTGCTAGGAGGTTTACAGTATAATCTGTGTTGACTTTCTCAGGTTTGTCACTATACCACATGCTTGAAATGATCCCAGGCTAAAGCTTTTCCACTGCCTACAGACCAACAGTGAGTGAGCCAATAGAAATACACACAATGCGCCCAAGCCTAGTAATGCAGTGATTGGCTGGGGATTGTTTATTGTTTTGGTCCGGGCAACCTTGTCCGCTTGGCCATTTCCCGGACTCTCACAAACACAGGCCTATAAAACATCAGAATGCAGCGTGCACACACTGAATGGGCCACTCGGGATCCTGGGAACCAATCTGCTGAATTAGACACAAAAGGCCACTGGATTAGAAAGACTGGACACACTCTACCCTTCTGTTGCCTTTTCAAAACCTATATCGATGGCCGTCAAATCACAAAACTGGAAAAAAAAAAAAATCAATGTAGCCATCACTTCATGCGGCATATCTCACTGCAAGATGTTTTTTGGCAGCTTGTCGGGTATTTTCAGAAAGGACAAGCCCGATAACTACCACAGAACTAGCAGAGCTTTCAACAAGACTACTCCTAACCCTGACAGTTACCAAAACAAACAGTGTGTGTGTGTGTGTGTGTGTGTGTGTGTGTGTGTGTGTGTACACACGAGTGATTAAGACTAGCAAGGTCCACATTCCTCCTGAGCACCTCAGGGAAACCGTGACCTCCCTTCAGCATAGGAACAAAACCTTTCACTCCTCGAACAGGCTGCACTGTCCTCCACAGACAGTACAAGAACATGCCTATACATGCACACTCGTACATACACTTACACTTACGTACTCCCTCCCCGCCCGTCTCGCACTCACACTCTCTCTCCCTCACACACACACACCTTGAGTAAACACCATAGTGGTAATGGGATCAGTGTGACCGCAGACCTCACACAGCAAATCAGGGTTGCCAAGCTGGGGCACACCCAGAGAGAGGGAGAGAGAGAGGGCCACACATTGGCCCCTGCCCTGGTGCCAGTAACGCTGCAACCCAACACTCCGGCCAATCCTGCCGGCCCACACTACGGGAAGATCGCCAATCTCCAACGAACACTTGTTTTCCGCTTTCCTTTCCTTCCCTTCCCCATCACCCTCCCTCCCTCCATCCATTTATAAAGTCCCTCACCAGTCCACCACCACACAGACCCATGGCTGCCTTCACGTTCCCCACTGGGAAGGGCCTAATGGCTGGGTCATTTTTTTGTCATTTACTGCAGAGCTCTTGGTACCTCTGTGTTGGCAACAGAGCGATAGCCTCCTGGTTGGCGAGCGAGGGACGGTTTAGCAAGAAAAATGATCCAGGGTTTAAAGAGTTGCCAACTAGGTACTGTAAAGAGCAGATGCAGTTGGGCAGATATCAGGTTCAATACGCACACAAGCAATTCAAGTTAGTTACGGACTTCTAACCACTTACTCAGGATTTTTATTTATTGTTGCAAGTTTTTTCCCTCCCTTTTAGTTTATTTCCCTCATGGACATAGCGTCCTCTAAATTTAACAACTGTTAGCAGCAACATTGTTGTGTGGCAATAAAGTATCCCCTCCCATCCTATCCCATCTTCTGGTCAAACACTAGCAGTTTTGCGGCCAACTAGACATACGGCATGTTCACAAATGCCAAAGAGCGGCACACTTGGCACGGACGCACAGCTTCCCACGCTAGCCTAACTCGTGTCATTCCGGGATAGGAGCACAGGGATTTGGCAACAAGCAAGTGACCGGCTCTCTTTGCATTTTTTCCACATCACTAAAACTGCTAGCTTTTAAAAATGGGGTGTGTTTGTCAGTTCTTTGTATGTCTATGCACCATGACGATTTCTATTATGTAACTTTTTAAAACATCTTTTAAAAAAAAAAAAAAAAAGTGAGAAACAGTTTTATAATCTCGTCATGTAACCTGCATGTAATCTCTGCATACACCACAAATCTCATCTGACCCTCACTTTCAGAATTTGAACTGAATTTTCTGAAACAATGTGGTAATTATTTTATTTCTCAATTTCACATAAGGATAATGATATCTGTTCATCACACCGTAACTGAAAGCAGCAGGGTGGAATCTGAAAGTTACACCATCATAATTATTGTGGTTTGAGCAACCGTGCGTATGTGTGTGTGTGTGTGTCACGGTGGCATGGCACCAAGTCACAGCCCAAGAGAGCGGTTGGTTCTTCAGCCAGCCAGGCAGGTCTCGTCTCTATTTACCGCTGGCCCCCGCCTCTCAATCTGACCCGTCACTGGAGGCCCGCGGAGGGCCCGGTGCCAAGCGCTTCTGGGTCGGCCGGCCGGCGGCACCGAGACGCCCGTCCGGCCAGCCAGCTAGCTAGCCAGCCGTCTGACCTGGCAGGCAGGCAGGCAGGCAGGCAGGCAGCGCCCCTCCGTCTGGCTCTGGCCTGTCCTTGTCCCTCCGGAGGCGTCAGTCGGTGGCGGCGGAGGAGGAGAAGAAGGAGGAGGAGGAGGAGAACATTTCTTTTTGGCAAACTGCTAGAAAGTTTCACTAAACCCTCCACCCAAGCCCACCCTACCCTACCCCAACTTTTATCGCTCTCTCCCCATCACTCAAGTCTTTCACCATTTGGCTCTTTTGTCACCCGCACCCTTCTCTGCAGCTGAAAGGGTGATCCCAGGGAGGGAGAGAGAGAGAGAAAGACAGGCTGGTGTTGTTACACCACAAACGAACATGCTGATATGTCCCCACAGCAGACACACTGCAGCCAGATTGCACAATGTGTGTGGGGCTTCCAATTTCAGTTTACCAGCACTGTCTGGCTGTAGTGTGACATTGAAGAGGGTTGTGCATTGAAGATGTATCTGTGTGTGTGCGTGTGTATGTAGCCAGCCTGGTTGGTTGGTTAGAGGGGGGTGGAAGTGTGTGTGTGTATGTGCATAAGAGCCGATATCCCAGAGATCACCGGGGCCCTCACACATATCCATTAGAATGAGTGATGACTGCAGCGGAGCCACTTACCGCACTGACGGAAACAAATGTGCAGAACTGCATGTGCAACACACACACACACACACACACACACTTTCCTTGACGCACACAACATTTCAATACCCATACACAACTGTTACACACTGTCCAACCCCCTCCACACACACACACCATTCTTTCCATCAGCATGTTTCACACCTCTCAGACACTGTGCGTGTTCTGTCTCCAGACAGAAAGACACATAGCCTACACCTAGAAAGGTGACCGCTCCCGCTCTCTCCCTCTCCTCCCCCCGCTCTCTCTCTCTTGCTCTCTCTCTCTCTCTCTCTCTCTGTGTCTGCTATGACACGGGAGAGTGAGCTGAAACTGTTGTTGCATAAGCAGAGCAGGGGGGACGGGGTGGTAGAAGGAGGGAGGGGGGGGGGGGTTGGATTATAAAAGGCAGAGCACTTGGCTTCCTCCACACGGGGCCTTCAGGCTGGAGGCACTTTACACAACAACTACTCATCATCTGCCCTGCCCCACCCCTCCCCTCCCCTCCCCAGCCCTGCCGGCAGCACCCTGCCTCACACTCCACCACCCTGCCGGCCTACGCGTCATCACAGCTGTGCAGCTCCTCTGCTAGGCTAGGCTAGGCTAGGCTACATCTGGGTCACTCTGGACGTGTTTGCACTCTCGTTCTCTCCCTTTCGCTCTGTCCCCTCCTCGCACATCCTCTCCCCTTTTTTTAACTCCTTGTGAAAACAGACATGAAGGAAGAACAAACAGGGCAAGACCAAAAAAACAAAAAGAGACAGGAGACAACAGAAGTGAAGAGAACAGAACAGGAGGAAAAAATAGTTTATGAACAAACAAATTGACCTTGGGTTAGCCGAAACATTCGGCCAAGTCTTTAAATTCTTCTAAACGACTTGAATGCTTCTGAAGGGCTTGAAGCAAGTCTTCAAGGTAGTTTAAAGTAATCTAAAGGGGTTAGACGTAAACTACAACTTGAAGGCTTAAATGTGAAATAGAAGTCAACACATGATGATGACACACAAACACAAACACACACACACACAGAACATTGATAGTCTGTCCCACTCAATTCACATCACACTACCTTTTTCCACATTATGAAGTCAATGGGTCGGATGCCAAGTCCTTGTCCCAGCCTTGGACAAGTCGTGGCTGCTCCATCTTAGCAAGCAAACACACAAACACACAAGCACGTACACACACACACATCCACACCCCTTCCCCAGACACGTGGGCCCATCTGACCAGTTCTGAGTTAGGTGTGAATGTTGCTCTGAGGCTTCTGCCCTCAAGTATGTGCCAAAACAGGCAGCCAGGCCATTTGCTGGGCTACACCCCTATTAGGCCAGTGAGAGTAAACCTGTGTAAGTAAGGGGTCTGTGTGTGTGTGTGTGTGTGTGTGTGTGTGCGCACATACGTCTACAACGACACAGTAACCTTCAGTCTTGTCTGGTACGACACTCAGCCCCCTACACCAGCAACCTATCGCCAACGTTCTGCTGACAGATGATGAATTATTAACATAAGATGAAACACACACACACACACACACACACACACACGAGGACACCCTGCTCCAGAACATACAGAGTCACTCTGCTACTGGTGTGGGTGTTAACCACATCACCTTTACACAACCACATCACCTTTACACAAGCTCTTCCTATTCAGTGGAAGGGCAAGATCTGAGCCTGCAACGTACAGCCCAAAGGTCTCAGAGCAAACTGGCCTACTCTCCCTGTTTTAACTCGGGGGAGATATAAGGGTATTTCAAAATGCAGGGTTAGTCACCAACCTGGGTGTGTGTGTGTTAGCTCAGAGCAAGTGCTAAACCGTCTAAATGAAGAGTCCCGTGGCTTTGTTCTGTCAGGAGAATGAAGCCGGGTGACTCCTCCTTTAGGAAGTTTACGACTCACTGAGTTCAACTTTCTGGGTTAGTGAATCTACTGAAATACCCACATGGGCTAGCAAGCCACATTCAATCAGAGTCAAACATGCAGTTAAATAAGACCTACTGCATGCAGGCCTGATGTAATAGACCAATCTGTTTTGAAGTCATTACATTAATAAAAACTGTACTGAGTACTATAAGCATGATGTGCTTCACTATTTATAGATTAATGACTGCTGCAAAACAAACTTCCTCCCTATAAAGCTTTAAAAAGGCCAACAAAAGGTCTTAACCTGACTTTACTGTGCGCGATGAAGGGCTAGCCTAGGACCAACCGCAAATGGCTCATCCTCGTGAGTGCCTTTGACACAAAGCTCTTCAGGTGTAACCTTAGATATCTGATCACAGTCCTGGGGAGGTATTCCAATTAGTTGGTTGGTTAGTTATTTAAGCTAGTTAGTGACTAATCCAGCTAAGGTTACTCAGTAAGTGGTAATAGAAGGGTCTTATTGGTTCCTTCTCTCAATAAAACAAAGCCATGGGGCTCTTCTACAAGTAGATTTACCACTTGCTCTAAACCTGCGTCCTGGAATACCATGGTAGCAGCGCCAACACCTTATAGAACTGTGTCACGACACACATACACACACACACAGACACAAACAAGTCTTCACACAGTGCACAAAATGTCAGTGATGCCACGTCAGAGACGGGAAGGATTTGAAACAGCAGTCTAAACAGGCTAAACAGTACTGGGACAAAGCCGTCGTCACATCTTTAATCCCGAGCGTAGTCATTAGCAGCTTAAAAAGGGCCAGGCTGAGAGCCAGGGGCCGACCAAGCGACCTACCCACCCACCCACCAACCCGACCGACCGACCGACCTGGGAGTCTTTGCGGGTGTTCAGACCCTGTTGTAAATCCCTAAGCTAGCAGCTGGAGCCTGGAGGTACACCTCAGCCAAGGTCACAGCTGTAGGATGGGAGCAGAAATATGTCCTCGCTCAACGGTGAAAAGGGGGGGCTTTGGACACAAAGGAGGCTCACCGAATATTTCGCAAGGTGAGCATTCCACCGAGACCACGGTCACATTACTCACCTGGGGGGTTAATCTGCCACTCAACACCTACAGCCCTCCAGGCACTGATGCAGTTCAAATGACAATGGGGAATGTAAACTCTGAAGGTTTGTACGTACACAGACACACACACACACCTTCCAGATAACACAAGTAATCCACACATGCAAAAAAAAGTTCTTATCTTAAGGTGTCAATCAAAGGAGTGACTGACATGTGGCTGCCAAAGGGTCAACATAATTTTTTTTGTCCAATTTAGTTTGGGTCAATTCATTAGATTTACAGGTGACATCAGATTATTCACAATAGTTAATTTGCTGCTGCAGTTGGCTTCAGTCTTCCAATACATTCTTTGCTTTGCAAGTCTAACATTTGACCCTGGCATAAACTAAACCTTCACAAAGTCAGTAAAATCCCATTCAGAGTAAATCCTTGGTTCTCAATTAATTCTGTTACTCTTATTGAACCAACTAAAACATAGGCTAGTCACACCTAACCAGGAAATTGCCATCATTGGCGCTGTTCTGTTATAGGCCTAATCGGTTGTAATACCTGAAAGAATAGCCTACACTCTGCAGAACTAGTACCGAGCGCAACATTAAGCTTAGTGGTTAACATACTACCACCTCCACTGACTCCATCCAGCTTAATGCTTTGAAAACTACTTTACAGAGAAGGTGGGCACATCTAGCCAGTGGTGTTTGAGGACAATGTAGGTGACATGTATGGGCTATAGAAAGCAGCAAGTGACAAGGGCAGACAGACACCATTCATCATTATCAGACAGGAGTGACAAATGGCGTGAAAAAAAAAGAACAGACACGAAACAAAAGGCAGGAAGAGGATCACAGCGGCCTTGCCCCCCCCTCCCCTCTCTCGCACTCTGAAAGCCTGTGACATAAAAAAAACCCTGCAGGTCAAATGTTCAGTCGGCCAAGTGGGCTATGGGCACACCAGCCAACAACGGCAGCTTGCCAACAGCTACGCTGACACGCAGTGCTAACAGCATGGGTACGCTAGGTGAAGGGATGGGAAAAGAACAGTGGGTGGGGGGCAGGGTTAGGAAATTTGCACCAGCCACCAGCCAAATGCTGGCAAAATATAAAAGTGGCTCATAGATTTTGGACAAAAAAAATATATTGTTGGGTGGCTGGTAAATTTTACAATTTGTTTGTCAGTGGTTGATAAAGGTTCGCTTTTTTTTAAGTTAACTTCCACCCCTGGTGAGGAGTTACATAAACCCAAGAGTCTGATAGCCATCTCCTGTTTCCAGCTCCAGTTCTGAAATGGTGGATCAATGCCAGCCAGGTATGAGATGCTGAGGAATCTGATGCCTTGCTTATCTCAGCTCTACCTTCACGTATCAGCTGAAACACAGACTGCCACTACAAGTGAGCAAGCAGTACTTGGCAGAGATATGTGGCAACACTACCTGGAAAATGAACAAAAAACAAAGGCAAAACAGGCTAAAAAAAAAAAAAAAAGTAGCGCACCATCGTAACGATGTCTGTCCTACAGGTCTGTAATAGCAGTCATACATTACATAACACAACCAGTAGTTATTGATACGAATGTAGGTATTGTATGGGGTTATGGCTGGGAGTTTGCAAACTCTTATGTAAACTACAAACTACGTAACTTAAATATAGTATACTAAAATGTTCAATGAACTGTCCCGTCTCAGGACAGGAACAACTTCACTGACATGAAGATAGATAAAATGAGAAAACAAGAGAACAGTATGTTTTTCCGCATGGCCGCTTTTAAAGCACGCCTTGGCTAACCTAGGAAACAACCACGTGTTGCAACGTCTAAACAAAGTGCTTAGGGTGGAAAGAAACGACCTATTAGTCAACAGCTATCGAGATAGCGAATTTGTCAACTTCAATACAAAATAACTGGCAGGTTACGTAGTTGTATTGGCGTTATTATTTTATCATACATTTAAACTATACATGAAAATGGCGCCCTTTAAATCACCGACAATATGACAGCGCTGCAAGATTACATATGGGCTATACGTTATGTAACGGGAGTCCCTTTGACGCGTACTTCCACAGTTAGCATTCAGAACTGCGCCTTGAAATAACCAAGTAGGACACGGGTGCCGAGGTTTACTTACGGTTGTTGTGCCATATACTCTATAAGCTAATCAGGTAGCGTAACGTCAACATTGGTTTTAATTTAACCCCAAGTTCAAAGAGTACCGTCCTTGAAGTCATATAAACTTCCCAAACAGGTCATATGGCTCATTACAAGACATGGTAGAATGGTAAAATCGGAGCTAACAGTTTGCCACTCGTGTTACTACTACCCTATCAAAATATCAATTGACTTTGGATGCTCATTACAAATTTGACAAAACACCCCGTACTGTATCACCATCTAAATCAGCATAATGTAATACACGCTAACTTTTGGTTAAAGGTGAAGGATAAGACTAGCTTTAGGTTATAACGTCACTTAACGGAGAGAGTAAATAATATTAAGATAGCTTGGATGGCTACGTAGATAGCGTGCTAAACAACATCTCGGTATCCAGCAACTATGTTGCCATTTGGCTAAACCTCTTTTCACAGGTAAACATCCTTTCTCCAGTAACCTATTTTTTGCAACCTAGCTACCTGGCTAGAGTGTATACTTTTGTAGCAGACAAAGCCTATTCTATCAAGGTTAACTGTTGGTTGCAACAGGCCGCGCTACGCTGATGATACAGAGAAGCACGACAATCTGGCTAGCTAGCGAGCTAGCTGGCTTTCAACTATCTCAGTTTCAGATGGCGATAATTAACTGCTTTTCAATTATAACAGCAGTTATCTGTCAGGATCAAAACTATACATTTGTTTGTTATTCTAGCAATAGTTCGAAAAGATGTGATTATTTTAGAAAATACTGAAACTACTGAATAAGATGTCAATTTGACCTAATGTTGGTGACAACGCTCGATGTAACAATGACTAACTACCGTTAGCTAACATGCTTTGGTACGACAACAAAGCAGAACCTTTCAATCAGCACATTTCTTTAAGCCTCGCCACCAAAACTGAAACAAGGCGACAAACTGCCCGTTTTATACCTAGTCTGGTGGTAAATTTGTTTTTAAGTGGACAAAGACGAGCTAACGTTACTGCACGACTGAATTACGTTTGCTACATCCAAGTACAAGCTTGCAAAACAAACACGGAATCTGGAGACATACAGCTAACAAATAAGCCTCGGCTGAAGGATGTCAGTGATTATAACCGATGTTTAAAATAGATTGATGATATTACCTGGCATGTTTTTCTCTTGCGGGGCTTCTAAAAATCACAACGAAGCGTATTCCAAACACAACGTGCGGCACGTTAATTCCTTCACTTGCAGCAGGACAGCTACCTCTAGCTAGCGTTGGCTAAATGCATTATGAACGCGATGGTCATGTGGTCCCAGCTTAAACAAACATTCAACGTTACCACCTCCTCCTCCTTCGAATGCCCCCCTCACAACACGCACACATGCCTGGCTTCCTCAAAGAGAGTGGCGCATTTCTGCCACATAAACTCAAACTAAAAGTCAATTAATATTCCATCGGACACCTAAATGAACATACATATATTGAGGGGGTGTAATGCCAAGACGTGATGCGCCTTGAAATTCGGACGATATGTGTGAAAGACTAGGGGAGGATCATCATCCTCATCGACTTGGACAAAACAACGCTGTTGTCCTTTGTCGTGGACAAGCAACTTCATATTTGAACCTCTTTAAGAAACAGGCTTAATAAATAAATGTGCAAAATGTAGTTGTCGTTACTCGGGTGACATTGTTGTATTAAGGTATAGAAAAGTTATTATTTTGCAAAATACTCGTTTTAAACAAATTTTGTTTACATAAATGGTGCATCAACACTTAGCAAATACGTGGTCAGCCCTATGCAATTGATGCAGTTTTCAGAGTCAACATGGCAATACACATATTACCTTTGTGTAACGTTATTTAAGACTACGCTACCTGTCACAAAGCTGCGAATACGCTACTCACCAAGTTCAAGGTATAAACAACGATCTCAACCAGCTAGTCTGGTATGTCTTGCAAAGCAACAACAGCAGCTCTTACAAGTTGGTTTGGCCAGTCAGACGATGAAGCAAAAAATGATGAATAAAACCATCAAAATCCCGTTACAAATGATGCACATGTACCTCTTTTCTTTACTGTTTTGTCCAAACAGCTGCGTATTTGCGAAAAAAAAATGTGCCACAACGGCAGGCAGGAAACGGTCACGTGACTGTAATTGTGCAAGTATACACACTGATTGGTAGTTTTACGTTTCAATCAACATGGTTATTGACATCACTTTATTATAACCAACTTACTACACCATTCACAGAGAAAATGTCATAGGGAATGCTAACTTTGCTCTTGCACCAAGTCATTAACTGGATTAATCAATTAGATTAACTACATTTTTTGTTGATTTGCTGTGTTCCTGAATTTGTTGAACGTCCCCTGAAATATGCACACGTGTTTTGTGTGACCCCCATTGATTAGGCTACTGGCCTATCGCCACGTTTTGGTTGTAGTGAAGTGAAGTGAAGTGTAGTGTAGTGGCTACACAGGATCACGCGAATACGCACAGGAAAGCGTATTGTTGAGGCCTGGCACCTGAGATAGTTCGTGTTTAGAAAATCGTGTGTGTTTTTTTTTTTTCAGTTAACATTTTGCAGTTTCTTACAGCACATAGCCTACAATTTTTTTTTTCGAAAATGACCTGCTGTCGCAATAGCTGCACTGTATCTTGTGTCCAACAAGTGGCGCCCAATACAAATTTTCCAGCCTCCTCATTCGGGACTTTCTTTACAGTTGTCATGTTAAGAGGACTGTCTAGGTTTAGATATGCAGATCATGGCGCAAGAACTTATTCATTTGTGGACAGATAGCTAGTCCTTTTCTGGCAACTCTGTGACGGCAAACTGACAAGACTAAAAATGTCTGAAAGAAACTCTGAGGTACTTACAACTACACTAGATGCAAAGGCCTTTTTGTAGCTCTTCCCTCATCTTTACTGCCCACCTACGGCAGTAATTCAACCAGTTATTATTTTTTGTGAGCTTTGTGTGTGTGCGCGTGTGTGTGCGCGCGTGTGCGTGTGTGTACGTGCGTGTGCGTGTGCGTGTGTGTGTGTGTGTGTGCGGTTCCATTTTTAATACCCATCCCTATGAACTTACAGCTAGACACCAAGAGACTCACCAAGATTTGCCAGGTAGGAGAGTAAAGGTTGGGATTACTTTAAAGACCATGTCAGAAGACTAATAGTACCCTGGGTGCCTTCACGTTTCCCAAAGGTACGAGGCGAGAGGTGGGAGGAGAGCACTGGATGTAATCCTGCTTATGCCAACACAGGACAGGCAGGTTTATACTCTCCTGGCTGCCGAGTGAGTCACACTGAAAACAGTATGCCACGACCTGGTCGACTGCTGAGGTGATTGTGAGTAATAGCACTTTCCTTCACTTCCAGCCACTGACTGCCAGAGAGAGAAAGGGGGCCCTCTTAGCAATATAGGTCCATATAGAGGCCATTTTTTATAGTCACTGTGGGGAGTCTTGCCCCCTTACTCTCTCTCTCTCTCTCTCTTTCTCTCCACCTTTTTTTGCATGCTGACTACCTCCACCCATCACCCCCAACCCCTCACACACACACATGCAAGCACTCACATACATGTGGGTAAATGAAAGTAGATGGGCCCTAGGCCTTGTCATGCAAACCGCTTCAAGATAACAAACTATTTCATCTTATTTCATTTAGAAATGGGCACTGGTGAACTCAAGGGGAGGTCTAGAGATTAAAGGGGTAGTCTGGTTTTAGGATCTGAGAAGTGTGCCTGCGTAACACTGTTGGCTGTTTCCCACCACGCAACCTGGAGCCACTCAAGGGCAGAAATTAGGCCGATGGGATGGGGGTTGGTGTGGGGGTTGGTGTGGGGGGGGTGCTAAGCGCATGGGTGGAGGAGAACAATGTTGATCGTACATCTAAATGAAAAATGGAAGGGGTGTGTGTGTGTGTGTGTGTGTGTACAAGGGTGGGGGTCCACTGCCTGAGGTGGGGACCGGAGGCACAGGAAAGGCAGGGGCGGAAGACACACACACACACACACACACACACACACACACACACACACACACACACACACACACACACATACGCATGCATACATACACACACACACATGTGCTCATACACTTGAACATATAGACACGCACACACAATTTAAAATCACCTCCTCTGTTCACACACCCATAATCTGAGTCATACATTCACAGACAGGAAGTAACGTATTAGCGCTCACGTACGCATGTTGTGCACACACACACACACACACACACGCACACACACACTCACACACACACACACACACACACACACACACACACACACACACACACACTGTATGAATATAGTAAGACAGACGCATGCATACACACAGACACACACACACTTCTGCAGACTCACTGAGGAAGTTAGCTACGACATGCAGTGAGTTATCTGTGGTACGGGGCAAGGCAGGAGCTGAAGGCTTTGCCGTATAATTGTGAACACACTGCAAAGTTGATCTATAGCCATGTGCCTGAAAAGGTGCACTAAGGGAAACAAGGGGATGCTAGAGAGGCCATACTGACACATTTGGTCCTTCAAGCACTCAAAGTTGGTGATAGTGTCTAAGCGGGTAAAGGAGTGGAAAAGCAATTGGAGGGTTACCGCACCTGCTCCTCTTGGCTAGGTCAAAGTGTCCTTGAGCAAGAAGTGTCCTTGAACCCCAAACCGCTCCAAGTGAGCTAGGCAGCACCTTGCATGGTAGCTTGCTGCCATCAGTGTGTGATTGAATGGGTAAGTGTAAGGCATTACACTGTGAAGTGCTTTGGGTGTCCTGCTGAGAGGAAAAATGCTATGTAATTGCAGACCATTTAGAAGTGGTTTTCTCTTAATGACATTGCTTTATGTTTGTGCTCAAAGGGTAGACATAAGGGCCTTTTTGGACCATACAGATATAAGCATTATATCATCATATAATAAACCTGAGTGGTTACCACTGTAGTTAAATCTAGTTAAGGTAATTCAGAGTAAATGATATACCGCTTAATAAATAGTCCTGTGGTGGTGTTATACCATGAGAGTAAAGCCATATGCCACATCTATCAGGATATTTACGATTAGGTTATCCAGGCTTACACTGAACCTTACTAAACTGTTGCTATACACCTTTCTGTCTAAGTAGAGCAGAGGAAAACACTGTGTGTTTACAGGCCTACAATCCTATCAGGATTTCATCAGGTCCAAAATCCAAAAAGGCAAAGCAGAGAATAAAGGACAACGAAAGACAGACATTGAGAAAGCAACGGAATATATTTAGTTATTTTTTTGTAAAACTAATTCAATAGAAGGATTTCAACAACAACAACAACAACAGCAACATGAGACTGGATAAAGAGAGACAGAGCAAATCGGTGGAGGTAGGTGGGGGGGTGCGGGGGGGTCTGTGAGTTAGACCTGTGATTCACTCTGGGAGTACAACAGCATCGGTAATGGCTTCCAGATTTTGCCAAGTTCAATTGGTGTAGAAATACTACAGGGCTGGGGGGAGGCCAATTCACAGAGGGCCTCTGTCTCTCTCCTCCTACCCACTCTACCTCCATTTTGGCCTCTCTCCGAGTGAAACATTGCTTTCTGAAAGGTAGTAACAACTTCTTAGATACTCATGAGGGCACATATCCCTTTTGTGTGTCTGTGTGTGTGGATGGTTGTTAACGTGTGTGTGTGTGTGTGTGCGCGCGTGCGCAGCGAGACAGAGAGAGAGAGATGTGGAGAGATAGTAGATAGAGAGCCCTTGTGTGTGTATGTGGTGTGTGTGTCTGTATATGTTTAGTGGGGGCCGGGGGGGGGGTGGATAGAGTTTGTGTGCGTGCGTGTGTGTGTTCGTGTGTGTATGTGTGGAGAGAGCTCTATGTGTATGTATGTGGGCAAGAGAAAGAGGCAGACAGAGAAGTTTATGTGTGAGTTAGAGGTTAATGTGTGCTTTCAATCAAAGTCAGCAGGAAGAAATCAGAGCTTGCAGTCCTAAAGAACTCCTGTCTGCCGTCCGCACTCACGCACTCAATCACCTACACACAGACCCGCTCACACACACTGGTACACAGCTCTGAAAGGCAACCAGCCTATGAATGTATGTCGTAAACTAAAAAAAGGTTTTTGGTAGTTTGTGAAGTTTTGGTTTCTTCCAGCATGAAAAAAAAACAGACTACACTAACTCAATTGGTATATTAAGATAGCCACAGTATTGTATGGTCTGATTGTAAGTGTTTTCATTGCATCCAGAGATAACTTTTCCCTTTTTTTTACATCTTTCAGACTGAATTTCCAATAATGTCCGTTTGCCTTTGAGGTCTGTGCTCATGTAAATCTGATGAGCAAATGAAAACAAGGCTTTTGTGTAAGTTTCTCCCCAGTGTGAGTTGGAGAGTGGCAAAACCGCACAGGGAAGCTCTTCAAACAGAGGGACATTCTTCCAGCAGATGCTCAAAGGCCAGGATAGGAGGATGGGAGAGAGATAAGGAGATAGGGAGAAGGAAAGGCTAAAGGGAAAACTGAGGAAGGAATGAATCAGAGGAAAAAGGAAAACGAAGAAAGGATTTCAATCAAGGGGGGAGGCAGAGAGATGGAAGCAGAAGAAACAACAAGATGCAGAAGGGTGGAGAGCAGGGGAGAAAGAAAGGAGTCGGGAAGGGCGGGTGGGTTGGGTTGGGTTGGGGTGGGATGACTTAATCAGAGAGTGCTGCCACTCTAAGTCCTCCCCACCCTCTCTGACACGCACAGACACAAACACACTCACACGCACACACAAACACAGAGACGTACATGCTCACACAGACACACATACACGCACACTTGCATGCACACATGTACTGACACACACATTTTCTTTGACTCTATCTCATGCACACACGTATACGCACACACACACACACACACACAGAACATGTTTCCTGTGAAGTCAGTTCCCCCTCCCACCCCCTATGCTGTAACAACTCTCCGGACTGACTTGCCGGTGTGTATGTGAGTGCGTGTGTGTGTGAGAGTGTGTGTGTGTGAGAGAGTGTGTGTGTGTGTACCTATAACACTTTTCCTCCCTGACATTCCAGAGCAGTGGAGTGACTGGAAGCTTTGCTGTCCACTCAAAACATAGTGCTCGTGAGATCGTAAGGAGATGCTTTTATAGCAATGACTCAGTTGCCACCAACTTTCTGGAAATACTAGGGGGGTCTTTTTTTTCCTTGAAGTTCTTTGTCTGCCACCCCCCCTAGAGGCACACACACACACACACACACACACACACAGAAACACACACCTCCTCTCACTCCCCCTTCCCCACCCCTCTCGACTGACTCGGTGACGATTTCTTTTGTGAGCACCACTGCTCAGCACTCCAGCTGGGAAGTTCATCATCTGCGCGTCTGGCTGCTGAGGCATCCCCTCTTTGGAGTTTCGCCTCTCTTCCTTTCCCATCGGACCTGAAAACTCCCCGGATTAACTTTGTTCGAGGAACATCGGAGCGCTGCTTTAGGAGCGAACGGGTAAGTTAATACCACTTGTATGAGTAGGAGCCTAAACTCAGCAGGAGAGAGAACATTTAGTTTACATAAGGCATGTTGATGATGAAGGCATGTATCTTTTAACAGAAGAGTATTATACTGTATTGTAGTGACCTGTGCTGTACAATACTGTACTGTACTGTTAAAAGACCTGCACGGTATGTTGTATTTCCACTGAATAGGACATTGACATGCAGGTGCCTTGTGTTTCTTGGATTGTTTGGAGTGAAGCAGGCTCTTGCTCTGGGTCATCTTTAAATGACCGTGGCCACCTCTGGACTCTGGCTAAGTCTAATCTCTGCTCCCTTAGGAACAAGGGTGGCTAAAGGAGCTTTGTACATTAAGGTGATGGTATGCATGGCAACTTTTTGAGCAGTGTTGCTGGACAACAAAAGTAACATACTGTATGTCATTTGGGCACCTTCTCCCTGACATAATAGGTAACATAATTTTGTCAGCAGAACTTAAATAATAACTTTTCAAAACAACATTTTGTTATCATCTAAACAGAACATTGCTAGTGTGTGATTCTGTCACTCAGCAACATTGCTCAAATGTTGCTCCACATATTTGTCACCTTCAGTGAAAACTTCAGCAGATAACCCAGTTTTCGATGATCCCCGAGACTGTCACTCACAACTCTCAGCACACTTCTGTGTGATGTTTAAAGAAAACTTTCTTGTACACATGCACTAGCGCTGAGTGCGGTTGTGTTTGTGAGTGGACATATGAATATCTCATGCAGAGATTGGGTGGAGTTGCGGCGTGCGCGGCGTACTGTAAGTCCCAAGGGTAGTGTATTGTCGTTCTCCTGCGTAACAGGCTGACAGTTAGAGTAAGGTATGGAAAGAATTGAATTTAGTCATTTTTCATTCATAACCAAGGTGGTTCATCTCAGTAAACCAGCCCCACATTTTAAAACAGACAACTATGTACATTATCTTTATAAATAGTTAGAAATAGTTGATGAAAATGATAACAAATAGTAACTAAGAGGTGTCAAATTATGAGATTACTTACACCTTTTGTGTAGTACCTCCCATACACCAAGGTGCCTTAAAAAGGTAAACAGAGCATTCACTGGAGAAGCTCTAGTTAACTCACTTTGAGTACTAAAGTAAAGCATAGTAATTTATTATGTATTATTGGGGGGGGGGGGGGGGGGTGAGTGTGTGACAGAGGGGGCAGGCAGCTGCACAGATGGGGTAGAGTGGTGGGGAATGTGGGTAGGGGGTAGGGGTGGGCCGGGGGCTTCGGCGGAGACAGGAAATGGAGCCCTGGAAAGCTCGCTCTCTCTGGGAACAGGACACGTGTCCGTCATTGAAAGCAGCCCCCACCCAATTGCCATTGCGTGCTGAGGACAGGGGAATGAGATTTGGTGGCAGTGAGAGCTGTGACGGGCTATTCATCAGACCCCCCCCTCCCCTCCTAACACACACACACACACACACACACACACACAATCCATTCCCAACCCCCCAGTGTTTCTCCCCTTTGGTCTACTCACTGACCACAAGTATGTATTTACAAAATTCTCAGAATCTACCTAACAGCATCCAGCACTTCTGTTAAATCTGTTAAAATACTCTGCTGTTTGCTTGATGTCTTACACCAGTAACGATCTACCCTAAACTCCCACTTAAATGGCTCAGACTGACTGTCACTGATCTGTCACAGTAAACAGTGATGTATACTGTACTGTACTCTATGCGGCAACTATAGCAGGTCAGAGAGCTATCTGAGTTTAACTGACCAGAGACAGGCTTTGGGGAGATGGACTCGTGGATAATTTTAGTATTGGTGAACACCAACAGGAAATGGGTATGAGGGCTGTGTCACCAAACGGAGGTACCGCCCTGTGCAGGCCAAAGCCAGAGCCGTACCAAACTCTGCCACTCCTGATAATATTTGGCAATAATATACATAGCTCGAGTTTATGCTTTAATAAAAAAAGTAAGACAGACATGACCCACATCTGATGCAAGGCTGTTGTCTACAGCAGAAAGCATTAATTTAAAAAAATAAGGAAAAAAAGTGTTGCCACAAGCTCAAAATGGTAAAAAGGAGATGTTAGTATTCATTCTGGAACTTGTGACACTAACTCCTGTCTCTGGAACAAGGTGTAATAGACCACTGCAACTAGACCTATGGTCAGAGAGATGACCTGAGATCAGTGGACCAATCAATGAACAGAAGACACCTGTCGCCCACCTGCCATCAGTTACCAGTCAGCCAGATCTCTCGGTTCCACATAGCAGTCTTACGAAACAACCGTGTCAAACTAGCTGAAGCTGCACCATCACTAGTGATTGAAAGGGGTGAGAGGATGGGATCCTCCAGACACCCTTTTTATGGCCAATCTTTTTACGACATCTTTAAAGGAATCCACACACAAGTCTGCACAATGGAAACGCTTTATGTGGAATTAAAAAGCTGTTTGGCACTTTGGTTACTCTGGTAATGGGTGTCAAGTGGGCAGTGAAAATTGTGTGTGTGTGTGTGTGTGTGTGTGTGTGTGTGTGTGTGTGTGTGTGATGGAGAAAGAGAACGCGCACGGGAAGGCTCCACATGAGAACATGGTAAAGGCATGTGGGGTGTGGGGTGTGCCCTCCCTTCTCCCTTCTGCAGGAGGTTCGGTACAGTACAGTATGCACCAGCAGCAGCAGCACACGGTGATGTCATGCTATTGTGTGTGGAAGGGTCACTGCAGGCAAGGCAAGCAAGCAATGGGGGCTGATTGCACCCTTTTGGAGCAGCCATAATAGACGGTGGAAAATACTGAGCCATTTTCCCCTCTCTTTTAGCAGCACCACATTTTGACTCATGGCATGAGTCTTACATTTCCAACACAGAAAAGAGCTATGGCTGAACATCAACAGCTGCAGATGTTGTATACATTGGCCTATGTACAGCTGTACAGCTGACATCTGCACTTTCTGCATGATAAATGTGGTTTGTATGTATGCATTCCAAACCATTGGAATTAACATAGGAATGTCTTTCTTAGGCTTTTTTGTTGCATCTATGAAACAAAGTCGTTTGTCTAGCAGAAACCTGATGAGCTAGAAAATGTGATGACCAGGAAAGAATCTCTCTATTTTTTTTTTTACCAATGTGGCGCTTTCAAGGTAGTGTTGTAACTGAGTCTTTGCTAAGGGTTCTTTTCTTCTACAGCAGGAGGACTATAAAGGCTGTTTCAACACTGCCACCAGGAGTTAATCCCATTTTCAATAGGCAGAGACAACACATTGTGAAACTGTCACAAATGAAAGTCGATATCCCACTGTGTGTGTGTGTGTCGGTGTGTGTGTCCGTTGGTGGTGGTGGTGGTACAGTGCTGATGGTTTAAAAATAGTGTTCTTTTGTGTATTTGTGTTTCTCAATCTCCCACTGTACAGTACACACACACACACACACACACACACACACACACACACACACACACACACACACACACACGCGCGCGCACAGTGGAATATCCAGTTTCATTTGTGAAACTTTCACAACTTGCACACACACATGCATGTGCAGACACATAAGTACATGCATGAACACAACACATTTGTGCAAATCCATGCACACACATACATACAAATACAAAGACATACATACATATTGTGCTTACTTCCCTCAATCATTCCTACATCACTCTGCCCCCTCGACTACTCTGAACTGATCCAGACGCAGTGGGGGTGCAGCATATGGAATGCCTTGTTCCTTTGTGTCACTGGCAAAGCTGAACCCAAACCAGCTCAAGCAATTCATGCCAATCAGGTCTAAGAATCAGAACCAGGCATCAGGGGGGTCCAGAAAACTTTTCCTTTTGCCTTTCCCTCCCCCATTCTCTCAGCTCTTTCACTCTCTCACTTTCTCTTTTTCTATTTCTTCTCTTTCTTTCCTCTTACTTTCAGTCCTGTCTCTCCCAGGGGGAAGCCAGTTGAGCTGGGTTGCTTATATCTCTGATCCCTGGCTATTACTAAGGCACGTGGCCCCAAAACCAATACAGTGAGAGATGGAGTGATAGAGTGGGGTGAGGTGGAGAGAGAGAGAGGGCGAGGGAGAGACAGACAGAGAGAGAGAGAGAGTGGGAGAGTGTTATAGAGAGAGATGGAGTGATGGACTGGTGCAGAAAGAGGGGAGGAGGAGAGAGAAAAAAAGAGAGAAAGAGAGAGATAGAGTGATGAAGTAGTGCAAAAGGGGGAGGGAGGAAGAGAGAGAGAGAGAGAGAGAGAGAGTGTGTGTGTGTGTGTGTGTGTGTTAAAGAGAGATGGAGTGATGGACTGGTGCAGAAAAGGGAGGGGGGGTGTTAAGGAAGGGGAGTGAAATAGCAGGAAGGGGGGTAATGAAAGCGAGGCTGGGAGAGTGTTAGGCTCAGGGGGAGATTGAGACTGACAAATGTGGTGGGGTATTTTGTTTTTTTTTATTCTCTCTCTCTCTCTGTTAAAGAATGGGAAACAGAAACCTTGGTGGGGGTGGTGTTCAATCTAATGCATTACCATAGGAACACACTTACATACACACACACACACACACACACACACACACACACACACACACACACACACACATACACACACACACATATACAAACATGCACAAGCAGGCATGCACACGCACGCACACACACACGCACACACACACACACACACACACACAAAGGACAGTGCATTTAAACCATATGTGCCTGTATTGTATCAAGTCCACCCCTTTGCATTCTGATTTTAATTCAGTCTCCTGCAATTCAGATTGTCATCGTTACGGCTGGTATTTCTAAGGGCTGTGAGAGCTCAAACTACGAAAAATCAGAGCTTAACCGTGCAGACCGTCCAACACACACAAACAAGGCTTCAATCTCGATGTTTATACTGTCGTCCCAACGCCTACGAGGTCTTTAATCTACGAGACTTAATTAGATACACCAAACAGAACACGGATGCCAATGTTATAGGACGAGTGAGCAAAATGCCAGGTTACACATGTGACCTCAGAATCAGTGTTTCATTTGGCTCAGACCAATAGGAACACCTCCCTGAGCCAATCCCATGGTTCCATTTTAGTTTTTTTTTCTCTCTTGCACTCCCTGAAAATGAATTGGAATCAGAAAGGGTCACTGATGATAATCATAATGATTGTGTGTGTGTGTGTTTGCACATGTGGCGGGCTATCTGATTCCACGGGTTCTTTCCTGAAGTGTTGTTGCAGATGTTGCGTGGCGAGGAACTGCCTAAAGGAAAGTGGACTGAGACCGAGAGCAAGAGTACGAACCAGAGAAAGAGCCCATGATAATCAAACACATCTATCTGTGGCTCTTACCACAAAGACCCAAACAGATTAGTCTTGGGTTCTGGGACTCTAGGGCTGAGTATGATGAGGCTGAACCAAAAAGTCCTGGTTCCACCCAAGTGCTATGATTGTGTCAGTGTGGTCTGCAGAGACAAGACATACTGTCCTAAAATTTAACTGATAAAGAAAAATACTGTTGGTATTAAGTACAGTACTGTAAATGTATCATCCTTGGTTATAACACATCACAGTTTTGTTCAATTCAGCAAAATCTAATCTTCCATTTAGCTCTCTGTGCCGTGGGCTCAAACACACACTGGTATTTGTACACAGTCCCTGCTGTGTAAAAGTGGAAACAGGCAAAAGTGACCTGCAGCACTGTACCACTACTGCCAATCAATACATTGCTTCAGAGTTTTGGAAAGAAAAAAGTGTTTTTTGATTGGCAGCTGAGTGCAGAGGTCGATAATCTGTCATAGTCAAAGACCGTGCCTCTAAGTCTTAAGAAGCAGGCACTCTACAGTCTCCTTTGCGGGTTGTTGTTTTAAACAAAGATATGTACAGAATAAATGTATTTGATGGCACAATGCGTAGGATTGTGGCCAAAACTGGTACTGCAGTCACATTCAAAATAGTGTAAAGCATTGTTCCCCATCCAGAGCAAGAGGCACAACACCATATCTAAGCATAAGCACCATTCGCATGCATTACATTACATAGCGTTTACCTGATGCTTTTATCCAGAGTGACTTATAGTAAATTAGGTACAGAGACGGGCTCCCTGGAGCAATGTGGAGTTAGATGCCTTGCTCAAGGGCACTTCAGCTACAGTGAGGAAGCAGGGTGCTGGTTGTTCCCTTCCCCCAACCCACTCCCCATCCCAAGGCCAACTCCCTAAACATTAGACCACAGTTGCCCCAATGCAAATATCCCATTTGCACAACTGTTGTCAGTGAAATCAGTATTTCAATACAACATGTTTTCCTAATCTCTTGTGACATATCCCGACCCTTTCATGACTACTTGCATATAGCACCTTTAAATGTAAGTCTTGTGTGTTGATCCTCATGTGTGTTTGTGTCCTCTTCCTCAGGCTGCTGAGGCCCTGTCACCTGTCACCATGGCAGCCGTCCTGCAGCCTACTGACAACACCCTACAGGTGCCAGGTATGTTTTTCAACCCTTTAATGGCTTGCATATTGGAGGCACTGACCTTGGGTAATTTTGTGTGGATTGAGGCTCTCTCTGTTATTGTCATTGTCATTATTGTTGTTGTCTTTTCATGTTTTATGTATTTTCTTCTCTCTCTCTCTCTCTCCCTGACTGTAATTCGCTGTGGATGTCAGTGTATACATTTATTTACACATTTATCTGGACATTCCAACACTCATCTATGTTTGGGTTCAGGTCAGAATAACTAAAGAAAATATAGTGCACTGGACTGGGGTGTGAACATGCTGCTCTTATCCACTTGTACTCCCGTTGGGAATACCATTCTGTTCTGATAACATTCCCATCATTCCTTAGAGGGCACCCCACCTTCTCCATGGAAACAGTGCATGTGTGTGTGCGTGTGTGCGTGTGTGCGTGTGTGCGTGTGCGTGTGTGTGTGTGTGTGTGTGTCTGCCCATGTGTTCAGGTCTGCATGTAACCATACAGTTCACTGACATAGAAGAAAAGTAGGGTCAACACCAGTGCCATGTGTACAGAAAGTCAAAAATCCAGCAGCAGGAATTCTCCAAGTGGGGAAATGCTTGGAATCCCACCTCTTTGGAAGCAGTGTTTTCCATGAGAGTGGCTGCTATCAGTAGGCCTGATGTGCTGCTGTGGTGAAAGGTTTCTCACGCTGTGAGCTTCGCGACGACAAGCCCTCACACATACTTATCGGACTGGGAGTCTGTTACTACTGTTGTTCCAAAGTCAAGGAATCCTACTCAATGGCCGACCTCTTCAAGGGCAACACAATACTCACTCACTGCACTCACTTTTTGATCATTTTCAAGCATGCATCAATGGGAACCTTGGTGTAAAAAAGTACCCATACTTCTCTGCATGAACACTTGAGGTGACATTTACTTCCACGCTAGGTAGTCTGTTCCAAAGTATAGTCATCTGATTGCTAAGGAGGGCTCTAGCCTCATCTCTATAGTACCTGACTAGCGAGGAAGCATTGTATGAAGTGAGCATACTCGAACTTTGAAATAAAGCACGCGACAGTCACTCCTGACTTCAGCTCCTCCGCATGCCTCTGATTCTTACCACGCCGGTGCAAATGTGTGTGTGTTGAAACCTCTGGCAGAGGAAACCTCCATCACTGAAAAGCTTTTATAAAATCTCCCTGGAGCAGTGAGTGAGGGGAGAAAACTACAGGAAGCAGCTACTAAAAATGTCAACAATCGAGTGAGATTTGTGGAGAGAGTAAACAAAACAATTATGCCCGTCACGGAAAACCGTGGTAGCTGGAATGGAGGATGGAGGCCGCTTGCTGGTAAACAGGACCAGTGAGATATTTAGCGTGTGACCTTGAAGGCTGAATGATAAGCTAGTCCTTTTTTAAAGACCCTGAATGTCAACGCTGTCATGGCTTTCCGCTCTCTCAGCCACAGTAGCTAAACTTACAGGATAGTGACCTTCAGTGGCTGGCTGACATTTGACCTTTGACCTGTGGGAAAGCTCATGGAATGTTCTTGATAGGCACTTGGACGCTGACCTTCTAAGAATGTTTATGGGATGTGTTACCAACAGTACTCCTAATAGTCATGCATAGATAGAAGGTTAATAAATGAAAAGAAGAATGTTGAATAAATAACACAAGCAAAAATGTCTTTCTCTATATTTCTCTTTCTCTTTCTCTTTCTCTTTTGTTCCTTCTCTCTCTCTCTCTCTCCCTCTTACTCAATTTTCCTCTCAGGTGAACACAGATCTGTTACTTCAACTCCATCAGGCTCTCCTTCTCCATCCAGAAATGATTGCAGCATCGCCCCTCTCACTCCATCTCCTTCCCCAGTAAGTTCTCTGACACGCACTCACTCTCACTCTCACTCTCAGACTGGCTACACTGCACTCCATTACACTAACACAGCTAAACTAATACAGCACCATCATGTGCACCATCACATGCATGCACCACCGTCAAAACAGCGAGCATAATGTAAAAAGCAGTGGTGACACTGCTGCACACGCACACGTGTAATTATGTTCCTTTACTTAGCACTGAAACATGGTGCCTTCGGGGCATGGCTCTCTGTCTCTGCCTCTGCCCCCCTTCATCTTGTTTGGTTCCCACACACTGCAATCTGTGGCCGGGGACCATGGATGCTTTTAGACCTCAGGCCACCAAGCAACAGCAAATCAGCGAGCAACACCCACAGAGACTGACTGCCTCTGTGTCTAACAACTAGTGTTTTTTTTATGAATGGCTTTCCAGAATGTTCGCCATCTCTGTCAAGTTGTTTTTGTTTTAAAACAGTCCTCAGATCTCGTGAAGGCTACTTCAGAGGTTCATGTGCTACATGTTCATTGACGTCATGTACGACCAACGTGTTATTGGTCATCCACCCACTGCAGACACATCATTAGCTGGGCCCACACCTCTAATCTTAGACAGAAAAAAGCTAACTTGATTAAAACTAATGGCACAAGAGGTTGCAAGGTCCTAAGGTGTATATATAGCAAACCCACTGAAGTCTAACATCCAGTGTCTCAAACTGGCTTTGGGAATCCACATGAAAGGATGGGCAGGAACATATTTTCCTGTTGACATCTCCTCAAATTTTCAGAGAGAGAACATGAGCCAAGCTTTGACCTGCTGTCCGTTCATGTTGGTACCAGGGCATACCGCCTGTGTGTATGCAGCTACACCCACACTAGAGTCAGTGATAACCTCTCTGTAGCTGCCTATGTCTCCACCCTCCCACCTTTCTACCCTCCCTCCCTCTTCCTCCCTTTCTCATTCCCTCCCTTCTACATCTCCCATCCCTGCCCACACACTCTCTCCATCCTCGGGTCACATTTGTTTTTGTTCATTCCTGTTTGTATTTGGATCTTTTTGGTTATGATTACAGTTATAGTATTTAGCAAATGCTTTTCTCCAAATGACCTGCAACATTAAAAAACACCATGTTATAAACAAATACAATGCAAAAATAAATAGTAAGTAATAAATCAACTAACATAAATATATACTAAAAAGATACATACTTGAAAATGTCTTTTAAAAGTTTCATCTCTCTCTCTCGCTCTCTCTCTCTCTCTCTCTCTCTCCCTCTCTCTCTGTCTGTTTGTCTGTCTGTCCATCCTCCTATCCATGCAACCATCCATCCATCCATCCATCCATCCATCCATCCATCTCTCTCTTTCAGAGGGCAGAGCTGAGGCCTCGTCTGGCCCGGCCCTTCTCCGTAGTGGTGGCCATAGACTTTGGCACCACATCCAGTGGCTATGCCTTCAGCTTCACAGAGGACCCGGAAGCCATCCACATGATGAGGTAACTACCCATCACAACAGAATCAGCTCTAAAGTGTGCAGTTACACTTTAATTTACTGTGCCTGTTGCATCAGTTATGTACAGTGTAACAAAGTGTGTAACAACATTATGTACTTACACTGTACCTTAGGGTTAGAGTTAGGTATGTACAGTGTAAGTACATAGTATTACTTGTTGTTACATGTAGAAACACTGAAGGAACCATAAAAAATAAATTGTTACCAAGTGTACATATACTGTATATTCATAAACACTCACAGAGGCAGAAATGAAAACCGATTGATTCTATGTAACTAATCATTACATAGCAACTGGCCAGGCCTGCAGTGCTACAGAGTTTATTTGCATCTACTGATGTGTGTAACTAATGTTAAATGAGCCATCCTTTATGCTAAGTGCTGTCAGGTTTTGAATAAAAAGATTAACATAGGCATACAATAAATGGTGCAATGTCCTCCAACACCTCACCTTCATCTATTTCTCTTTATCTCCCTTAACAATGGCATTGTCTTTTCTGATTGACTGATGAGGTGGGAAATAACTTTGCTACCTTTGAAGTAGGTCTCAAAAATTTGAATCACCATTCCATATCAATGCGCTTATGAATGGTAACCATGACAAATTAATGGTTAAATGACTATTCCCCACTGTACTTTTTAATAGATGCTATAAAGTAGCAAATCAGCCATTCATTTTGGTAGTTTAAGCATATAAAATTAAGATTTTATTTCCATGGAACTGGTTACCTCATCGGCTGTTATTTCTTAGATAAATACCTCCCCCTCTTTCTCTCTGTAGACGCTGGGAGGGCGGAGACCCGGGAGTGGCCAATCAGAAGAGCCCCACCTGCCTGCTGCTGACGCCAGAGCTTCGCTTCCACAGCTTCGGCTTCGCGGCGCGTGACAGCTACCACGACCTGGACCCCGAGGAGGCGCGCCACTGGCTCTACTTCGACAAGTTCAAGATGAAGATCCACAGCACCAGCGTAAGCAGGAGAGCCCAGGAGAGGAGGAGGAGGAGGAGGAGGAGGAGGAGGAGGGACACGTAGGGTCGATTCCAGACTGAAGGCAGGCCGCTGCCTTTGATATGGCTAGCTGCTTTGATAGAAGTTATTCAAATCCAGTATTGGAGATACACATCGGGAGATGAGATGAAGTCTGAGTTATCTCATCTGGAATGTAATGTATTTTAAACAGATAGTTGTATAAAGGGGGTAAATCAATGGCTCTACTAAGACAAGTTTAAGATGAAGATCCACAGTACCAGTGTGAGCAGTAGGCCTCAGGGGAAGAGGAGGAGATAAGACAGAGTCTGTTTCAGAATGAAGGCTGCTGCCTTGATAAAAGTATTTAAGACACACATAAAGGATATGAGATTAACTCTGTGCTGTCTAATATGGCATACAGGACACAGTTTTTTAGTTATATAGTTACGACACGTTCAAGGTGAAGATCCTTAGCATTAGCGTAAGCACTAGGGTTCAAAAGAAGAGGGGAACGGGGGGGAGACTTACATGTGTCTGTTCTCTCTTTTTTTTACCATCTTTACCTCATTGGAAAGTGACACGGGGTCAAGTAAAATGGAACAGGAGATAACTGAAAGACTGAGGAAAAGACCATATGCTTTACTTTCCCTATGCAACATAATTATGTGCCATTACTGCCACAAGTCTATCACATGAAATCAAGCATAGTGTTAATTCTGACAGGCCACGGAGTCAAGCTAAGCTGTCAGCTGTTGACCCAGCTGACTGCATCAGCTGGAAGCTCAGCTGTCTCAATAACCTGATTGATCAGCTGACAACTTCCTGCCGTCTGTTGGCTGAAATGACATCAGGCGCTACTACTTAAACTGCTTGGAAACACAGCTATTCTCGCCGCTCTCTTTGCAAGCTTTTTTTGCTATCCCACCTCCTCCACCTCCACCGCATTTTGTATCTGAATAATCAATGTCTGTTGTCATTGATGCTTGCTCTGTTCCGTATTCCTTGTGAGGGGGGGGGGTTCCTCTATGCTGCTCTCTTTGCCTGAGGCTTTCCACATTGGCACATGGAAAGGGCAAGGGCTCCCAGAAAAGAGCCATACTGCCAAATGTAAATTGTATATCAATCAATTATTTTGACTAAACTGGTCCTGACAGAAATACATTTTCTGAAGATGGACTAAGAAACCACATCTTTGCCTAGCCTACAAGCTCTTAGGGTCAAAAAGTACACTTCCAAACTAAAGGCAGCTGCGTCAGTGACTCAATGCTGGGATAAAAGTCCTTCACATCAAGTACTTTGAAAGACATACGGGGAGACGAGATTACCCAAGTGCTGTCTAATCTGGAACACAGTGAATTTGAAACAGTTTCTTAGTTGTGTAGTTGTTTAGGTTCATGAGTGATGAGCTGTTTTTATGTTCTGTGAACCTTAACTGGCCCTCTGTTATCTGTAAAATATTAGGGTACTTGTGGCTGAGTTTTAGTCGCATGCTTTAACTGTTGTGTTTTTAAAAAATTCTTCAAAATGAACTGGCCCACTTACGTATGTTTTTCGTCAGCATGATTTAGAGGAAATAAATTTTAAAAGTTACTCAAAGTTCTCCACCTATTCATTAGGGACAGCATCAGCAGTTCATCATCACAGATTTTATTTGTTTTGGGCAATGATATTCAACAATAGACTTGTTTTTTTGTACGGCTCCCAACATAAATTTTCAAGAAAGGAGTTATAAGGATACAGCAGATCTTTTGAACACAAAAGACTTGCACACGTACTTACAGGAGTTAGGTTTAAAGGTGC
>CM059284.1:21682786-21733252 GCA_030347295.1 Setipinna tenuifilis
CTGCCCCTGGGGCTGTTTACGGAGGCCGCCTCGCTAGCAAGCCACACAAGAGAATGGGGCTGCGGTCGGTTGGGCAGGGAAGAGGATGGAGGTTAGCACTTTCACAATACAAGATGGATACTTTTTCTCCTCTTACTTTTGCCAGGATACGCTTACACAAGTTGTTGTTTCTGTGTGGTGTGTTTGTGTGTGGGGGGCAGCATGTGTGTGTGTAATTCAGTTTGTGTACATATGCATAATTGTGGTGTGTGTGTGTGTGGGGTTGTGTGTGTGGGTGTGCAGGGGACCGGTACATTGTGGCGGACTGTGGAGGGGGAACAGTGGACCTGACTGTCCACCAGATTGAGCAACCGCAGGGGACGCTGAAAGAGTTGTACAAAGCCTCAGGTGACCGAGACCGAGTCTGATTCAGCAACCAGAGAACCTCGTTCTCTCCTCCACCCACTACAGACCACACAGTCACACACAGTTAGTCTTCCACCACTACACTTTGTTTCCTTCTAAAGGCATCTTATGCTAAAGTGCACCTACAGCAGCTGTACAGTACATTACTGGTGTCCCCATCGGCATATTATTCTAATCTAATCTATGACTACAAGTAACATCTGCTCTAGATTCACATTTACAATATTCTACAACATTCTATTCTATTGTAGTTCTTGCCTTAGTGTAGCAAATAGCTGTGATTAGATTTTAACAGAGCAGGAATTTAACTATTTCACCTTGCAACCTCTTATCAGTTTGTTGCAGTGAGGTAAATAGCCTCAACCATGACAATGAAGTATTATAGCACATAATAACATTATGACATTTAGATGCACAACTTGTACATTTTTACATAAATGTCTTGTATATGATGTTATAATGTGATGAAATGCATATAACACTGTCACACAGTCTAACTGTACATGCTACCGTCTCCTCTCCTCCTAAGGTGGCCCATATGGTGCTGTGGGTGTGGACCTGGCCTTTGAGGCCCTGCTCTGCCAGATCTTCGGGGCTGACTTCATCGAGAGCTTCAAGGCCAAGCGGCCCGCTGCCTGGGTGGACCTCATGATCGCCTTCGAGGCCCGCAAGAGGACCGCCGCCCCGGGTCGGCCCAACGCCCTCAACATCTCGCTGCCCTTCTCCTTCATCGACTTCTACAAGAGACATCGGGGCCAGAGCGTGGAGACCGCCCTGCGGAAGAGCAAGTATGGAGTAAAACCATGTTTGCCTTTTAAAGGGACACTATGCAACATTTGGTTGTTTTTTTTTTACAAGGTTACCCCTACAGGCAAGGATTAAATGTTGACTGCTAAATGTTCACTAGCCACTTAGCTATCAAGCAACAGACCACAGTCAAACAAATCCCTTTACAAACAATGACTACCATGGAGAAGCACAAACATGCACAGAAAAGAGAGAAATCATTCCAATGTCACTTACAATCACTGTTTTCTCGCTGGCTCTGTCATGATGAAACTGCATGTCTACTAGCATAGCGGGCAACTAGCCTGCCATGCGGTCAAGCATGCCTGACTCTGTCACGATACCCGAGCCGAGACTTGTCAGTGTAACCCCCACCAGCTTCAGCAGGGCAACATAAAAGGGAGGCCACACACAGAATTTCAAACAATAATAACATTTATTGAAATAAGAAATAGCAACAAAAAAATGTGATCCAAGTCAGTCTAATGGAACAGAAAGTAAAATGTGGTGCTAGTCAGTCACTGTGACAAAACAATAATCCAAAAACCCCAGGAGGAGGAGAGCTGCCCCGAAGGTTGAGTAAACAGGCCTTTTAATGCTCAACCAAATATAACACAATTACAAGCAGACGGGCAATATGGGCAGAGTTACCAACTAGGCCAACAAGACCTGCTAGGGTTGTAACATCAGCCAATGGGTGCCAACCCGGCACAGGCCAACTTGCAAGCATGGTTTTTCCCCTACAGACCACTGTGACTGCCAAGAGAACATTCATTCACACTGTAACGAGTAATGTAACCATCTACCGACTTACGAAGAGGATTAATTAACACGAAAATGTTGCACAGTGTCAGTGTTCAAACAGGGATGCTCGTCAATACACAGAGCAAGTTGGCCAAACTAATTAGGAGAGCATATATGCAAAGGGACAAAGGTTTCTATCAAATGTGCTTCAAACTAACTAGAAAAATGGCTTCCCTTTAGTGTAGGGTGACCTTAGACAGTCCTCATTTTTGGTGCCTTGCCACTGTACATAAAAGCCCACCTTTTCCCCAGGTTTTGTAGCTAATGCATTACTTAATTGAATAATACTGACTGCAGAACTGGGAATGTCACCTATTTTTTAGGAAAAAATAACTCAAAAGTCTGTTAACCCTTCTCGAGTGTCGTCACTTTGGCATACCACTTTAATAATTTCCTCTTCAGTACCTTGAGGACGTTGAGTAAAAAATGCTATAATAGGATAGGATAGGATTAGGATACAAACAGGGAAGGGGTTGCGACTGGGATTCAGTAATACAGATGCAATGGTGGTGTAAGTAAGATTAAAGGAATGGTCACCGAGAATTCTCCACAAGATGGATAACTGTAATGGGATTCATTAACGCCTTTAGGGGGACACACCTAATTTAGCTAATATGTCCCTCTTTTATGGATGGATAGTCATTCAACATTATGAGGCAATTCACACAGTTTTTATGTGTAATTGCGGTATTGGTAGACTGCACTCATGCTGTTTGATTGTCTTAATTACCTTGAAATGAGAAAGGGTATTAAACCTGATTTTCTCTCCTACTTGTTGATTCAGAGCTGGCTGAGAAAATTAGATTCAATTGATATTCTCACCTCGCAGTGCATCTGTCAGTTGGTAATTGTCACAGTCTGAAAGCTGATTTGTTTTGTCTGATTTGTTGTTATTTTCTGCTATTTTGCTTTTGTATTCATGAATAAGCCAAGCGGCTCGTAAAAATACCTGCAACTGCGAGGAGGAACAAATCCCAAAATGCCAGTTTGACAGGTTGACGGATGAAGTCTCACTAGAGGTCTAGAATTTGCATGGTGTGTTTACACTACATGCTAATCTAAAGGGCTGTGTGGACTGTGGAAAATGAAAAAGTTATGACTGCTTCCTGATTCCTATACGCAATGTTTATGAATACTCAGACTCTCAAGAGCTGAAGGATTAAGATGGAGCATAAAGGTGTTTTACTACAGTAGTATTGTAGACTTTGAAAAATGAAACACTTGTGGTTGCCTCCTACAACATAAAGCTGAGCAACCATTTGTTAACACATACTAATACTTAGACCTTCAGCAACTGAGGGAGTGAGATAATGTGCATTTTAATTTTAATGTAGAAACATTACCCATACACATATCTATATCTCAAATAACACATAACCATATTCCAAATTCCACACCAAATACTTACTTACCACTGGGCCTTATCTTGGTGGTTAGAGATCAGTGCATGCTGTTGCATTCCTTAGGAGCAGCAGAGTAGATCGATCTGCTGAGATGAACTTGAGGCCCTGGCTTCAAGTGATTGTTCTGACTGACATTTCAGGTCTAGTCAGTTGGTACTTTACACTTTTTGCATGGTGAGGTCCAAGGGTTGTATGCCATTCAGTTTTCGACATTTGGCTAATTAATTGCTCTTGCTGTTGAATGCATAAAACTGGATATAAAGAAGGCTCATAACATAAGGGCTTTTGATGTTCAATATATGAATTACTATTAATGTCCAAAACAGCAGAGCTATCTACTTGTGCACGAATTCAAGATCTCTTTCTCTGTTCTAGCATGAATATCGTTAAGTGGTCATGTCAAGGAATGCTGAGGCTCACTCCAGAAGCCATGAATGAACTTTTCCAGCCCACCATCAATAACATCATCAAACACATTGGTAAGGCTTCTCAGAAACATATGCTATTGCAATTTATCTTACTCAAGTCTCATAGATGAAACACTTAGTTCTTTGCATGCATTTCTTACCACTAACATCCATCACTATGTGGTGCACACTTAATATATCTAGGCATGGATGATCGTCTTTTCTTAATCGGTTATAACCAATTCTGGCACATATCTATTTCCTTTAACTACCATGCCCAGGTCATGTTAGAGCTGTATCCATGGAATTGTTCTAGTATTTCAAAGCTTTGGTGTTGGTTTTAAAAAAGTCTTAACTGAATTCATTCTATTTCTACTTTATCACAACTGTACTGGTGCAGAAACATGAAAGGGGCTTTGATTTGAACACTGTTCTCAAAAGTTTCACAGCTTTCTCTTTTTTTGTAGCAACTTCCTTCAAATACCTTTAGAACAGAATCCCGCTCTCAGCATTGTGATCAACCTGCCAGAGCTCATGACCTTCTTGACCTTCTCCTCCTCCACCCTTTTCCCACAGAGGAGCTAATGCAGAAACAGGAAGTACAGGGCGTGCGCTTCCTCTTCCTGGTGGGCGGGTTCGCAGAGTCGCCCATGCTGCAGCGGGCGGCCCAGAGCGCCCTCGGCCGGACCTGCCGCATCATCATCCCCCAAGACGTGGGCCTGACCATCCTGAAGGGCGCGGTGCTCTTCGGCCTGGACCCCACGGTGGTCCGCGTCCGCCGCTGCCCTCTGACCTACGGCGTTGGGGTGCTGAATCGGTTTGTGGAGGGCAGACACCCGCGGGACAAGCTGCTGGTGAAGGACGGGCGCGACTGGTGCACGGACATCCTGGACCGCTTCGTGGCCGTGGACCAGTCCGTGGCGTTGGGGGAGGTGGTGCGGAGGAGCTACACGCCCGCCAGGGTCGGCCAGCGCAAGATCATCATCAACATCTACTGCAGCGTCAGTGACGACGTGGTCTACATCAGTGACCCCGGGGTGAGGAAGTGCGGTGCCATCACCTTGGATCTGCCCGATCCCGAGCCTCTGGCTGGCGCCGGGGCTGCTGCGGGGTACAACGGGAACGCCGGGTCGGAGCGGAGGGAGATCCGCACCACCATGCAGTTTGGGGATACGGAGATAAAGGTGATGGCGGTTGACATGGCGACGAGCCGCACGGTTCGGGCCAGTATCGACTTCCTGTCCAACTGAGCGCCACACTGATGAATGCCTTTGTGGGACTGTTATTGAAATCTGAGGGCTGGTGTAATTATGAGGGGAAATGGGAGACTGTGAATAAGCACTGCGTGAAAAACATCTCTAAGAACATTATTTTGGACAGTTTTTAATCAAAGGAAATCAATGGCACTTATGTTTGATTGTATTGGAGTTGACGGACAAGAAAAAAAGATTATCCTTTTAAAAACCAAAGAGCTAACTCTTTACTGTTTTTGTTTTTTTTGCTAAAAATACCTGCAGTGCACCCAGGCTGTTCAGAAGTTTTTGTGGGGTTTGAGATGGGTGTTGTGGAGATACTGCCCCCTTGTGGCACAAAAGTAAATCTAAAACAGTAAAAATTAATGCTGGAATTTCACTTGGAAAATAAGCTGGGACATTGTTACTTTTAGTTCACACACTGTACATACCTATTTATATGACTGATATGATATCCTCAACTGCACGCTGGGATCTATCCACTATATTGATTGGAGTATTTTTTTATAATGACATGTAACTCTTGTATTCTTCTGCACTTAGCTCCAGTTTTATTTTGTGTACCTTTTTTGTATTAAAGACCATAAAGCTTTACCACCACCTGTTCGGTGTTATTATTTTGAGATTAGTATTGATGTCTTATGGGCCTACTGCTTAAATTGTATAAACAAACAATCAAGCCATCAGCACAAGGCAAGATTAAGACTTCAGGCGTGGTTGTGTACTCTGCAGTTAAACTATTAAACTTAATGTTTCCAAAGACTGAGAAGATGAATGCAGCCTACAATAGCAATACTGCTTTGTCATCACGGGGCCTGCGAAAAACGGTGGGAGAAAAATGTAACATCTACACACAGGCTTGAAGGCTGAGAGGTACAAGCTAGGAAATGAGGCAGAAAAAAAATGACTGAGACAGACTCGTCTGAGAGCTGTGGGAGCATTCATTTTAATGGTCCAATAAATAACTCCACAGAGTGACCCAACAAAAAAAACGGCAAATCTACTGCAACTCAATATCAGTGCTTATCAGGAGGGACGAGGGCGTCCAACTCAGGCTAATAACCGAGGTGCAGACACAAGGAGATGCTGAGAAGATCCCCGCCCTGGATTTACGATGACTGGTACTCACAATACAGACCCTCTCTGCTCAGACTGAAACTTGGGGATGACAAGGGGGTCAGTAACAGGGGGGGGGGGGGGAATAACAATTAAAAAATAGTACAAAATAACAAAGAATGTTTTTTTGCAACAAAATAGTACAAAGAATGGTGTTTTGTTTGCAACAAAAATAAAGAGGGGGGGGCGGTGAAGTGCAGAGACAAAGCCAATCGGCTGCTACAGCTAAGCAGGGATCTTTCACCAGCTTTTTCTGCAATTGTGAGTGTTAAAGAGTCCAGAGGTCTGACCTTCCTTTGTGATCTGCCCCATCTGAGGGCGATGGAGAGAGAGAGTAGAGAGAGAGGTTTGGGTACATGGTGTTGGAGGCAAGGGGGGGGGAGAAAGGGATGGATGGTCTAATGCGCGTGGGGGCGACCACGGCCTCTGCCTCTGGCCATGCCGCCTGGGGGGCCGTCTACGGAGGAGCGGGGGTTCTTGATGGTCTCGTCCACGGACAGGATGAGGCAGGCGGCCTCGGAGGCGGCCGTGAGGGCGTTGATGCGCACGATGGCGGGCTCCCACACACACGCCAGGAAGTTGTCGGCGATGTCCTCGTTGTTGACATCCACGCCATACCACATGCCGCCCTGGTGGGGAAAAGGTGATAAGCACGAATTAGAACAGAGGAAAGCTGGAGGACACAATCCATGGACCTTGATTTAACTATCGGTGCTTGTAGACACCAACACATCAGTAAATTACTAAGTACTGCACCTAGCTACAAGTCTAACATTATTCTAAGAGATAAAAGCTATTCATGACCGTCCGGAGGCTGCACTGGCTGCAAGAAACAAAGATACAACCTATACCTTTATGACATTCAGGTCTTAAAATTTAACATCTGGTAATTTAATGTGAACCATTACTATGTAAAAACAGATACAAAACATTTGTTAACCAACCAGTTTGTCTTCTGGTACATCTTTTCATGTTTTTTTTTTTACCCATATTTCATTTCTGACAACATCAAAGCATGGAAGTCAGGGACCTTCTTACAGGAGACACGGCACTAGAGAAACTGTCCATATAAATTTATGAGGGAAACTTGATAATGCCAAGATGGTGAGTGCTCTGCTGCCAAGTTTTTGTTGTGATTACAACCATGTATTTTTTATGTCCCTCACTTATCGAAGAGTGCATATACTCGTGTCTTGACATTCATTTAGGGCATGCCTGGTCTTATTAACCAAAAACAGATGCCCAAAGGCGTTGCCAAGATGGCCGCCGAGTGCAGGGAATGGTCTAGAAGGACTTTAATAGAATCGCACTGATGCGTATCCAGCTGTGACCCCATGGGTGTGATAATGGTGGATGCGGTTACCTGGGCGTGCTTGGCTCGGAGCTTGTTGAGGATGTTGGTGGCGTCGAAGCCGGCGTTGTCGCACAGCTGGCGGGGGATGATCTCCAGGGCCTTGGCGTAGGCGCCGATCAGCAGCTGCTGCTTGCCAGGGATGGTCCTGGAGTAGTCCCTCAGGTACTTGGACAGCTCCATCTCGATGGCCCCTCCACCCGCCACCACAGAGTCATTCTGGAAAACAAGCCGTGTGCCATTATCATCATCATTATTCAGCTCCTCAGAACGCTGAGCAATGCGCCATTAACTTTGAAGGAGTCAACCCCAAAGCGTTTGAAGGTCTGACATTTCTGAATAATGACCACTGCTTTATGTTGGGGGTCCTGCACCACTCTGTTCAGAGCTCATTCTGCGATAATGACCGCCTCGTTGAAAATCAGCCCTTACTTATAAGCTAGCTGCTTGGACTGCTTCATCTGCATGGTCCGTCTACCAGCCACCACTGAGCCACTCTAACAGCAGGTGATGTATGTTATTACTGCTAACAGAGACGCAAAGCCACTCTGAGTTAATACTATAGGATTAAGGGCTTTAATTCTGGGTCTTTTATCGATTCATGCACTCTCACACTAACCTGCGTGCATTTTTATTGCTAACACAGACTGGAATTGTAATCGTGATTACAATTACTGCTCCCAATAATCTCAAAAATTGTATAATTGGGCTCAATTATTTAGTCACATTCCATTTTTAAAGGACTATTTAAAGGACTGGGTTGTTTACAGATTTACACACACACACCCACACACTAGATGAAGGGAAACTGAAGAGTAAGAAAATGGTTAAAAATGTCAAAGTGAAGTCAAATTCTTAGTTTTAAACATTTTGGAGTTAAATACAACAAAATTGCTTTTTACAGTTCATAAACAATCATGTTGAACAATCTTAATTGCAATATTAATCAAAATAGTCATGACTATCTTTTTTCCAAAATCCAGCACCATTTATGTAATGCCACACTGAGTTGGTATCCGTTTTGACCATTAGCACAGAAACAAAGGCACCATTACCATTTCTGTTTTGGATTCGTTTTTCTCATTAATTCCACACAAGTGTGGTTTTGTGTTCAAAAAGAACTTCTCACAGAATGATTTTATGAGGTAGACATTTTGTAGCCTTTCGTAACCAATTAGGTGATAAAAATCTTGTGTTAATAGTTTTCTTCTTGCTTATGTGAGAATTTGTTTTAGGTGTCGTAAAGAGCTTTTGCAGACCTACTACTACCCTTAATGATGGCCAGTAATGGAGTTGGTTTTTATAGGCCACACTCGCTCGCTTAAAAACAGCACACAAACACAAACCTGAGGGGAGCGATAAGACAGCGAAGAGCTGAGTGAGTGTTTTTTTCACCATGACAACTCAGTAAGTCTATTTAGATAAAAGCCGTTTTGGCCAGAGAGTAAAAAGTGTGGTTGACATTGAATTAACTAACACTTTTTTCCTTTTTATATGGCAAGTATTTCCCATGCAGCTGTCAACAAAACATTTTATGGAAGCAACCCCCTGGAGTTTTTTTTTTTTTTTTTTTAAAGTGTGGGTGTTGAGTTGTCCTTTAAAAGCAGCTGTTTGCTTTCTCTAGGTTTTCAGGTAAAAAGTTAAGGCAAGCAAGTGGATGCAGTTGTGCTCATAAGTTTACATACCCTGGCAGAATTGATGATTTCTTAACCATTTTTCAGAGAATATGAATGCTAACACAGACACTTTTCTTTCACTCATGGTTTCAGCCATTTATTGTCAAAAACCTGTGTTTACTTTATTTAAATCATAATGACAATAGAAACTACGCAAATGATTCTTTGAAAAGTGGTTAAGAAATCATCAATTCTGGGTATGTCAACTTATGAGCACAACTGTACATGTCCTTAGCCATGGTTTTTGCCCCCATCCTTCACATAACCATTGCCGCCTTTTAGTTATACAGCCATCAACTTAAGACCTTTTTTGGCAACAGAAGCTAAAATGGACACAATTCTACCCCATTCTACCATTCTACCCCATATCAGCACATGATGATGATGATAAAAGAATACTAATAAAATAATTAGTATTCTTTAATCATCATTATGTGCTGAAACTCATAGGATCATCGTTGATCAACATACTATGAACTTACTTCTGTTCCCACACATAGTCTGTCCCAGTGAAAGAAGCTTATAGTGTCTATATGCACCTTTCATGTGCGTTGATGAACAGCTGTTCACACGTCTCAACCTACCTTGATGGCCCTGCGCACGATCATGATGGCGTCGTGCAGCGAGCGTTCCGTCTCCTCCATGAACTGCTCGGCGCCGCCCCTCAGGATGATGGTGCACGTCTTTGCCTTGGGGCAGCCCTTGAAGAAGTTGTACCTGAGAGACAGAGAGACACACACACACACACACACACACAAACACACACACACAGTGAGATTAATGAAGCAGTCCAAACCCTACATCCAAGAATCAATAGGAAATAAAAGAGCTAAACCACCTCTGAAAAGTACCGATAAAGGGCTCGTTCGATGTTGTCTGCCTGTCTGGTTTAACATGACGTCAAAAGAGATTGGACAAGAGCGGCCAGCGGCTACATGGGTGGAGTTTCAACATCAGCCGTAAAAATCAGAAAGTAAGATCAGTCTAGCTGCTCTTGGATTTCACGGCCGTTGCTTAGCTCCATGGCTTTCATCTCTACTCCACGCATCTAGCATATGGCTAGATCTTGTTTGATGATCTTTGACGTCACGTTTAGTCAGACAGACAGCTGAAGTCGAAACATCCCAAAGACACAGATTGATTGAGCTGAGAGACACACGAGAAGTACAAGTCCCTTACCTCTCTCCTCCAACTTGGACCTCCTCGAAGAGTTGGCACTGACCCAGCACGTCGTCAGTCATGGCGCCAACACTGGTCTGGATGGAGCCTCCACATGCCTATGGGACACACAAATGTACCAGAGACAGTTACACGTCATTCTTTTAAAGACCCATTAAACTTCAAATAATAACCTCTTAACTTTCCATATACAAAAGAAAGAGTTGTTATGAATCTTCTTGTCAGCTTTGTGTGAATATAAACATTGTTAAAAGGTAAAATTAGGCCTTAAAAAAGGTGAAAATATAGGCGGTAATTTCTCGCTTGAATGCTGTGAGCATGTAGACTGAAAGTGCCGAGACACCACACATGCAAATGCTATACTGTGCTGTACTGATTTAGTCCCGCCGTCTTGCTGTTCTTACACTATCCACTAAAAGTACTGAAAAGCTGTTAATCTGCTTTATTTCCACAAGTAAAACTGACTTTAGATGTTTTCCACATCTTTTCTGTCACAGTTCTCTAATATCTTTCACATACGGTTTTCACTTGCTCCTGGGTCTTTACCACACTATATAGCTGCTGTGCCCTTGTAATGGTGTGCTGAGAGAAGAGAGCAAAACATTTCTCTGTGACACAAAACTCTCCAAACTGCCTCGAAAATCTGCTTAGTGACGAGGACATTTTTAGCAAGTGTCAGTCCAAATGTCTCAAGCCGTCCGTGAGGTAATCCAGTTTTAAATGTCACCCTGTTAAAAAAGGATTTCGCCTGGCTCTCTCCAAAGTCAGGCTTTCCTTTTGTTCTCCCTGCGCAGCTCCAACCTCGAGGGGCAGTAAAAAAGTAATCCTTCCTGGAGCCAGCCCTCACGCATGAACGGCTTCTAATTCATTTCCTGACATAACCTTAGTCTTGGCAGGTACTGGGCCGTGGTAAAAGCACTTTTTCATGTATGAATGTATGTTCAGGCTAAATGAATTACAGCTGCTCAAAAACTTTTGAGTGCCACTTTGGCTTTGTATAAAAAACAATAGATTAGACAGCACAGCCACCAGCCTTCACCGTTTGATGTAAACAAACTTAAAATGTATACTAGTGATTATTTGTAGAGTGCCACCTGTGTTTTTTCCATCATCCTACTGCAGACTACCTAATTACCTACTGTACTTACCCTCAGATTAAGTAAATGTTATTTCTACACTTGCAGCAAATTATTACCAGCAGTAGCAGCACAGAATACTAAACGCAAAAAGAGAGCATCAAATTAATCCTCATCTATTTCAAATGTCTACCAGTTCCATTTAAATGCAACACCAGCACACAACTGCTGCATGATAAATTAAGGGAGCCTCAAATTTCACTGTCTGGCGTGGTAGAATCCCATAGAACTCCTTGGCCGCATTCATCTGCAGAAGTGGGCTTTCACTTAGTGCACTGTATGCACAGGATGTGAGGACAAAATGAAGCAGCAACAAGATAGACAATTCCCCACAAGGCATTCAAACATTTTGCTCAAATAAATGTTTTAGGTCCTTGAATTAGAGGCGCTGTGCACAGCACGATCAAGTGTATGTCAAACTCGTATATATGCCTCAAATTGATACTAAATGGGTCTTTCAGGTGCTAAGCATTACGGATATTGGAAAAACAGCAACACCATGACCAGCAATTCTTACGATTAACTTTCTGTGCTTAGATGCTGTGAACAAGTAGGCTCATAGCACTGAGACACCGCACATGTAAATAAAAACTATACCACAAAATATTCACACACATTTCCAAGCCTATAGCAAACGTCCCTGTAAGAATGATTGGTAAGTCTCTCAGCTTTACATGACCCTAGAATATTCTGTGCACATCTAAGTGTCAATACTCTGATCAATGGCATAGTGAAGGCCAATACTGAGACGAGTGTGTGTGTGTGTGTGTGTGTGTGTGTGTGTGTGTGTGTGTGTGCCCACCATCATGGTCCTCTTCAGGTCCTCCTCCTGCACGCGGCCGGCGCAGAACAGGTCCCTGTCGGCGAAGTACTGCGTGGCCACGTCGCCGATGGGCAGCTTGGACAGCACCACCTTGGCCCCGGAGTTGCAGATCTTCTCCAGCTTGTCGTACAGGATGTTCCACTCGGCGTCCACGATCGCCTGGTAGTCCTGGGGGCCAGATCAAAGCTAATTAGCCTCCGACTTTAATTACAGCTGTACAGTTGTCGTTGTGGCTGTAAAACACTAATGACCATTAATCTTACTCCAATAATAATGAGCGGTATATTAGGTGCCTCTGGGTCAAGCTATGTGAATGTGTAGATTTGTTTAGCCATATATTTCCAATACTGTAAAATGTACAGGTCATCACAGCAGAATGGTGACAATTAACACTGATAGATGTGATCGTCAAAGAATGAAAAAGCAGGAAAACATATGGAGTACATAGTGCAGCATAGGGCTGGGTATCATCAGATACCTCACGATACGATACTATGGCGATATTTTGCCGATAACGATAATATCACGGTACAGCGATTCTGCGATAATCGATATATTGCAAGAAATTTCAACAACATCACAATGTCTGTCACTGAAGAAAATCAGAATTTATTGACCAATGTAAAATTACATTTCACATACATCTCTTGCCAGACATTTTGTCTCTATTCCACTGCTGGCAAAACCAAGAGTTGCTTCACCACAACATACAGAGAATTCAACTGTATCATGAATATCAACTGTAACCATGAACACATCATGAAAACTTAAAACTTGAACTGCAGACTGCATAAACATTTCAGTGCTAATACTAATATCAATTTGTTCTTTGTAAACCTGAGAACATATACTTGAGAACACTTAGTACCTGTGTAAAGCTTAATCCAAATCTGTACTGTGAGCACACATTTCAAAACTACATGTTCTTCTTCAGGAAGAGCAACTGATCAGCATGCTCAGAGGTGAGACAGCTCTTTACGCATTGCCCCTGTAAAGACATAATTGGACCAATCATGACAACCTAGTATTCTACGTGATCGTTAGTTGGTGTACTATTCGTTAAGAGAGGTGTCAATCACTTCAGGCGAGCCTGACGCATACAAGAAGGAAGAAAGCTGGACCATGCTTTTGTGTTTACAACCATCAACCGCGGCGCACACGTGAAAAACAGCGTCTGTTGTGGAAATGATTTGTCAGATTGCAAATAAACACCGTTTGAAATTTATAGAGGACACCTTCACGTTTCTTTCCATGTATAACATTACGTGTACATTTGCATTTGATGGTCAGGATGAGTTAGAGAAGACCGCGGTGGATTTATATGGGGAAAATACTACTATTTTTCACGATGACATTACTAAGGATATAAAGCATTATTTTGACCATTCCCTTGCAATGACACTAGTTTCCAGATGACTGAAAGGTAAATAATGGCATTGAGACTTTATTTGAGCTTACCTAATATGTTAAACATATACAAAGAGCAATGTTTTAGAAGGATGCAACTTCCTGTGTTAGTGAATGGGAATTGCTATGCTAAGCTAATTCGGCTATTTCTCACTAACGTATATACAACGGAGACCAATTTTCTTTTAGCATACAGCGCTGTCATGACAGATATAAGGGTATTTTGATTGTATTTCGAAAATGGGATACATATATGAGCAGCAAACCCCGGAATTTGAATGTGGGCCCGGCCGCTGTCCCATTGGAACGCTATCTGCACAAACAAAAACGGCCGTATGTTTATTGTTTAAATATCGATACTTCATGCCAGGGTATCGATTATGTCCCACAAGACGAAATATCGCGATATGTTGTAGTATCGATATTTTGGCACACTCCTAGTGCAGCATGGCGAAAACACAGCCTTTACAACCTCACTGTGATAAAATTTTGATAAACATATTTGCATGATTTGTTAGGGCAGGCAATCAGGAACTACTGACTAATTAGTAAAAGCTATATGTATGAACCGTGAACCTGCTTTTGAGGTCTTACTTTTAACAAGAGTAGGTGTGGGAATTGCCTACCTCTACATTGTTGACACGGACTTCTGCGTTGTCCTTCTCAGCTTTGAGTTCCAGCTCGACATTGAGGAGTGCGATCTTTGGGTTCTCGTAACGCTTGGGCTGCATCTCAAATCCAGCGTAGGAGAAGGTCTTCTTGAAGGCTACGCCGGCAACCAGCTGGGAATCCTGAGAGGGAAACACAACAAATTACAGAGTGAGGTAAAAGATTTCACACATTTACACATGACAGCAGGCCTTACAAACAATACCACAACAGTACATCTGCTGTAAATTAAACAGCTTACACAAACTATCATGGACATGATGGACCAAGTATTTATTGACTGATACATAAACGGATCAATTAAAAAAAAAAAAAAAAAAACAGTTCTCGTCTATTTAGCCAAAAAGGTGTCAAAGTACACACTTCCAATTAGGCCACCAAGAACATGACGTGTTTCCATCTCACCTCAAGAGCTCCACCCTGCACCTTCTTCATGCCGATCATCTTCAGGGGCAGCAGGTCATCCAGCGACATGACTGCGTCCACCACCATCTTGGTGAAGAACTCCTTCGATCCAGCGATCAGCTTCGAGTTCATTGCAGTAGCCGCACACTTCTCCAGAAGTTGCCTCTGCTCTCTTGGAGGAGAATCAGACAGTGAGCGAATGCAGATGGAAGTCTTCCAAATCAGTTTAAGCACACAATCAGTCAAGTGATGGATGTAGTGTCAAACAAAACATTGAAATTTGAGTCTTGCCTTGTCATTTTATTTAGGCCATCATTTAGATTTTAGACATTAAAATGAGTCTAGTGTATAGCCATACACTAGTTGGGCAACCCATGGTTAAAAAACTACACTTTCTACCGTTTCTTGGTTCTACCTGTGCATGTAAAACAGGGATATTGAAACACTTATTGACAGGCCTGGCTTAGCTAACTAAAGGTAAGTGGCACTAATAAAGGAGCAAATACAGGAGCCTCTAAAATACCCTACAGGTGATTTCACCAAGTAGCTTAGGAGTTGTGCCAATAAGATTTAACTTGTGTAAGAAAAAGGGCAACTATAATTCCTTACACTTGTTTAGTAAATGGCTACATAAAATGCAAGGTTGGGACCTTTGTTTCTGAAGCCCAACCCAAAGACGGTCACATTAAGGCAATAACCATAAGACAAAATACTAAGCTTTAAAATACTCCATGCCTTATTGTGCATGGTATACACACAGAAATCAACCGTGCAGAGTGCACATACTGTTTGTCGTCCTTCTTGACGGTGATGGCGATCTCCCTGATCTTCTTGACGGCCAGCTGGGTGGCGGTGCGGAAGGCCCTGATGATGGTCTGGGGGTGGACACCCTCCTCCACGTACGGCTTCAGCTGCTTCAGGAACTCTGCAGCCAGCAGCGTCACAGACGTCGTCCCGTCACCAACCTATGAAACATACACGCAGTACGTCAGTATGACATAGCAGACAGAAGGTATCTTTTTCAAATACTATTATGAAAACAACACCAATCTATAAAACATACATGCACTTGTGTGTGTGTGAGAGAGGGGGTTTGTCTGAAGTGTCCCTGCTCAGGGAAACTTACTCAAGGCACATCTATCTCCTTGTTCATTCCCTCCTGGTGTGAACCCTAGGCTGCTCTAACTTTGCTATGCCTTTGTTTACTCCGTTTCTCTATACTTGTTAGCTTGTTTATGTCCTTCCTTATGTCCTTTTTAAAGTCCCTTTGGAGGAAAGCATCTGCTAAATGTAATTATGACAGGATATACCATAGAACATTAATTTATAGTAACATTAATATCTTTCTTCTTTACCATTTTGAAGGCATTTTGAAAGTCATTCATTCATTCGCACAAACAACCTAATGTTCAAGTTCAAGCTTAGATCTCAGCAGCAGCACCAGACTTACCTCAGCATCCTGTGATCTGGCAATGTCGACAAGTGTTTTGGCAGCTGGATGAACAACATCTAGGAGTTTCAAGATGGTTGCGCCATCATTAGAAATGGTTGCTTTGCCTGAGAATTGTAAAAGGAAATGTTAGAGGATAGAATAAACACAGTCGTGTATCTGAATAAACATTAATCCTACAACTGAAACATTTGTTGTATTAATCCACTAGATTATACAGTATCTGAAGTGGTCCATTATCACTGCTATTAGTTACTTGCAGGCGAGAAGGACCCAGAAGATCCACCTTGTGACACATCATCGAGGTACATTTACTAATAGGTGAGTCACATTTCAATAAATCTCACCTCTGTTGTCCACCACCAGCTTGTCCATACCACGGGGGCCAAGAGTGGTGCGAACAGCTTCAGCGATCACCTGACAGGCATTGATGTTGCTGACCAGCTGGGGCACACCTTGGGAGGTGTCTGTCCCTTCCTTCAACACGATAACTGGTGCGGGCTAGAAGAAAGAGGGACACCACAGGCCATTTCCTTACAAGGCTATTGACACTAGTACCAGGCAAGTCAAGGGAACACAACTCATCCACTTCTCCAAAGATGAATAACGCTAACGAAATTCTAGCACCAACAGTGACAAAGCGTTATTTACACCTGCTCACTGCACTGTCTGACAATGTTTCTCCCACAACTGTAAACCACGCTGATGCCGCTCGTGTTCCCCATCAACGTTTGCTAGTAGCATCCACTCACGCCCTGATAGCAAGCATCCTAATGCCTTTGTTTCAGTGGGTAAATCTTTAAGCCTTTAGTTCGTCTTCGTCGTCTTAAGAGGGTTAGGTCAAATCACTGTTCCCACTTTAATATCTGTTCCGGGTGCCATTTAAGCAAAATGCTACTGTTAGGTTGGTGTTAGCAACTGATCATTGCATAAGTTCATTTACTGTCTGGTTACCAACGAACTAGCCAGCTAGCTGGATAACGCCTCTCTCCATTCTTCATTACCAGTGTTTCTACTACAGTTTTACATAGATTAATAGGACAAGTAGGCATAGTTGCGCTCCTCTTCTATTTTCACCGTTAGCAAAATGACTGTGCAAAACGAACGTAACTAGCAAGCTACAATATCTGAGATAGCGTCAGTTGTCAAATCTTAGGAGGAGCCCGTTAGTGCTATAGGCGGAGACACTGGAGAATGGGCTATCAAGCTAACTAGCTAGCATGATAATAACAGGATAAAATACAGATTGCAGGGGTTTCGGCATAAAAGATACACTCTTTCTAAGAATGTCAGTTATAATCCCTATATAGTGTTTGTCTAAGCAATGCATATTGTGCAAATAATCCTGCGGATGATTAAGGATCTGTGTTGAATATCGGCATGTCATCCTACTCACCATCATCTTTGCGGCGAGAAGAGGACGGTGATGCCGGCTTAGCAATCCCACAATGCACTTGGAACCCTCTAGAAAAGTCCTCGCATGTTCAGCGGTCTTTGTTGTTGTTCTTTTCACCGCTTGACGGCGCTGCTGCACCTCTAAAGATACGTCGTAAATCTCGCGAACTGGAGCTAAATCCAAGGTGTCATTCCAGTGTGAATGAAATCTACCTCTTCCGCTCTTGTAGTTCTTCAGCAGTGACAAACGAGGCCGCAAAATGAGTCATGTTTCTCCACGTTTTCAACACCTAGCATGCCCAAAGAAACAGTTTAATCACAAGTGCAATACTGTCTTGTATGAGAAAAGTAAAAAGGGGGTGGAATGAACCAACCAGTAAATGTATGAAAAACAAATGCCACAGTATTTGGCTAGCCTGCTTCTTTTAGAACAGTACAATAGCCGAAATAATCACCTGAGGAGAATCTGATAGTGGCAATCTGTCTCAAGGCACAATAGATAGGGTACAACGTTTTTGATTACTTTACAACACTGGTCATTTATCATGGCCTTGCCTCTAAACAGGACAGGTAATTTCAGCAGCAGTGTATTTAAAAACACTCTCTTCCGGTCTTTTCCCCTCTTTCTTTCTTTCTTTCTTTTTTTTCCACAACAGCCAGACTTCCCCTTGGTGTGATCATTTGGTCTTATCTATTTTTGGTGTCCTGATGTTCACATCACAAGTACGTCACAACTTATATGTCGATCTCGTAAACCCTCTCCTCCAAGTCTCCTTTGCCAGTCCTTCTGTCTTTATCACCAGCTGTTCTTTTTTTTTAATCAGCAATTTCTTCCTCTGCTGAATGATTTTAATGGGGCATGTAATGTTACATCAGCAGTAATGACAATTATCATTATCACAGTATTTGATTAGGAATATGTAGAAGAATATAAAATGTTTTCATTTGAAATCTTATTAACACAGATCAAATTATTTGGACAAAAAACAGCCATACTTCTCTCTGAGGACCAACATTCAGGAGATGTTGTGTGGCCAGAGCATCTACACTTCAAACAGATGTTCTTGCTGGTGTACATTAAAGTGTAGACTATATGCCACAGCAGTGATTCTGTGCTATTTTCCGCCTGTGTAACTAGAGGCTTAAGTTAGCGCGGTTGGTTTGGGGCTGGAACGACAACAGGGGAGGTGCGCTTCCCTCGCTCTCTTTCCCTCTCTCTCTCTCTCTCTCTCTCTCTCTCTCTCTCTCTCTCTCTCTCTCTCTCTCTCTCTCTCTCTCTGATGTGCCTGTACCCTGTGGTTGGATTTGAGGCTCCCCTGCTCTGCCGCTTTTAGACACATACAATTATCAAACATTTATACGCACACAAGACAGAGCCTCGCCCTCGAGAGTGCAGTGTATATGCTGCGGTATTTCAGGAAACTGCGTCGCACAAACCACCCAGGTCAAACAGGCTCCCGTTTATCCACAGTTTGTGAAACAAAGTGCTGGTCTGGTGCTCAACATGTGTACAGCAAGAGCTACTTGTGTTTCACTTGCAAACACAACTTACAGTGTTGTTGAGCCTACAGGAGACAAAAACTTCCAGTAACTTTTCTCACTGGATATGTTACTGTAATTTTCTTGTCACTATTTTGAGCGTATTTATTCAGCTCCACTGCTAACCTGTATTGACTGAAAAGGATAAGCCTAACATGGTAATTTAGGCTGGGTTACACCCTTTTCCCTTGGTAGAGTCTGTGATTAGGCAGCCTCACCTCCACCCTTTCCCAAGCTACGCGTTTCATGTGGGATCTCCCCTAGCATGTGCTCCTTCTGTGATGGTGTGTCCATGCTCAGTAATCGCCTTCATCAGCAGTCAAGGGTAGAGGTGGTTATGGGGAGCGAGCAAGATGGAGGTTTATTTCCCACAGGGTGATATGGCCCACTGACAAGCAATGTGTCAGCATTGATCTCATTTCGATTACACTGAAAAGCAAAAGGCTACAAAAGCTAGGTGCGATTTTGGGCAAAACTGCTTTACTGGGTGGCAAAGTTATCTCCACTGTATTCCATAACACCAGGGCAACAGCACATCACTCTGGCCTCTATCTAGACACAAGCAGTCTCTGTGGACCTCCTATTCCTTTCTATATTTTTAATGCATCTGATCTGGCTTGCTATGGGACCCTACCACCATTGAGACCCTGGGTATTCAGTCCCACATTTCCCTCTATTTCGATACCCCTGCATGCATAACACTGTAATACAGCATACAAAATACATGGAAGACATGACTAAAACTGTGAATAAAAATGTAATACACTTTGAACTGATATTCTCCAGCCTGTGCTCTGCTGTGCAATTGATGTACAAGCTGGTTTCTTCTATTGGATCTCACTGAATGGCGACATAATCCTTACATTTCAGTAGTTTCCGGTCTGAAGACTTGCTCGCTCTGCAGAACATTTACTACAAAGATGCTCCACGGTTCTCTGTGAAGTCTGTGCTCACGCAGAGCTATATGCTGCTGGTCCATAAGCATCTTCAAAGGCTCCATAGCAGCAAGTCCCGTAATTGAAAGCTCCAGGGGGTCTACAGTGTGGATTCCCTACCAGCCCGACTGCACTATCATATAGACAAGAGCCCAGCTGGAGTTTGCTTAAGGAGAGAGAGAGAGAGAGAGAGAGAGAGAGAGAGAGAGAGAGAGAAAGATTCGAGCATGTATAATGGCACTGTGTTTGTACACATGACGAGTAAACCATGCAATAACAGCAGCGCACAACAAAAAGACATGGCTGTAATGAAACCTAATGAGGATCCAAGCACCATTAATATTGATTAATTTGGTATCCCCAGTACAGCCTGCTTGCTTGGAGTTTAGTTAATGGAATGTAAGGCCAGGATTTGTGTGTGTGTGTGTGTGTGTGTGTGTGTGTGTGTGTGTGTGTGTGTGTGTGTGTGTGTGTGTGTGTGTGTGTGTGTGTGTGTGTGATTGTATTGCTTTCTGTGTATATGATTGTAAAAATGTATGTATGTCTGATGTATGTGCATGTGTATGTATATAGTCTAGGTATGTGTGTATCTATATGTATGTATAAATGGATGGCTAGATTGATGTATGCATGTATGCATGTATGTATGTGCGATATGTATGCACCATATGCATGTAGCTATGGTAGCTATGGAAGATGACAGTTAACCATGATAAATGATTTAGTGGGACATTGCAGGCCTTTACCTATAATCAGCAGTTCCCTTGTCACAGGGTGTTGAGTGTAGTGACTGTTCCTCAATCCGTGTGGAGGTCTGGGGCCAAGGTTTCCAATTAATTAAACCATCCATCAGCATCTGATCAATACTCCAATACTAAGGTGTTGGTGGCCTGTTTACGGTTTCAAGTGCCCCTGACCCTTTAAAACAACGTGTTTCAGGCCTGTGTATGTGCCACAGCCTGTGTGTGTGTGTGTGTGTGTGTATACGTGTGTGTGTGCGCGCGCATAAAAGAGAGGTGGCAGCAAAGGGATATGTCAGTCATTGAAATAATTCATGTTCAATTCATATATTCAAAGTATTTATTTATTTTGTCTTTGGTTTTACGATGGCAACACGACATTTCCAAAATAATAGGCGATGGCTGTGTGCCGCCAATACTCTATCAGAAAAGAATAAGTGCCAGAGCCCCATGTGGTCTTGTGTCAAGCAATAGCTTCCGATTTGCAATGTCCATTGAGAGTGGCTGCTGCATAAGCGACTTTATTTCGTCGATAAATGGACTGAAGGTTTGCCAAATGTGATAGCACAATAAACAAATGAGTAAGTCAATGGAAGTTATCTACACTGGATGCCTCATTAGACGAACGGGTTTTGTGATAATGCCTAAACCTCTACCTTAATTGTTTAAACGAATTAGTACATACATGTAGTTTGTACCAACTCCAAAAACGTCTTACAGAGATTAGGCTATTCCTGGGAGTTGTGCGAAGCGGACAGGCGATAGCAAACATCAAGAAGTTTTGCTAACGCCGATGTGACACCGCCTTGCATGCGTGCTACTTGGTCGTCTCTCTACCTCCCTCCCACCCTTCGCAGCGTGTCGGTGCTGATGCGAGAGCATCGCCTGCCTCTTCCTGAATTCATTCATTCCACAGCGTCAGCCTCTTCAGTACTCACAGTAACGGGATACCGATGCCTTCGGTAGGCTACTGACCGGTTGTATGCATTTTAGACAACAAACAAAACAAGGATTTATTTATTTCTCTTTAGGGGACACGTCGTGTTCATTTACAATTTGGCAGCTGCGATGATCTACTGTCTTGCACAGAACCTGTCGATATTCTTTTACGCTGGAGAGTGTTCGTTTTGAATGGTAGTGACAATTGAAACAGAAGATGGATGCTTGTGCACGAGCTTCTTACTTTGAAGTTTGATAGGTATTGAAACCTATTATTCTGCTAGAAGGAGAAAACCCATCTGCCCGGACCTCCACCAAGTTCGCGGTGTCAGTAAACGGTGGTCATCGGGTTAGAGGTTCACCGGGTTGTCTTACAGTGCACGCATAGGTTATATGTCGAGGACCTGAACGTCAATTTTGACTAATCAAACTGAGTAACCCGGTTTAATTTATGGTAGGCAAGCACGGTACACAATTGAGATCTATCTTTTGAAGCCATATACGCACAGTCGCCAGGCGCAACCCTGTCACCACACAAGGCATATCTGAAGACCCCCTCCCGGACAGGTTTCTGTTGATAACCTACGGACTGCACACCACAACGTATCAGATAAGGATTTTCCTCGAGTGGGTGGTTTGACTGGAGGGCGCGGAATACCATATTGGAGCAGCCACAAGTGAGTATGAATATAGGGTCTGTTATCTAGCCCTAAGTGCACAGGGAGATTAGAGCAATGCCACGCATCATCTTAAGTGGATGTGCTTTATATATGAGACATATACGAGATTAATAAATCCCGGAGTCTACTAAAGGCCAGATAGACCATGGTACACGTATGCATCATGGACAGATTTGTGACATTTCACTTTTGACAATCTTGTCTGCGTGTGCGCCCGAGCGCACCAATTTGAGTGAAGAAATTGGGTTTTATAATTGGAATCATGAATATAAATTAGGCCTCATTAAATAGATGGGCTCATGCAAGCTACTTGCCAAGACCAAACTAGATCCAAATTGTTTACGTCTGTGATGCTGCAACCCATTCTTATTTTGGTTTATAAACATTAACATCCAATTGGTCTTCTACTTATATTAAGCTGTTGTATTTGTATGTGCCCTTATGTTAAGCTGCAGGGCGTGTTATAGCAAAGGCTTTAATTTGAATGTCGTTGTTTTAAGAACTTTAGAAAGCCCCGCAATCTTCAGCAGCAGGGTAGAGACAAAATAGCTTGACGCGCACTGCTGAGGCTATTATTGGAAGGTAATCTGTTTATTTCTTTTCCAGAGTGCTGGCGGGATAACAGTGCCTTCCCTGCCGGGCTCGTCTGACCCATCGTTACGTGTTGGCGAGAGCAGCACCACGCCCACGTGAACACCTGTCCATCCCTGGTTGAAAGCAAGAGCACGGGTCCCCCTGCCATGCGCTTGCACCCCGACTTCTGAGGGCAGCCAGTTTGCCGTCGCAGGATACCGCAAATTGCCAAATGGTGTGTGGCGACCACCTGTGTTCCATACTGCAGAAATAACGAGAAAGGTAGGACCCTAGCCTCAAGGAGGCTACCCCATGACTCATTTGTTGGCTACCCACAAAACGGAAATCGGCTGCAGTATGAGGAAAATTCTATACATCGTCCTGTATAGGATACATAACATTATGGTGAACAGCATGGTTGGCGCCTTTAGAGTAACGCAAATGATTTTTGTGAAATAATAATAATTATTATAATAATAATACGTAGGAATCCTTGTGGTTTTAAAAAGCAAATTAAGCAGGTCAGTGGTGAGTTAGAAATCGGATAGAAAGTGCCCAGATTTCGTCGCCAGATCCGCATTTTTGCACCTTCACGGCTAACAGATGCTGTTTACGTTCATACTTCTACATTCCGCAATATGATGCTCCCTGACAAGAAAGCCAAACCTCCCCCAAAGAACCAGACACCAGATGCGAAATTCCCTTATTCCACCATCTCACCAGTGCTCCAACACCTTCAATCAGGCTTTGAAGTCTTCATTCGACCCAAATTCAAACGGGACACCAACTTTCATCTTTCCCTCTCTCTGTTCCTCTTCCACCTTGTCCTTATTCACTGTTCTATTCAGGAACCATTACCCATGCATGTATTTAACCCCCCACCCCCCCTTTACATTCATTTAATGGTTGGGAGTGCAATCCCGTATTATGTAATGAAATGAACTGATATCTATGCATTGGACCTTGTCATTATGCTGTATGTGCGTATGAGTTAGAAAGAGAGAGAGAGAAACAGAGAGAGACAATCTGTATTCATGTATGCGTGTTTGAATAGCATTAGGCTGCCTGCGTGTCAAGCGGATCCCTTTAATGATTGGATTACTTGTGGGGGGTTGAAAAAAAAAGTGGAATCTGCAGGCCCAGGGCCCTGTGAAAGTACCCATAATCCCCCTCTCAGGTTCGTGCCCCATCACTCTGACATAAAATGGTGGCAGGGCTTGTGCTCGGCTCTGTTTGGGTGACGTCGTACAGCTGTCATTCACTGGAGACAAAGTTGATTGGGCTTATCTGTCAAGACACGTTACAGTCAGGCGAGCTGGCATTCCGATGCATCATTAAGGCAAAGGCCTGAGAGAGAGTGAAATAAGAGAGAGAGAGTGAAATAAAGCATATCAGCCAGGACAACCACCCCCACCCCCACCCCCTGCCAACCCCCATTGGCACCTGACAATGGGACATGCTACCATGGTAACAGACAGCCACGTGTGGATTTTGTCCTATTGGAAACAATCTACCCGCCCCCCCCCCACACTGACTTTGCACACATCTCTGACCGAAGCCGCTGTTCAGCAGTCAGTCACTGTGATGGTTTATCAGTCGTTGGAGATGCGCTTAAACTGACTCAGGATTAAGGGGGGTCAGGTGGAGGAGGTCAGAGGGCTGGAAACGGGTGGAGATGATGGAGATGAAAGCTGGTCGATCTGGCCCCTGGTTTGTGGCTGGGAGTCGGAGCGTAAATCTTTGGCTGTTGTCTCTGCTGCTCCGCTGCTCCCTTCTCTCTATCTACCAGTCCAGCCAAGCACCCATCTGTGCACAGGACCTATCCACTCTGAGCCTCACACACATGCGGAGATTGATTGATATTTCCTGGAATGGGAAGGTAGTCCCTGATGGGATGTGCAATCAGGAGTGTCACTAGGGTAGGCCTGGCTGTGGGGGGACATATTAATATTATTATTGTTAGGAGTTGGGGGCCCAGATGTTTATTTTATAGATCTCATGATTTCTATTCGAGGGCTCGTATTTGTGCGTGTGTGTGTGTGTGTGTGTTTGTATGTGTATCTGTGTGTGCATGCCTCTGCATGCAAGGATTCGAGGGCTTGTGTGTGTGTGTGTGTGTGTGTGTGTGTGTGTGTGTGTGTGTGTGTGTGTGTGTGTGTGAGTGTATGTAAGTGTGTGTGTCTGTGTGTATGTGTGTATCTGTGTGTGCAAGCATGCGTGTGTGTATGTGTGTGTGTGTGTTTTTATTTGTAGACATAAATGCACTTCTAAGAGTGTTGTTTATCAGGAGGGTTGATAAAGTGGCATGCTGACACTGAATGTTTCAAGACAGACTAGCAACCAGTGCCACATCATCATCTTAAAGCACTGTTATAACTAGAGTTTAAATTGGGCCGGAGGCCTCCAGAGCTCAGCTCCGCCTCCTCACCTCGGCAATACAGGCAACTGGAGATGAGCTCCCTCTGCTACAGTATTTATAGTAATACTATAGAGGGAGATATTGACCACTGTGAGTAAAGAAGTGCTCCCCCTTCTTAAAAAGCCAATATAACCACCGGTTATAACATTGTAAATTCAATCGAATACAGCTAAATAAAAAACCTCAACAACAAAAAGATACCATCAGTTAGAGTTCTATTCTTTATCAAGAGTGGCATGTTGCCAGTGAATTGAAACATCAGTTTGACAGAAACTCACCAAAGGCCCTGAAAAGATACTGTAAAGCAAGACTGCCCATTTTCATTTTTTTGGCCCATCATGGTCTATAGTATAGACATATTCAATTTTATTGTAATGCAACGTCAATGTTTACAATATTTCTGGCCCATGACCCTCCATCTCAATTCATTTTCTAGACCTACTTATAGAAAGGTCTCTTTTTCCATATAAGAAAAACATCTCCTGTCACATCTAAAATTGAATGCCATGCACTCTCGTTCCTGCTTGAAAGTTATGAAGAACGGCCATGCTAAAAAAGTTTTCTTCTTCTGCCTCCGCCTAAGCTTACTTTTTGGACTGCGCTATTTATTTTGGAAATGCCGAAATTGTTGCCCCTGCCAAACGCCTTTTTATTAATACGTCGAAGCGGCCCCTGCCAGAAAGCACATACACTACTGCTTGTAATCTTATTTGACCCCGGAGGAGAAAAAAATGAAGTTTTAAAAAGGGAGGGAGTAATTAAAATTGATGAGTTGGATAGAGCTGCTGGACACGAAGACTCGGGTAAGAGGCAGCTATCATTAGCGAAACTGGCCACGATCAAAACCTGCCACACTCATCACTCATCAAGTTTCCTTGCTGGGAGAGTTTTTTTTTTTAATGGACTCTACCCCGCCGCAGGTAATGCGTCCAACAGCAGCTTCAGCGGTGCATTAAAATGGAAGCTCGGTCGGTCGGTGTTTCCACGCTGTAGCTCTGGAGGGGAGATTGCTGTGTTGGCTGCCGCCAGCGCAGGCGGTGGTGGGGTGAGTGTTAGCGGCGCGAGGATCTGCACCTGAGGGAGGGGGCGGGCGAGAGGAGGGGGGGTGGTGGTGGCGGGGCTGTGAGCGCCATCTCTGCCGCCTGTCGCATTAAGGAAAGGGAGAGAGAGTAATGGAATACCTTTCGCGGCTCTGATGAATTTTTGGGTGGCTGGGAAGAGGGAAGGGGGAGATGGGAGGAATGGTGGATAGTGGTGGGGTGGGCAGTGGGGGGGTTGTGGTAGAGGTGGGGTAGGATTGGGGGGGTGGGCCTGGCGAGTGGTGTGCTATTAATAGGGGGCTGTGTAATACTAAGATGGTAGATGGTTCCGGAAGCAGGTGTCACTGCTCCAGCCCATTCCCATCATTTCCTGTGAGGTTTAATTAACAGTGGATTAAAAGTTGGCATTTTGACAAAGGTGTTGGTGGTCCACCCATCCTTTTTTGTCAAAGGTACAGAGAGAGAGAGAGAAGGACAAAGAAGCCCCCTAAACCAACAAAGACCAGACCACAAGTAACACCCTTTTACACTATTAGGGTTGTGTGTTTATAACAAAAAACACTTGTCTCTCAAGCTGACCAAAAGCTGGCCCATCCATCCTTTCATTGTCACAGGTGGAGAGAGAGAGAGAGAGATTCTCTAGACGAACATTTTTGACAGTTTCTTCAACAAAGACCAGACCATAAGTCTGGTTGGAAATACACTTTTTCCCTCTATTAAGGGGATGTGTTTATAACAAAAAAAACTAAACGCTTGTCTCTTAAGCTGACCGACAGAAACCAGCAGGTGATATTGCCACAGTTTGATTCCTTGGCACTGGTCATCATTTAGGACAGGCAGAGTGACAGACAGCGGGTAGTCCTCGCTAGCTGTCCATCTACACGGTGAAGACATGTCACGGCGTGGGGGGGTGTTCAATAGCTGGACGACAAAATCAAGTGTGTCTGGTGTCATCATTCTTGTTGTTGCCACGAGCGCCCCTGAGACCTCATTTGCGAAGCGAGAGAGCGAGAGATAGGAAGGCCCCGTTTCAAGCGCCGCCAACTAGAAACAAGCGATTGAAGAGGGGGCGGAGGGGATGAAAGAATGGAGGACGGAAGGATGCGGTTGAGGTGGGGGTTGGGGGTGGGTGGTCGCTTAAACAACAAGAGAGAAATAGAGAGGAGAGAGAGAGAGTGAGTTAGAGAGAAAGCGCAAGAGAGAGAGAGAATGAGGAGAGAGAAAAACAGTCAGAGAGAAAAAAAGACCCTAACCCAGAGAAAGAGAGAGATGGAAAAAAAGGAGGAAACAAGGACCAATGGACCCCATGCCTCGTTTCGACCTCTGCCCACTCGTGTTTGCGTGGCCAACGAGGTTTGTGCAGCGCTCTGGAAAACACGGCACTGTGGGACGGCCGTGTGGTTCTGACAGGCGGGCTCGGCACCTTGGCTTTAATGTCCAGTCCGATGTCACCTCCACTAATCACTGTGCTGACCTTGTGCTGAGGACACTGGGCTCCTGTGGACAAATGCTGACAAGCTCTAATCGGGGTGGGGGGTTTCTTGCCCCTGACTGAGTCACACACACATACACACAAATACATACACACATATACATATACATATACAGTACATATACATATACATATACATGTACATATACACAAACACATACACACTCATACACACACGCATACATACACACACATACATATACACAAACACACATGTCCACACACACACATGCACTCTTTCTTTGACTCTCTCTCTCTCACACACAAATAAACACACACACATACAAATACATACACATACACACATATACACAAACACACATGAACACACACACAAGCATTCTCTCTGTCTCTGTCTCTCTCACAAATGCACACACACAGACACACACACACACACGCACACACACACACAGTTTTCAACACAGATGCACTCGCTCATGGCTGTGAGTCATGTCTGCAGGGTTAAAGTGCACCCATGTCATGTTAATCTTGGCCACTAGCATCCTATCCTCTCCTCCTCCTACTGTATCCTCTCTTCCTCCTCCTGTCCTCCTCCTACCCTATCCTACCCCTAACCTCTCCACCTATCCTCTCCTCCTCCTATCCTCTCCTCCTATCCTCTCCTCCTCCTATCCTCTCCTCCTCCTGTCCTCCTCCTACCCTATCCTACCCCTAACCTCTCCTCCTATCCTCTCCTCCTCCTATCCTCTCCTCCTCCTATCCTCTCCTCCTCCTATCCTCCTCCTACCCTATCGTATTCCTATCCTCTCCTCCTCCTATCCTCTCCTCCTCTTATCCTCTTCTCTGCGCTGCTCCAGCAGACTCCAGGCTGGGTTAAGTGGTGGGGGAGGGGTGAGCTCTACGCTAAGACAGAGCACCGGAAAGAGACAGAGAGATGAATGCCTCAGATGACGTGAGAATCACTGGCATTATACTGTGTGTGTAAGTGTGTGTTCATGTGCATATGCATGTGTGTAGATACAGAATGTGTGACAGTATGTGTATACATATGTGTGTGGGCATGTGCGTAGATACAGAATGTGTGACAGTATATATGTGCATATGTGTGGGCATGTGTGTGTGTATGTATGTATTTATGGGGGTGTACATTTGTGCATGTGTGTGCTAGTGTGCGTAAGTGTGTGTGTGTTTGGGTAAGCAAGAACATATATGTGCGTCTATGTATGTATGCATTTATGTGTGTCTACATATGTGTATGTGTGTGCATGAGTGTATGTATGTGCTGGTGTGTGTGTGTAAGGTAATGAGTGTATGTGTGTGCTGGTGTGTGTGTGTGGTGTGTGTGCTGGTGTGTGTGTGTGTTTCGGTGAGTAAGTGTGCTTGCACACACACACATGTGCATGCAGTGTGACGGAGCACCAAAGAGAGTCGACCTCAGACTGACAGATGGAGGAGGAAGGTGAGGGGAAGGGAGAGGGATGCCAGGGTGCTGGTGGGCAGGGCAGGGCAGTCGGGCAGGCAGGGCAGGGCAGCCAACTCATCTGGAAGGCCCCCGTCACACGCTGCCACCTGTTGGGAGCCGGCCTGGCCCCACTCTCCCCCCACCTGTCTAGCATCCACCTCCATCTCCTATTCCCTCCCCACCATCACCCTTCACCTATTCACCTATTCCCTTCACCCTCCACATCCTCTCCTCTCCCATCCACCTCCTCCCCCTTCCCCCTCCACATCCTCTCCTCTTCGATCCACCTCTTCCCCTTCACCCTCCACATCCTCTCCTCTCCTCTCCCCTCCACGTTCACCCTCCACATCCTCTCCTCTTCCATCCACCTCCTCCCCTTCATCCTCCACATCCTCTCCTCTTCTCTCCCCTCCACGTTCACCCTCCACATCCTCTCTTCTCCCATCCACCTTCTCCCCCTCACCCTCCACATCCTCTCCTCTCCTCTCCCATCCACCCCCTCCCCTTCACCCTCCACATCCTTTCCTCTCCTCTCCCATCCACCTCCTCCTCCTCACCCTCCACATCCTCTCTTCTCCCCTCCACCTCCTCCCCTTCACCCTCCACATCCTCTCCTCTCCTCTCCCCTCCACGTTTTCTCCTTCGCCCCTCCACCCACCTCCTCCTCTCCCATCCACCTCCTTCCCTTCATCCTCCACATCCTCTCCTCTCCTCTCCCCTTCACGTTTTCTCCTTCGCCCCTCCACCCACCTCCTCCTCTCCCATCCACCTCCTTCCCTTCCCCCTCCACATCCTCTCCTCTCCTCTCCCCTTCACGTTTTCTCCTTCGCCCCTCCACCCACCTCCTCCTCTCCCATCCACCTCCTTCCCTTCCCCCTCCACATCCTCTCCTCTCCTCTCCCCTCCACGTGCTCTCCTTCGCCCCTCCACCCACCTCCTCCTCCTCCTCCTCCATCCTGCTGCTCTGCTCTGACAGTGACGGGCCCCAGTGCAGGAGCCCTGGCCCATTTATCACACACCCCTGGGGGCCACCAGGACACCGAGACCTCCTGGCAGACGGGCACCTCGCTGGCATGCATGAGTGTGTGTGTGTGTGTGTGTGTGTGTGTGTGTGTGTGTGTGTGTGCGTGCGCGAGAGAGCACGTATGTGAGAGAGCACTTGTGTCCCATGAGTTTGTGTCTAGGAACGTATGTAATGTGTGTAAAATGTGCGCTCCCATGTGTGTGTGTGTGTGTGTGTGTGTGTGTGTGTGTGTGTGTGTGACGCAATGGGACCTCAATGACCTGCTGCTTGCTAATGTCCCCCTGACTGTGTGGGACAGCGGGAGCAGGCACTGAAAAAAAAAAAAAGAGAAAGAAACCCACACACATCAGCGCTTTTGTGTATGCCCGTCCGACACTTAACACACTCCACAGGGACATATCGACTAATTGTCAAGGGAGTGCCCAGGTAACTCATTAAGCAGGAAGAGACAGGTGTGCAGTCGAAAGTCTCAGCGGGGGAGTGGAAATGTTTTTGATTAATAAGCGTAGGGTTTCATCTGATTGATGGTGGCCTTATTATGCAATGGTAAGAGAGATGGTCAGGGAACTGGAGGATTGTGGGTTTGAGTCTCGATATAGGCAGGAAACATAATGAAAGGTATTGAAACAGAGATTGGCAACCTGAATTTAGAACCAGTACCGTGTGTTTAGTGGTGGCTTGGCGGTTAAGGTATGGACTTGTGACTGCAGGATTGTAGGTTTGAATCCAACAAGGTAGCCAGTAGGTAGCCTGAGCATGGTCCTGTGCCCACACACTGCTCCCTGGGACATGGAACCAATGTGCCATGGAATCGCAATGACACTGGGTGCTGTTTATTGTTTTTGTTTATTTGTTCTACCCAATTAGCCAAATTAGCACAGCTCATCAGCCAGGTAGCAGAGTTAACGAGTGAAATCACCTGTACAAAATGCACAGGTGGAGCCAGGTGATTTGGAAAATGGGGTATTGGATTGTAGCTTCTGAATCCAGGGGGGGTTTACAAGTTGAGTATAGTGACTAACCCAGCTAACTCAGAGTAAGTGGTGAGTCTCCTAATAAAGGGGTCTTATGGGTTCATTCTTCTAGCAAAGCTAAGTCAAAGGGCTCTTCTACTAGCAGATTTACCACTTGCTCTGAGTGAACATACCCAGGTAAGTGACTAAACCTGCTTTCTGGAATACCCCACTGGTTTCCCATCACTGGTGTGAATAGTAAATGAAGGGCGTACACTTCCATCCTTGACCCCCACAATGGAAGAGCCTTATCCAAGGCACCTAACTAACCTCCTGAGGAACTTTTCAAAAGTGGTTGTCCACTGATTCAGGTGTGAGCTTCCTACTCATGGTATGTGTGCTCATTGCCCAAGTTCTGCTCAAGTTCTTCAGTGTACAAATTACAAATGGGTTAAATACATAGTAGAACTTCCTCAGCGGGATCAATAGAGTAGATACAAAGACATAGTTTAATGTCTGGTCACACAGGGTGAAAAAGATTAAGGAGTTCACGGGAAAAATGGGCATAGTCAGAAAAACACATTTTTCAAGTTACTCCCCTTTTGGCAGTTGCATTGAAACCCTAGCTATTCCAAAAGTAATCCTGTGAATAAACGAGCATAGTCCCGAGCTTGGACCATTTTAAAATAGAATTCACTATTAATCAATTTAAAAATCAAACTTTTAAATTACATTTCCTCAGTTTCTGCATTTTGTGACCATTCCCATTTGTCCTGTGAACTCCTCAATTCTCTTTTGACAAGGATCACATTAAAACACTTCATAAGGAAGACATGCACACGGCAAGCCTTGTCAAGAGTCGCCCGACAGAGTAGCACTCAGTTACAATGTTACAATAAAACCCCATTAAGCTCTCAAGTCATCAGAGAAAGTGAACATGAGAACACTCAGTGCAAGGCCTGATGATATCCAAAACAGACAGTATGAGTCTTTGTGGATCTTTGGTTCCCTGTGAGGTTTTTTTTAGACTAGAACTGTAAAAGCCTCCATAAAGTAGAACCTGATTGAAGAGTGCAGCAAAGATCTTTTGCAGACTAGAACTGTTGGAAGCTTTGTACAGTAGAAATCCTATGCAATGTATGGCAAGGTTGCTCTTGTGGACTAGAACCATAGGACCAGAACGCTAGGAACCTTTATACATTAGGGGTGCAGCAAGGTTCCATTTTGAAGACTAGAACTGTAGGAACCTTCATAGAGTATAAAACCTTTGAAGGGTGCTAAATCCACATAGGTCTCTTCCTTCCAGTTGTAATGACATGACAATGACCTTATTATCTCACCCAGGGGATGTGAAGGAAGCGCTGTGTGACATTCAGCTAAATTCTCCTCAAAGGCTGCCGTTTACATAAATTGCCGTAAGTGTCGCCGCTAAAGTGCCGGCATTGTCGAAGGGCCCTTGTGGCTTTCCCTGTGTTTTTTTTTTCTTTCCTGCCTCGGTGCTGCTGCTGCTGTCTTGTGGTTGCCGTGGCGAACGGGAGCATCGCACGGATATGATCAGGCTTGCAGCTTCAAATGGGGAGCGCTTGTGGGATCAAAGGCCTGATGTTTAGCACAGCCGGTTGCTATCGCAGTGTCTCCCTGAACACGCTCACAATCAGCACAAGCCAATTATGGCTTTCAAAGAGGAACTCCTCTTTTACACACTCGTTCATTACTCTCTCTCTCTCTCTTCCTTCTCTCTCATTCTCTCTCTTTCCTTCTCTTCCTTTCCCTTCCTCTGTCTTTCCTGTTAATCACTGTCGCACCCTGGTGTTGTCTGGTCTTGTTTTTTGCCTGCCTGTCTGAAGGTATTCCTGCTGATTAGTTGTGTGTATGCATGTAGGAGCATATGCATATGCATATATGTGTTGAAGAGTGTGTGTGTGAATGTGTGTATAAGTGTGTATGTTTTGTGTTGACACAAAATGTAGGTCTCATACATTTATTCTTTCCTTGTCTCTCTCTCTCTCTCTCTCTCTCTCTCTCTCTCTCTCTCTCTCTCTCTCTCTCTCTCTCTCACACACACACACACACACACACACACACACACACACACACACACACACACACACACGCACACACACACTAGAACAAGTGGTGCCAATGCCTCTCTGAGATCGATAGATGCTACACGACACAATAAAATAAAAAACATCTTCACCACAGCACAATAAAAAACATCTTCACCACCACAATCTGAACATCACCTTCCCTACCCTCATATATTGCTTCCAGAGTGTCAAAAATGCTACAGCACTGTGATGCTTGGTGTCAGAGGGATGGATATGTGTGAGAGAGAAAGCTATAACAATAGACAGATAGATAGACACACACACACACACACACACACACACACACACACACACACAAACACACACACACACACACACACACACACACACACACACACACACACACACACACACACACACACACACACACACACATTTACATCTGAGCCACAAAGCAGTGAGTGTGTATGTGTGTGTGTGTGCGTGTGTGTGTGTGTGCGTGTGTGTGTGATTACGTTTGTGTGATGCGTTTATATTGTTCTTTTCTATTATTGTTGTTAAGCACATTGAACTGCCTTTGTGTATGAAATGCGTTATACAGATACATTTCAACTGATTTGTCTGTGTATGTGTAGGAATAAGCGCTTTACAGATGAAGAGGCTATTTTTAAGTTTGTGTGTGTGTGTGTGTAAATATGTATGTGTGTTTGTGTGTGTGTGTGTGTGTGTGTGCGTGTGTGTGTGTGTGTGTGTGTAATGTACGTATGGAGAGTGTGTTATGATGGTATGTGTATACTTGTGTCTGTGGTGAGTCTGTTTAATTCACTCAGCCACACGTACAAATCCACAGGGCCTTCCGTTTCCATTTGCGCTTTGTCACACTTTATTTAACCAGCCTGTGTCTGCAGCTCTAGCTCGCAGCTCGGCAACACTGTTCATGCCTGCTTGCCTGTGACCGCCTGTCAGTCCCCACTGTAAAAACAACAACAACAACACCAACACCAACCGCAACAACTGTGTTTATTTTTGTTTATTTTGCCCCTCCTGCTAATCCTCTCTATCTCTGTCTTTCTGTCTGTCTCTCTTTCTCTCTCTATCGTCTCTCTCTCTCTCTCTCTCTCTCTCTCTTTCTATCGTTTCTCTCTCTCTCCCTCTTTTGCTGTCTCATTCTCTCTGTTTCACTCACTCACTCACACTCACACGCACACGCACACACACACTCACTCACTCACTCACTCACTCACTCACACACACACACACACATACTTTATCTCTCCCTCTCTCTCTCTCTCTCTCTCTCTCTCTCTCCCTCTCTCTCTATCTCTCTCTCTCTCTTTCCCCCTCCCCTTTCTCCACTGGGGTGGTGTTGATTCAGAGAGGGCATGGGAGGAGAGAGAGGGTAATTAGTGCAAGAGCTCGTTAATTATGCACACCGCTTAATTAACTTTTTCCCTCATTACTGTATTGCTATGCGGAAGCACAGGCTGGAGGATGGTCTGCACGCTCTGGTCTGTGGCTCCGAGGGTTGTGTCAGCTGTGCAGGGCCCCACAGACACACATAAAACACACTCTCATTATGTACGTACACACTCGCAAACATGTGCGTTAACACACACACATACGCACATATGGACACACACACATACACACATACACGCCTGCATGCCCACACACACTCACACACACACACGTTTGAGCTGGGACGCACTCAGATACGCACAAATGCACACACACATGCACAAACACCCACCTACACACACACACACACACACACACACACTCATTCTTTAAAACACACACACACACGGTCTGTGGCTCGAAATGTGTTGTGTTATCTGCATAGGGTCAAACATATACACATAAAACGCACTCTTGCTACGTACATCAACACACATGCACACAAACACGCAGACACACACACAAACACACGCTCCGAGGGTTGTCAGCTGTGCAATACCCCTGGTCATCATGGGTTATGTAACAGTAGAGATAAGTTGCGACTGTATAGAACAGAAGCACCAGATGTGCAGGGAAACTGGATTGTGTGTGTGTGTGTGTGTGTGTGTGTGAGAGAGAGAGAGAGAATGTGTGTGTATACCAGTCAGTTCAGAAAGCTTCTCCTAGCTAGAATGGTTTTAGTGAAATTAATATTATCGCAGCACAGGTCAACAGTAATCAGTAATGTATTGGCTTGCGTGTATGAATTGTGATTGCACACACACACACACACACACACACACACGTACACACACATGCATGCACACACACAGATACACACCCACAAAAAACACTCACACAAATTAAATGTGCATTGATGTGTTGTGCATGAACGCATACAGTCTATATGGACTTGCATGAGCGCCCATGTATTTATGCAGGCATATGGTTCAGTGTGTGTGTGTGTGTGTGTGTGTGTGTGTGTGTGTGTGTGTGTGTGTGTTTGTGTCTCTCTCTCTCTCTTTGTGTGTTTCTGTCCATGTCTGTTTGCCTACCGGGCTTCCCCATCTTCTACAAATGCAAAAATAATTGAGAGAAAAAAAACTCTTGCCAAATCCTATTACAGTGACACGCACAGAGAAAAGGCGCCCATGCCTCCGCTTTTTAATGGAGGAACTCGGCTGGCTGGTGTCACAATCCATGTTCTCATTCAGACATGGGCCCCCGTGACGGCGCTGACGGTGGTGGTGGTGGTGGTGACGGCAATCCGCTGAATGTGCATTCACAATTCCTCACACACCCAGACACGGAGCATCCACTCCTCCAAGATGGAGCTCACAACACTGTTGGGCCTCAATTACCTTTGTTTATTGCCCCACCCCCCTTCCTTCCACCCACCCACCCAGCCAGCCTAAGCCCTACCCTATCAATTGCCGAAATGGCTTAGCAGTGGTCATTGTTACGCATCACCTGGACTTTAAGTATCGACTACATGCCGTTTCCACGATTGATCAGGTAGGCTGGAATCCATTCCCTGAGTTCAATACCATGCCCTTTTACCATTTTAGTCATTTGGTAGAGGAGATGGAGAAGGGAGGAGAGGAGCGCTGGCTAGCTCCAGGGAGACATGAGTAAGAAGTGGGCATCCCTCTCAGAGGGAGGCAGTCAAACAGCAAATGAGCGCTCCAGGCTCATGGAGGCCGCAGCTAACCTTTACACTTTCACTCCTTAAAGGTTCAAATAATCACACTGTTGCTATGAAACGTTGCCATATCTGGATGTACTTTTCTATTCCGTAGTGGGGTCAATACGGCTTTTGCCTTCTGTTCTGTGTTGGCCTATCAGTGGTGGCTGCTTTAAAAGCCACCTTTTCAGTCGTAGGCCAAGGACCTTGCTGTGTGTCCTGGATGTGTTTAACAGGCTGTTGAATTAGCTGAAAAGCTTTTGCTTCATGGCTATGGTACTAATATGAGAGGTTATGAAAATAATGTATCAGACGACAACGGAGCCTAATTGAAAAGGCTGTTTCACCTTTGTCATCGGAAAGCTATTTTAGGTCCATTACCTCCATTTGAGACATTCGAGGCTAAAGGTGATAATTACTGAAGCTTTTCTCTCTTAAATCTAATTTTAGCCGACTCGTTTTCCCAACTTGTTCTCTCGCTCTCCTCTCTCTATCTATGTCTCTCTTTCCTTTTTCTCCCTCCTTCGCTCTCCATTCAATTCACCTCGCCATTACTTGACCCCCACCCCTCCGCCCTTCTCTCCTTCTCTACTTCTCTCCTTCCCGGGGAAAGAGTGATGTGCTCATTATTTCTTCTCTACTCCTTCGTTTCGCCACTCAACCCTCCTAGCTCTCGGGCGGCGACTGTGCTTTTTTTTTTTCCTCTGTGACATCACGGAATCGATCACCCAGAATGCTTTTGGGGGGAAAAGCGTCTGTTTCTCCCGACTGACACGGACCGTGTTTGCAAAGGGGCAGAATTAATCACTTCTTCCCAGCATCAAGTCCCCCACCCCTCGCAGATAACCGCTACACTAATGAGATGGCACAGCCGAGTGGGTTGCCCCCTCCGACCCCCAGCCCCACCCACATACCCTCCCCCTCAAGCACCACCCATGTCTGGGATTGCATGTAGACCGCCTGCCCCGGCCTCCAGTTTATCATGGATTGGGCTGTTTATCATGTGTGAAGGGTGGGGACAGGCACCATTAGTATAGCAATCCTGTCTGCAGAATAGGAGGGCCCTTACAGTAGGGGTCATGGGGTTGGCGTTTACATTAAATGATCCTACATTTAGTGGGTGACAAAATGCATTCAGCAACTCCTTAGACAGTAAAAAAATAGCCTGTATTGGTTAGACATGAGAAGAGATACACCATTGATTATTGAAGGTCATTTGGATAATCTTAGAACTAACTATGTAGAATCTCTAATGACCTAACTGGCTCTTGATATCAACATTAGCTAAAGGACACTCAATGGGCAGCTAACCTTTGACCCTTTTGGCACTGGTAAGAAGTCATCAAAGCCCATTTTATTGAGCGTCATACTCCCTAACTCTGTGGATTAAGTTGCTTTGCACATGGAGCAGCATGCATTGTACTGTATATATAACGAGCTTATCTTTTCTGTGTTGACTCTCCAATGATTCAAACGACTCTTGATATCAACATTTGGCAAAGGACGCTTGATCAGCAACTGACCCTTAATACATTTAAGGCACTGGCAAGAAGTCATCATAGACCATTTTATTGAGCGTCACACTCCCTAACTTTGTGGATTAAGCTGCTTTGCGCATAAGTCAGCATGCATCGTACTGTATGTTTGATGGGCCCATCTTTTCGATTTAGAATCTCCAACGATTCAAACAGCTTTTGTTGTCAACATTAGCTAAATGATGTTCAATGGGCAGCTACCCTTAAATCATTTTGCCACTGGGTAGAGGTCCTCATGGTTCGCTTTATCGAGCGTCATACTCCCTAACTCTGTGGATTAAGTTGCATTGCGCATGGAGCAGCATGCATTGTACTGTATATTTGATTAGCCTATCTTTACCTCCGCCAACGAGGTTATGTTTTTGCCAAAGTTTATCTGTCTGTTTGTTAGCAAAATTCGGTTCATTGGTTACCTCACAAAAAATGTGGAACATTAACATGGGAAATCCCATTGACAAAATTAAAAATGGGCTGGGCAGGATTGAACTACTTGGTGGAGGTCTGTGCTCTCCAAGTGCTCTTCTAGTTTCTATGTAGAATCTCCAAATGGCTCTTGATATCAACATTAGCTAAAGGACACTCAATGGGCAGCTAACCCTTGACCCTTTTGGCACTGGTAAGAAGTCATCATGGCCCATTTTATTGAGCTTCACACTCCTCTGTGGATTAAGTTGCTTTGCGCATAGAGCAGCATGCATTGTACTGTATATATAATGAGCCTATCTTTTCTGTGTAGAATCTTCAACGATTCAAACGACTCTTGATATCAACATTTTGCCAAAGGACGTTCGATCAGCAACTATACCCTTTAATACATTTAAGGCACTGGCAAGAAGTCATCATAGACCATTTTATTGAGCGTCACACTGCCTAACTTTGTGGATTAAGCTGCTTTGCGCATAAGTCAGCATGCATCGTACTGTATGTTTGATGAGCCTATCTTTTCTATTTAGAATCTCCAACGATTCAAACAGCTTTTGTTGTCAACATTAGCTAAATGATGTTCAATGGGCAGCTACCCTTAAATCATTTTGCCACTGGGTAGAGGTCCTCATGGTTCATTTTATCGAGCGTAACACTCCCTAACTCTGTGGATTAAGTTGCTTTGCACAAAAATGAGTTGGGGGGGGGGGGGGTTGAAGTACTTGGTGGAGGTCTGCGCTCTCCAAGTGCTCTTCTAGTTTCTATGTAGAATCTCCAACGATCCAAACGGATATCAACATTAGCTAAAGGACACTCAATGGGCAGCTAACCCTTGACCCTCTTGGCACTGGTAAGAAGTCATCAAAGCCCATTTTATTGAGCGTCATACTCCCTAACTCTGTGGATTAAGTTGCTTTGCACATGAAGCAGCATGCATTGTACTTTATATATAATGAGCCTATCTTTTCTGTGTAGAATCTCTAACGATTCAAATGGCTCTTGATATCAACATTTGGCAAAGGACGTTCGATCGGCAACTAACCTTTAATACATTTAAGGCACTGGCAATAAGTCATCATATACCATTTTATTGAGTGTCACACTCTCTAACTCTGTGGATTAAGTTGCTTTGCAACTTTACCGTCCATTGGTTACCTCACAAAAAAAATTGGAACATTAACATGGGAAATCCGATTGACAAAATTAAAAAATGGGGTGGGGGGAATTGAACTACTTGGCGGAGGTCTGTGCTCTCCAAGTGCTCTTATAGTTTCTATGTAGAATCTCCAACGATCCAAACGGCTTTTGATATCAACATTAGCTAAAGGACACTCAATGGGTAGCTAACCTTTGACCCTCTTTGCACTGGTAAGAAGTCATCAAAGCCCATTTTATTGAGCGTCATACTCCCTAACTCTGTGGATTAAGTTGCTTTGCACATGAAGCAGCATGCATTGTACTGTATATATAATGAGCCTATCTTTTCTGTGTAGAATCTTCAACGATTCAAACGACTCTTGATATCAGCATTTGGCAAAGGACGTTCGATCGGCAACTAACCTTTAATACATTTAAGACACTGGCAAGAAGTCATCATAGACCATTTTATTGAGCGTCGCACTCCCTAACTTTGTGGATTAAGTTGCTTTGCGCATGAAACAGAATGCATCGTACTGTATGTTTGATGAGACCATCTTTTCTATTTAGAATCTCCAATGATTCAAACAGCTTTTGTTATTAGCTAAAGGATGTTCAATGGGCAGCTACCCTTAAATCATTTTGGCACTGGGGAGAGGTCCTCATGGTTCATTTCATCAAGTGTAACACTCTCTAACTCTGTGGATTAAGTTGCATTGCACATGGAGCAGCATGCATTGTACTGTATATTTGACGAGCCTATCTTTACCTCCGCCAACGAGGTTATGTTTTTGCCGAAGTTTATCAGGTTGTCTGTTTGTTAGCAAAAATCGGTTCATTGGTTACCTCACAAAAATGTGGAACATTAACATGGGAAATCCCATGGACAAAATTAAAAAATGGGGTAAGGGGGAATTGAACTGCTTGGTGGAGGTCTGCGCTCTCCAAGTGCTCTTCTAGTTTCTATGTAGAATCTCCAACGATCCAAACGGCTCTTGATATCAACATTAGCTAAAGGACACTCAATGGGCAGCTAACCCTTGACCCTCTTGGCACTGGTAAGAAGTCATCATGGCCCATTTTATTGAGCTTCACACTCCTCTGTGGATTAAGTTGCTTTGCATGCATTGTATTGTATATATGATGAGCCAATCTTTTCTATGTAGAATCTCCAACGATTCTTAATATCAACATTTGCCAAAGGGCGTTCAATGAGCAGCTAACCTTTAACCCTTTTATGGCACTGGTGAGAGGCCCTCATGGCTCGTTTTATCGACCTGCCCCAATCCGCCCCAACTCTGTGGATGTGGGTGCATGCAGTGTGCTCTATATTTGATGAGCGCTCCATCTGGTGTGCTTGCATGGTGTCGTGTCATGGTGGAGAATGTTTCCTCTCCACCCCGTCCCGTCACCTCCAGGCAGCCAGTCGAAGTCTCACACACCCCCACCCACCCCCACCCCCATTTTTGGGCCCCACTTTGTGCCCGACTCTCCCAGCAGTGCCAGAGGGGGAGTACTGTGGGTTAGTTGTACAGTTTCGACAAATGCCACACTCCCTAAACATCAGAGGCTGAGGCATCAAAAACAAGAGGCCTTTTTTATGTTGTTGTTGTTTTGTTTTGCTGAGCTGTGTTGTGGGGCATTGATCGGGAGTTGGGGCAAGGCATGCGGTTGTGTGTTTGTGTGTGTGTGTGTGTGTGTGCGCACCTGACTCTGTTTAATGATTCAACACACGCTTCTCTTGCTCCCCTGCTGAGAGGCCACCTGCCTCTTTATTACTGTCGACTCGTCTGGCTTTCGCCCTCTCTCGGTCTGTCTGTCTGTCTGACTCTTTTTCTCTGTCTCACTTGCATGCTCCCTCTTTCTCTCCCTCTCACTCTCTCTCCCTCTCTTCCTCTCACTTGCTCTGTCTCTCTCCCTCTCACTTGCTCTGTCTCTCTCTCTCTCTCACTTTCTCTGTCTCTCTGTCTCTCACTTGCTCTCTCTCTCTGTCTCTCACTTGCTCTCTCTCTCTCTGTCTCTCTGGCTGAACTCACTGGCTAGGCATCAGCTGGTGGTGGAGGTCAGATAGGTGAGAGAGAGCTAGAGTTAAAGAAAGAGGGACAGAGAAAGAAAGAGAGAGAAATAAAGAGGGAAAGAGAGAGAGAGAGAGAGCGAGAATTTGAGAGAGAGAAAGAGACAGAACAGGTCATAAAAGAGATAGAAGAGCTAGCGTGGCGTTAGTTTGAGAGCATATGACCCCTCACGGCTGTGTGGAGCGGAGCGGAGTATCGTGCTAACGGACGGCACAGCGAGGTGTGCTGCAGCAGCGGAGCGTGGCTGGAAGACAACAACACTGGCTGGTTTCAGACGCAGGCCACCCCCTTAACACCTGTGCCTCCCGCCCCTGCTCAGCAGAGCGGAGAAATTACTTATTGTCATTCTCCCCATCGGTCTCTGTTTCTCTCTCTGTCTCTCCCACACACCTACACACACACACACACACACACACACACACACACACATTATCACACCCTCTCTCACTGTCTCCCACACACACACACATACTATCACACCCCCCCTCGCTCTCTTTTTGTTTTACACACAGACACACACATACACACACACACACACACATACACACACACACACACTATCTCTCCCTCTCTCTCTGTCTCCCACACACACATACTATCACCCCCCCCCCCTGTTTTACACACACACACACACACACACACACACACACACACACACTATCCCTCTCTCTCTCCCTCTCTCTTTCTCTCTGTCCTTTGGCTCTCTCCTCTGTTATTTCATATCAGCCTTTTGCACCCTGTGCTCTGGCCTCCTTCTTTTCTTCCTCTCCCTCTGCTTATCCAGTCATTTTCCCCTTGCTCCCTTTCACCTTCCTTCATTAATCCATCCCTCATGAGCACCGTCTGTTTTTCTTCTCTTTTTCTCTCGTGCCTCTCTCTCCGTCTCTCTCTCTGTCTCTCTCTATCTCTCTCTTCTGCCTCTCTCTCTTTTCTTTCTGCCTGTGCTGCAATGAAAGGCGTTTTCACCCTTGACTGGACAGGCTTGCTCAGCAAACACTAGCCAAGCATCGCCCACCCACCCGTCCGCCCGTCCACCCGCCTGCCTGCCTGCCTGCCTGCCTGCCTGCCATCCCCCACTCCTCATTCACACACACACTAGCACATGCATGCAGCATAACACATACAGTATATGGCCATGCATACACACACACACACAGACATTTTCACAGACATTTACACATTTACACACACACACACACACACACACAATCTCAATCTCTCAGAAACCTTAGCACTTCCTCGCTTGCTTGCTCACTTACATGTCTGTGTACACATGCATAAATCCTTGCTTCACCACATACGCACACAATATCTTCATGGGTTAACTATATGAACACATTCACACTCACAGCATACGTCACACACACACACATTAATACTCACACATGCAAAGAACATACACATGTACACTTATATTTACAGTTATATTCAAGTCACATATGCATCTGTACATCTTCCACTTTATTAGCTATATTCATACAACCTCTCCCTCTCTCACTCTTCCTTTCTCTATATATCTTTTTCTTTTTCTTTCTCTTTCTCGCTCTTTCTTTCCCTCTCTCTCTCACACACATACACACACACAATCACACACACCTCACCGCCTCACACACACAATCCCATACATACTAACATGTGCCCAAGCTCTCCCTCAATTTTGCTGGAACAAACCGGAGGAGTCATTAGCATAGTACGAATCAGAAGCATGACCTGCAAAGACATTAATCTCCATCGCAGTGTGTGGTGCTCCTCAAAAACCTCATAACAATTAGTAGCACGAGCTCGCAGCTACTTAGCATGCACACGAGGTGGTAATCCGCTAATGCCACTGGCAATCATTGTCAGCCGCCGAGCATACAATTGTGCAATTATGAAATACAAATGCCCACCCGGCCTCATTTTCACTTCATGTCATGGTCCATACATGCTGCCAATCACACAATAATGGGGGCTCATGGGAAATGTAGTCTGTAGTCTGTGTCATCTGTGTGGTGCCATGCTGATGACACACAGCTGTACCTGTTGCTGTTGCCTGTCTCTCTGATCTCTCCACATGGATAAAGGAACACCATCTCCAGCTTAATGTGTCTAAAACCAAACTCCTGGTGATCCCTGCCCAGGATTCAATCCGCCATGACATCAACTTGAAAATGGACGCTGTTACTGTTGCCCCGAACAGCGTTGCTAAAAACCTGGGTGTCATGATAGATGACCGCCTTTCATTTTCGGAGCACATTTCCTCTGTAGCGGGGTCCTGCCACTATGCATTGTACAATATTATAAAAATCAAACCTGACTTAATATGCCGCTTAGCTCATGATACAGGCCATGATCACCTCTCGCCTCAACTACTGCAACTCCCTCCTAGCCGGCCTATCTGCTTGTGCGATCAAACCATTGCAAATGGTCCAGAACGCAGCAGCGTGACTGGTTTTCAATTAACCCAAAAGGGCACATCACTCCACTCTTCAGCTCCGGGAATTGGTGCCCGGTGTCTGCCAGAATTTAACACGAGGCTTTGACGCTAGCCTACAAAGTCACATCAGGATCTGCCCCGCCTATCTCAATGTCCTACTAAAGGCTCACGTCCTGTCCAGAGCGTTGCGATTCTCTAATACAAACCGTCTAACCGTACCCTCACCTCTGACAAGGCGAGGTCACTCTAGTCTAAACCTTTCTCTGTCATTGTCCCTCAATGGTGGAACAACCTACCAGTTGCTACAAGAGCAGCGACAAAAGCTTATAAAGCTTATAAAGCTTATAAAGACCCTTCTTTTCCAAGACTGCTTCCCTTCTTAGCAAAATTAACAAAAAACTAACAACCACTAAACCAACCCTCTCCCTAGGTGCCTCATGCTTGTATAAATTCAAGGAAGTATGTGTGTGTGTACTCTCCCTGCTCTGGGAAACTTACTTAGACATATGCATCTTCTTGTATGTATAAAGGTAGTCTGCTTACTCTTACTTCTCAAGAGCTGCCTACGCTTACTCTGTGTTTTTCTACACCTCTCTTAGCTTACGTCCTCCTTTTTGTAAGTCGCTTTGGATAAGAGCGTCTGCTAAGTGTAAGTGTAATGTAATGTACTGTAATGCCGTCGTGATCGAGGCCAGTTCCCATCTGGCTGTGCTCGGAAGTCCCCCCATTGGCAGCCTGTGATGAATGGAGCGCATCATTGCGGGCCCTATTGAGTCCTTCTCTGTGGAGTCAGCATAGGTGTGGTCATGGCCAAGAGTGCTGAGTCGCCCTCGCAGCATGTAAACAGATTGGCCGGCTCCTAATCCCCCCCAGGTCACCGTATTTCTGTCCCGCCACCCCCCCCCCCAAAAAAAAAACAAAAACAAAAACAAAAAAACAACACCCCCCCAACACCCATTCGCTGACAGGAAAGGAAACCTTCACCAGCTAACTAGCTACTTTTTTGTATGGGAACATAATGTAAATTCTAAGTAAGGAATTAAAAGTTCATAATGAGAGTGTGAGAACATGGCAAGACATGGCAGCGTGATAGATTGCAAAGTGTTAATTACTTGCTCCCCGCTTTTCTTTTTTTTTTTTTTTTTTTATCAGTAAGCTGGACGGAGGACTGGATTGGTACTGTGGAGAGTGGGTTACTTTAGGCATATTTGGACTCGGCCAATTCTGAAATTCCGCACCTCATGCCGTCTGTGACGCGAGAATGCCATACTGGGGTACCATATGGAGGGTATTTTCGGCAATGTTTGTGTAACACTTTGGCCACGAGGTGTTTGACATTTTTTCGCTTGCCTGCTCGGATCTCGTGCGCGGAATTGATGCAGAATGTATTTAATTGCTTTCCACAGAAAAGGCAGTGTGTGTGTGTGTGTGTGTGTGTGTGTGTGTGTGTAGGAGATAAAACACACAGAGATTGAGCAGACTGACAGGTGTTGAGTTGTCAGTGCTAATCAATAGAGCCGCTCTAGAGGTGGCGATGTGAAGTTTAATCTCTTTCTTTCATTTGCTCTCTCCTTCTCTCTCTCTTTCTCTCTGTCTCTGTCTCTCTCACTCTCTCTCTCTTTCTATTTCTCTATTTTTTTCTCTCTCTCCTTTCTTTCTCTACGGTCTTAATCATGGCTAGTAGTGCTTGAGAAGCCACTGGCAGCTCTCGAGGTGCTTGGTTAGAAGCAGAGGCACACGCCTATCAACATGCAATGGTTTCTGGGTCCCTCCGTTCTCAGCTGAGACAGGAGAGGAGAGAAAAAGTCGAGGAGGAGGAGGAGGAGGAGGGGGAGGAGGGAGAAAAAATAGATAAGCTGGTAGGATAAAGTAAAAAAATAAGAAAAAAAAACTTAAGAAGAGGAGGAGAGGGGATTGTAGAGAAGAGACGAGAGGAGGAGAGGGGGATTGGAAGAAAAGACAGGAGAGGAGGAGAGGGGGATTGGAGAGAAGACAGGAGAGGAGGAGAGGGGATTGGAAAGAAGAGAGAAGAGGAGGAGAGGGGATTGGAGAGAAGAGAGGTGCAGAGTGTGGAGAGGAGACAGGCCATGAGATGGCTGACAGGTGCAGGAAGATGAGAGGCCAGGTGAGCGTAGAGGAGAAGAGGAGGAGAAGAGGAGGAGGAGGAGGAGGAGAGGGGGTGGATGAGGTGAAGTGTGAGCAGGAGACATATGAGAGTGAAGGAGAGGAAGAAAGAAAGCAGAGAGAAAAAGAGGAAAAAGGGAATGATACGAAAAAAGAAAACAACCTGGACCGCAGAAGAAGAGGAGAACATAAGAGAAAATACGAGAAGAGCAATTATGAGTAGAGAGTAAAAGAAGAAAAAAGATGAAAGAAGAGGGTATAAGGTGTCTATAAGGGCAGAGAGAAAGACATAAGGGCAGATAGAAAAAAAAGGTTGGATGGAGAAATCAATGACAAGAAAAGGAAAATGTTCTGGACAGCTGAAAACAGAAAAGAAGAGCAGGGGGGGAGAGTAAAGTAAAACTGACTGGATTGTCCAAGAAGACGACAAGGAGAGAGAAGAAAGGAGAGGACAGGAAAAGTGACAAGACAAGAAAAGCAGAAAGTCACTGGACAGCCGTGTAGAGCAAAAGGAGAAGAAGGAGAAAAAGGAAGGAAGGAAGGAAGGAAGGAAGGAAGGAAGGAAGGAAGGAAGGCAGGAAGGAAGGAAAGAAGGTAGGAGAGGGCAATGAAGGAGAAAGAGCGATTAAGAGGTGGAAATGGGCCCCTGTCACACATCTCAGGTCCTGGTGCTGCTTGACAGAGGGCCAACAAACTCTCTTCCTTGCTCCACTTTCCCGCTCAAGGTCAGCGCTGACAGCAGCCTTCTCAGAAAAGTCTGCCAGCACCCGCCAATGAATCAACATGGCCGAGAGCCCAAAGCCGTTCCCTTACCCTCTCAAAACCACGCCGCCAAGGTCCCAGTTTTAGCCACGATTTTAACGGATGGACATTGATTCCAGGTAATCTGGTTTAGCGGCACACTCGTTAAGGCTTTCTCATAGCCAACAAATTGTGAAAAGGGACGCTATCTGTCACCGCCCCCCCCCCCCCCCCCCCCCCCCCCCACCGTGCACAGTTAATGGGGAAAGCAGCTTACCACTTAGGTGTCTTCCACTGGTGAAAACAAACAGGGTCGAGTTCACAGAGACAAATTAGCTTAGCGGCAATCTGTACTGGGTATTCCCTAGCCAGAACACAGACCAGTAATAGTGGTGTTAGCAGCTAGCTGTATTATGTCAATGTATCTCCACTTGATTACATCTTGCCTTAGAACATCCTTGGGAGTTCCTGTATTAATTAGGCGTTGTTGGAACATAATAGTTCTCTTCACTGAAACAAATGTTTTGGCACCCTAGAGTTTTGCTTGCTTAGTTTCCTCTCTTGTGTGTGTTTCTAATATTCTGTACTTGCATTCTATATCCTATTCAAGGCTTCTTAACGTGCCCTGGTTTAAGATTCCCATAGAAACTCCCTAAAGCTCTTGCTGGGTTATCACAACTTTCAAAGTGGAGAGAGATTGAGATGACGATGACACAGAAGGATGAAGAACTTCTCAAGAGCCATACGGAGAGATGAAAAGAGGGAACCGTGAGAGAAAGAGAGGAGTGAGGAAACAGAATGAAAGACTAGAGTAGAGGCTCTTGTCGAAGAATGGAAAGTAACCTCATTATGTAGTTTACCCCCGAGGTGCCATCCTTTCAACAGAAGGAGTCATTTGATTGCCAATTTTCTCGGCCTGTTATTCGCTTAACGCTTGTCTGCCCCGGCACTGTGTGATCCACCCTTCCCCACCACCCTCCCCCCCACCTCCATGACATATCCTACCCCCCCCTTTTCCGGTTTGAAAGGCTCAGACACCTTCAGCAGTGTCCCTCTTGAGACCTTAAGCAAAAGGTCAGGAAATGTTGTTTTTTTTTTTTACTTCAAGCCATCTTTTCACAAAAGACTCAGAAAAAGGCAGCGCTGACAGAGCCATGGCTGTGATCCATTGGAGCTATGTTGCTCTTCCTGGCTCTGCAGGCATCTCCAGCATCTAAGTGTGAAGTGATGAATGTACTGTATGTCGTTGTGAGTTAGTTTTTGGGCTGTTTGCCTCATCTAGGTGGGTGGGTGGTGGAAAGTTGGTGGGTAGGGGCTGCTCCACAGGCTACTCCACCCAGCACGGTTGTCTGGTTGGAGGCAGCTCGGCCAGCTGGGTTTCTGGAGCCCTTGGCTTGCTAAGCAGCGCCCGCTGTCATGTGTTTGCTTTTCCAGCTCCAGCTCTTCTCGCTCTTCTCGCTCGCTCTCTCGCTCCTCCCCTCCACTTCACTTCACTGCTCCAGGAATAGTCTTGCAGTCTCCCGCATCAGCTTTTTCCTAACGTTAAAAGATACTACATGTCAGAAATTAATGGCAAGCAGCCATAAAGTGGTCCTCACATGCCCTTGTACTTCACTTCTGCAGTCTCCTCCATCAGCTTCCCGACCTTCTAACTTTGAAGATGCTGTATGTAAAAAAAAAAAAATGCACAGCAAGTAATTATAAGATTAGTCCTGATATGTCACCAGAGATTAAGCGAACATGTTTAATTGGAAATCACATCTCACAGTAATAATAATAATACAGCCAAAATATTTGCAATGCAAATTTTAATTTGCAGCCCACAAATTCTGTTTTTAATTTCGTGTTTTGGATTGCAGTACCAGTTTTGGCCTCAATCCCTATGCATAAACCTTTAAACTCTCTAAGGCGCAAAGCATGGAAACTGCTGGGGCCTGGCAGCCACCAGTCTAAATACATGTAAACAAGTTCACCTTTTGCTAAGCGGTTAGGTCAGGCAACCCAGAGCAAAAGAAGTCTTCATCTATTTTGGGTCTGTTTTGACACTGACAGTTCTTTTGGAATAGAGGTCAGAGGAAGCAACGCTCAAAGATGAAGCAGCCATTTTTCGATGTCCACTCCCTAAAGTCAGATGTTTTTTCCCCTCCAAAAAGCTCACTGAGCTCCTGTTTATACTTAAGTCTTTCAACAGGTTTCATCATAAAATAGAAAAAGGGTAGACTCTTCCCTGGCTTTGTACAGTGGCAAGGTTTCACTGACAGACTGGCGGCAAGTCAGTACTAATATAAAGATAGGCAAATCCTCTAGCGCAGCTAACAGCAACGTAGCATTACCCTAAATGACAAGTCACTAATTTAAGCCCCCATTTAAAAAAAAAAAACAGAACCACTGGAGTCCCGGAACCCAGTTTGCTATAGCCAAGCCATTAATTAAGTCTCAGTCTCAGCCTCTCCCTGCGCTGTGCTGCATTGAGTTAGATGTTAAATGTTTGGGTGGGAGCTGGTTTTCTAAAATTGACATCCGTGGATACACCCAGGTGGGCTGAGTTTCTGACCCGCATGGGCACACTCTTTTTTTTCTTCTTTTCTTTCTTTTTTTTTTTTCTTGGCTAGGAAGAGCAGAGTATCTAGGGGGGTGAAAAACACAGTTTCACCTGAGAGCAACTGGAAAAAATGTCAAGTCTATATTTATCTGGGCTGAAGGTATGCATGCCAAAGACCCATGATATATTCCCCTCTCATCCTGAGGAAAAGAGAGAGCATGAGCAGGTTGGGGGGCAGAAAGAAGGAGAGAAAAAGAGAGCGGGAGAGAGAGAGAGAGAGATGGATAGAGAAGGAAGGACGAAGGGATGGAGAAGACGGAGGGAGGGAAGGAGGGGAGAAAATGAAGAGGGCTCTGCGCTGATTGCGGCTTCACGGTGAGCCTGTCTGAAATATGGCGCATTTTGAAAAGGTTGAAAGGGTTCTTGGGAGTTAACGGAGGGCTCGACTCCAGAACAGACTTAGCAGGGGTCTGGAGAGAGTGTCTGTCAGCACCTGTGTGTGTGTGTGTGTGTGTGTGTGTGTGAGTATGTGTGTGTGTGTGTGTGTTTAAGGGGTGAGTCAGACAGGGAGAGGAAGTGAGAAATAGGCAGAAGATGTGCGTGTGTATGTGTGTGCGTGTGTCTCTATGTGCGAGTATGTGTGTACATGGGTGTGTATGTATATATGTGTGAATGTATGTGTATGTATGTTCACATGTGCCTGCATATATGAATATGTGTGTACCTGTGTGTATGTGTGTGTATATCTGTGTGTGTGTGTGTGTGTGTGTGTGTGTGTGTGTGTGTGTGTGTGTGTGTGTGTGTGTGTGTGTGTAAGACAGAAGGTGGAGGCTGTCGTATCAAGGGCAGGCTGGAGACGAGGACAGGAGCACAGACAGG
>CM059284.1:21733352-21743352 GCA_030347295.1 Setipinna tenuifilis
AACTCTATCCTTATTACTGTCGTTACATTTTATGTTCTGACTGTAAATGCACATGTTTCAGAGTCAGGCAGCCGTGGCAACTAACCATCCTCGGGGGCCCGAGAGCCGCGTTAGTACAGAGGATAATTAGTTTCAACAGCCTCGTCTTGTCTTAGCGCAGTGGCTGCAGGCTCTATCAGCACATTGCACATTAATTATGGAGCTTTTAACCGAGAAGAACATCCTGGTTTGTGTTTATTTTTCTTTAGATTAGGCCATTTGCTCATTTCCGTTACCAAGAAGGAACAGCTTTCCAAGACCAAGAGTCTTTCCGAGTCGCACAGTAGTGTCAGTCAGTGCAGTAAGAATGATATTCTCCTCGAGTGTTTTATCTCAGAGAGAGAGATAGGGAGCAGATTCGCCTTTTTGATAGGTGTTAGACGTCAAAGCAGACCACACTTATGTGAAGACACAGTCTAGTGCAAACATTTCTGGTCCTTGCTCCCATATGACAGCCATACCATTCAATAATGCCATACATTTGGGTATTAGAATCACAGTCTCTTTCCCTGTGTCAATTGCTCACAGATAGATAGATAGATAGATAGATAGATAGATAGATAGATAGATAGACAGACAGACAGACAGACAGACAGACAGACAGACAGACAGACAGGCAGACAGACAGACAGACAGACAGACAGGCAGACAGGCTTTCAGAGACTGATGCAGTGGAATAGACTGTGGTAGCAAAAACTCAAAGGTAGGCTAGTGTAGGGAATTGAGTGCTTGAAGTCGCATCAGTATTCAGTGGTTCAAATTCAAAGTGAAATGACATTAATAATGACATTTTAACCTATCCTATGCTTCTTAACGGTGGACACTGACTACCAGTCACTCGGTCTCTCTTAACTAGCTCACTCTGATACCTGTCTCTTGTAGGGACTCACTTTCAACATGGCGGTGATCACAAACTCGTTTTGAATGCAAGGGCCCTTGGTATACTACCAAGGACGTGTGGAGCTACATTGAGCTTTTTTAATTATTTAAAAATGTAACTCATTATCATGTTTTAACATACCCAAAGTTCATTTGACACCAAATCTCTGTTTTAAGCCGCCTGATTAAAACTCTCCCCTATAGCTTTGTCTAACTGCAACACACTCATTTTTTCCTCACAAACTGTTGAGGACTTTATGCTACCTCATCTGTATTAAAAGTGCTTTATAAGATTATATACATTGCCATACATGTTATTATGTTAATCTCTGTTTCTGTGTCACTCTTTCTCTCTGGCTTTGTCTGTCTCTGTCTCTGTCTCTGTCTCTCTCTCTCTCTGTCTCTCTCTCAGGAGACTCCAATGAGAACAAGCCAGCAGTGGGTGCGGAGGAGGAGGAGGTGGCTAAAATGGGCTGCCCCAGTCTCGGAGAGCACACCAGACAGGAAGTGGTCATCGAGGAGTCTTACGAATTCAAGGTGACCATCACTACCCTTTACCACATCACACCATGCCACACCAACACCACACAACAGCAAACATGTCCACTTGTGTCAATGCTCAGATGGAGATATGCAACAAGATGGTGCACATTTGTGTTTTATGGTCAAAGTCTCCTGCCTTGTGTTAACCTTTCTCTCCATAACCACCACACCATACCATACACAATGTCCAACATGTCCACCAGCAATTATGATAATATGGAAACATCAAGCTGGATTGAATATGAGTTCTCCCTATGGTTTGACTTGTTATGAATGTTATGGTTTTCATGTTTATGGTTTTCTAAAGCATGGCTAAACCGTAGTTTTCCAAAACATCAGACTATGAGCTGACAATCAGCTGTCTATGAGCTGACAGTTTTCTGTCTCTCTCTCTCTCTCTGTCTGTCTTCTTTCTCTTTCTTTAACTGTGTGTGTGTGTGTGTGTGTGTGTGTGTGTGTGTGTGTACAACAGAACACAGTGGATAAGCTCATTAAGAAGACCAACCTGGCCCTGGTTGTGGGCAGCAGCAGCTGGAGAGAGCAGTTTGTCAGCGCCGTCACTGTCAGCGCAGGTCAGTCACTTCCTGTCAGACTCACACACTTCCTGTCCACACCAATCAACTATGTGCCCTTAATGAACAGTTGTGTACTATAGTAGTGTTATATAATGTTATTGTTAATAAAACATTGTAGTAGCATTAAACCATTTTTTACTTAATAGAATATCATAGTAGTCTTATATAATGTAGCGTACTATATTATAGTAGTATTATATAATGTAAATATAATTAGTAGTGAGATTGCCTACTGTAGAGACAATTACATAAGACATCAATGTCATTTTAACTTACAGGCTTTGGTAGAAAACCAAAAAAAAGAACAGTGAATATATTTTTTGTAAAACCATGTCAATGATGTGGTCTAAATTTTGTCAGTGTCTGAAACTCACAGCTTAATAATTCCAAATAACATTCAAGTGAAAGACCCTTCTTTTCCTCCTCCTCACCTGCAGGAGATGGTAGAAAACAAAAAAGTACAGTGAATATATTTTTGTAAAACTATGTCAATGATGTGGTCTAAATTTTGTCAGTGTCTGAAACTCACAGCTTATAATAATTCCAAATGACATCCAAGTGAAAGACCCTCCTTTTCCGTTACCTCTTCCTTGCCTGCAGGGGATGACGATGAGGAGGAGAGTGGGGAGGAGCGCCTGCCCTCCTGCTTCGACTACATCATGCACTTCCTCACCGTCTTCTGGAAGGTTCTGTTTGCCTTCGTGCCCCCCACCGAGTACTGGAACGGCTGGGCCTGCTTCATCGTGTCCATCTCGCTCATCGGCGTGCTCACGGCCATCACCGGTGACCTGGCCTCCCACTTCGGCTGCACCATCGGACTGAAGGACTCCGTCACCGCTGTGGTGTTTGTTGCTCTTGGGACTTCCGTACCAGGTGGGTACTCTGTGTGTGTGTGTGTGTGCGTGTGCGTGTGTGTATGTGTGCGTGTGTGTGTGTGTGTGTGTGTGCGTGTGTGTGTGTGTGTGTGTGTGTGTGTGAGTGTGTGTGTGTGTGTGTCACAGGCACCTTATAAAATTCACTCATCAAGATCCCAGGCCCCTTTGGCACTAGTAAAGTCACTGTGGCCCATACCATTTCATTTACTGTAAAAAAAACACCCCAGAGGACACCTCTACAGAGGCCCTATGAAATCGGCCCTTATAGCCAATTAAACCAACCTCTGTAAAGCTAGAAATGTGACACTTATAGGCCACCGTAGTTTATGTCCCCCAACTACTGTAGGGGGGGGTGGGGTGGATGGTTGCTGTTTTCTATAATCCTGTGCCATCTTGGATGCACTCACTGCCAACATAAACACCCCCCTGGACACGAGCTACCCCACTTTAGCCCAATTTTGCCCCAAGAGGTGATGAGGGACGGTGTGAATGGCTGAATAAGCTGCGGGAGATACTATTGTGAGGGCTTACAGCTCAGTAAAGGGTGGGGGGGGGGGCTGATATTATGTAAAAACGTTAGGAAATAGTCGCTATGAGGGTGCAGTGTTGTTGCAGCCAATAATGTACTTTTTTGTTTCATTATCAGCCTAACCTCATACGGCATGTATGCAAGCGTGGAGGCTATATTTGAATGTGTTAAACTCACAAGATCGAGCCCAGGTGTCTTTTGAGGTTATGTGGATGAGTGTGTTTGTGTGTGGATGTGTGTGTGTGTGTATGTGTGTGTGTGTGTGTGTGTGTGTGTGAGAGAATGTGACAGAATGAGAGAAACTGTGTGGTATATTGGCGCTCCAAGCCACACATTTGTTCACACAAACATACACCAGCGTGTGTCTGTATGTGTGTGTGTGTGTGTGTGTGTGTGTGGTGTGTGTGTGTGTTTGATGTTGCACCTTGGGGCTGTGTTTTCTTGTTTAAAATCTTTTTCATTTTCTCGTCTCTCATCTCCCTGTTCTCACCTGCTCCCTGCAGCTTTCCCTCTCCCTCCGCCTGGTCCTCCATGTTCCCCCCCCTCCACCCCTCCACCCCCCATCCCCCCATCCCCTCGGCGCCCTCGTTCCTCTCTGTCACCCAGCCCGGCCCTGGCCATTATCTTTCTATTCTTTCTTTGCATTTCTCTCCATTTCACTCTCTATTTGCTATTCTCCTCCTTTGGCCCTCCTTGTTTTGATTTTTTCTTTTCTTTTCTTTTTTCTCTTTGTCCTTGTCCTTTGTTTCTAAAAGTTTCTTTGATATACTGTAGAGCATATATTTTTTTAAAAAACCTCACACAATGGTTCCTTTTTTAAAGTACAATATCATTTTAATTTGAATTAATGTAGAATATCGGTCACTTTTGTAGACCTTTGTAGAGCCCTTTTGTTATCATTCCTCTTGCCCTCTTAATGTTAGAAGATATTAAAAATACTTATTTCTTGGCTTTAAAAGACTTCTGTCTACACTTGAACAAGCTCTAGTAGGGACATGTCCCATTGCCCGCCCAAGGTAGACGTGTTCTCTCTCTCTCTCTCTTTGGTAATGGGATGAATTGCAGATGCTCTGTGTCAGTCCTTGTGTCTTTTCACCCTCCATTTATTACATACTATAAGCTCCCTGGGCTGGAAAATCTGCTGAATGAGTATGAATGAGGGGGGTAGTAGTTCTCACATCTCCCCCAGAGAGAGAGAGAGAGTGACCTGAAGTGGACTGAAGCCCTGCGGGGAAGCAATGGCTGGCTAAGGGAAACACCTCACCTCACATACGAGTGGGAATACAGCCACAAAATGGCTGCAGGGTTTCTTTTTTAAAAATATTTGTGCTTGATTTGATGCTGCATGACATCCCCCTCTCTGCCTCTCTTACTCTCCCCGTCTCCCTCTCTCTCTCTTTCTCTCTCTCTCTCCCTCTCTCCCCCCCTCTCTCTCCCTCTCTCTCTCTCTCTTTCTATCTGAGTGGATAAGCAAATGTTTTGTTAAAGTGTAAGTCTGTTTGTATTACAAATAAAAGAGGTCTGTACCCTTGGCTGAGTCTGAAACTCGTGTGGCAAATCTAGTATTATATTCATGTATGCGTTAATAATGCAATGATGTGAGAAAATGAGAGAGTGGTTCAGTGAATCATTTTTAATGTCAAGGCATTTACTGTTGGCATGTGGTTAAGTGGGATAGCAACGGCAAAAGAATTACTCTTTAAAAAAACCTTTTTATGTCTGTTTTTGTTTGGTTCTGTATTTTTGAAGTATTGTAAACTGTGTGTTGTAACTGATTTCTGACCTCTAAGGTGATTGCTGATATTTTACAGCGTGTCAGTGTCAGTGTGTTGGACAGCAGTGGTGGGAATGGAACAGAGGAAAGGGGAAAATGATGTTTCTTATTGCTTATAAAGTGGTTTTATACTTCTCTCCCTCCCCCCGCCTCTCTCTCTCTCTCACTCTCTCTCTCTCTCTCTGTCCCTATTATTTATTTATTTAATTTTTGTATGATATATTTATGTATTCAGTGTGACATATTTTCTTATCCTCCTTTATAAGTGTGAAAGTGTAATTGGTTGAGCATTATTGTAAATAAAGAACACATTTAAAAATCTCTGCCTCTCTCTCTCTCTCTCTCTCTCTTTCTTTATATCTCTCTCTCTCTATCTCTCACCCCCCCCTCCTCCACAGACACCTTCGCCAGTAAGGTGGCGGCCATCCAGGACCAGTACGCCGACGCCTCCATCGGCAACGTGACGGGCAGCAACGCGGTCAACGTCTTCCTGGGCATCGGCGTGGCCTGGACCATCGCGGCCGTCCACTGGCGCCTGAAGGGCAAGGTGTTCAAGGTCAACCCGGGCTCGCTGGCCTTCTCCGTCACGCTGTTCACCGCGCTGGCCGTCGTGGCGGTCAGCGTGCTCATGTACCGCCGGCGCCCCTCGGTGGCCGGGGGAGAGCTGGGCGGCCCGCGGACTTCCAAGCTGGTCACCGCGATGCTCTTCTTCAGCCTGTGGCTCCTCTACATCCTGCTGGCCTCGCTGGAGGCCTACTGCCACATCCCCGGCTTTTGAGGGAGGAGGAGGGTGGGCAGGATGGAGGGAGGGAAGGAGAGAGGGATGCGGAGAAAGAAATGGGGGGAATGAGGAAAAAGAGGGAGAGAGGGAGGGAGGGAGAGGGGAGGAGAAAGACAGAGAGAGATGCTAGAGAAAGTGGGGGTGGGGGGGGGGGACAGGGAGGGAGGGAGAGAGAGAAAAAATAGAAGAGAAAAGAAGAGAAAAGAGAGAAATGAAAGACATGTTTGTATGAGAATGGAAACAGAAAGAAAAAGAAACCGAAAATAGGGTGAGAAAGTGGGACAATGTGAGAACGAGAACGTTAACTAAAGGAATATGACAATAACCAGTTTGGCATGTTCATCAGTGAAACGAAAAAAGACTGAAGGTGCTGAATTATGGAACTGTGACAATGTTGATAAAGCTGGCTTTCCTCTCTGCAAGCCTGCAAACAGACCCAGCTGTGTTACCCAAGATGCTCCAGTGTTTGGAACACCTCTTGTTCCTTGTTTTCGTGCTTTCCTCTCTGTCCCCAGTCCTTCTTTATCCCTCTCTCTTGCTTTCTCCTTCTCTCCCAAATCTTCTTCTTCTTTCTTCTTCTTCTTCTTCTTCTTCTTCTTCTTCTTCTTCCTCTTCTTCTTCTTCTTCCCTGTTTTCTTTCACCACCCTGTTCTGTCTTCTGTCGAATTCCGTATGCAGCTAAGTGTCTCACTCTCTACAGTGACTCTGCCTTACCACAACCTCCGCCGTAAGGTGTTAGGTGTTGTCCCCACGTGGTCTTAACCAGTAGAAGCATCTAGAAGGCTTCTCCTCCTCTTTGTCCTGCCCTTTGCTCTATATGTTGAGCTAATACCCCAATTTACCCCCTAACCCCCCATTCCCGTATACACCCGTCCAGGTTTTCTATGCCCCCTCTTTATCCTTTTTCTCTTTGTAATGTGTCAGTGATGTCATCGTGAAATTGTAATTTAATTTTTTTTTTTCAAAACAAAAATGAAGAGCAAGAATTCCTAGAAATTCGACTGAAAGGCTTTGCATGGTTTTAATCTTGATAAAAGAGGATTATTTGTGATGTTGGTCTTTGTGATATTGAGCCCCGTAAATGGAATGCATTGGATGAAGCCAAGGACCAATCGGAATGCAAGATCATGGATAACAGTATGTGTTGACTTTAATGACTCTAAGTGAAGTGAAGGATGAGATTTGTTTGACATAAAAAAAAATAACATTAATAATATTAACTTGTCTTCTTGGAATGGGACAATATCAGAAATGCAGCCCAGCATTGTGTTCATTCCACTGATAGATACTGTAGCTTAACGATAGCGTTAGCATATATACTTGGTCAGCAAGAAATAATTCTGTTGGTGTGACGACAATGTACAAAAAAACCTCACACGTGAAAACAACACAAGCTGTGACTGAAGACGTGACTTTGACCTAGGACAATACTTAGACATTTCTATCTCTATGGACTCAAAATGTGCATGTCTCTTTGTGTTAAATGATGTTCTTACACGGTTGGACTGATAACATGCCATCAGTATGAAAAAAAAACAGTGTTGTTGATCATTTCATTTTTGTATTTTGGATTATTTGTTGTCTGTTCTGTTTTTCAATATTTGCCTACCTTGCTGTACGGTAGAGTAAATTGTGTTGTCAGTATTTATTTCAGTGTGTAAGGTGAGGGCCAAGGGGGTTCTTGATGAAGGCAGGCGAGGAAGATTGAATCTGCTGTAGCCAGTTTGAAAGCTAAACTGTTCTAAACCTTTTGATCTCTGTGCTGATATCACTTTAAATGTACCCCGAATTTGTTCTCCACAAGCCCTCAACAGTGTAAACATAACTTAAGTAATGGGCCCTGTGCAATCCAATGTTCGTCTAGTCCATTACTTCAAACTATGTACATTGTACAATCCAGCATGTGTCAGAACTAATCACATTTAAACTAATACTAGAATCAGTTTCAACTGTACCTTGTACAGAACTAGTGTCTAATAGAAGTACCAAAGCCAGTGTCATCCTGGTTCAAACTAGTACTACTGACACTAAGCCAAAAACCAGTATTATCTTTGTGTCAGTTGACCACATCAGTGTATTCTAAATTTAGTAAGGACTGACATTCCTCTGAAGCCTAGGGCTAAGATGCTAACCCAGTGAAGACTAGTGAAGAATAGTGATTGCTGCTCAGTAGCAGTGAGCATGATCTGGTCTCCATTTGGAGCCTTATTTCAGATGCATACACACATTCCCCTGGGAGTGCAGTCTTCTGACCCATGAAGGTTCCCGTCTTCATGCACACATGGTGTGGTTAATGGAGGTTCCACACAGGAGTGTTGCTCGAGAACCCATCACAGTCAAGTCAAGTCAGACTTTTAAAGTCCTGCTCGGTCCAGCAATCTCACACTGCCCCAGGTTGAGACGGATGCTTATACTTTATACAACTTAGAAGTCCCGGCTGGATAAATTAAGCAACAGCGCCTATAACCTCACATCTTCTTCCCTAATGTCCTCCTCCTTTTTAAAAAAATCCTTTTCCTCATCCTCCTTGATCAAACCCAAACCCCTAATTGAGAACGTGAGTGTATAAGTGTACTCACTAAATGGATGACGCTGAGAAGAGATGTACAATGAGAGGCAAGAAAGGGGGAGGGGGGTGATGGGGGATGGGGGGGCTTGACAGATGTAGCCTAGTGTGTCAATGCGTAGCTATAAAAAGGCGAGGCGAGGCGGTAATGGTCATTGTTTTGGGTGAGAGTAAATGCGTAGATGGTGTATTTTTAGGCCCTCCTGTTGCTAGGAGACGCTCGGCGAGTGTCGTCGTCTTTTGTGCAGTTCGGTCTGTCAGTGGTGTGTTACTGTAGTGCTGGCGTGTGGGGATGTTGTAGCGAGCGTGTGTGTGTGTGTGTGTGTGTGTGTGTTTGTCTTGAAGTTGGCATGTTTATGTGTTTGCGTGTGTGTTTGCGTGTGTGTATGCGTGTGTGTGTGTGTGTGTATTTTACAGAGATAATCTCCTTAGCAGTCACTACCTGTGGCGATGCCCCCTGTGGCATAATGAATTAAAGTGCCATCACTAACATTCCAGTGGAAACGTGCCCCCGTAATTACATTCCTTTACACCCGCTCCCTTTCATCTGGGGAATGAAAGACAGAATGAATATGTGAAATTAGAGAGAGAGAGAAAGAGAGAGAGAGAGAGGGAGAACGAGAGGAGAGTTTATTAAGTGCATTAGTACCAACAGAACAAGGTCCTCATGAAGTAGAAAAATATAGAATTTTGTGTATGCTTGTGTGTATAGGCAAGGCCTGCTTATGAGGCTACTGTCATATTTTCCTATTGGGCCATAGACAAATACATTTATAACTGGCGATAAGGAACACATTGGGGGGGGGGGGGGGGGGGGGGGGCTCAGTGATGGCAAACTTCATTAATAAAAAGAGTAAATGAATGGCGTTTACTTAATAGATAGCAATGGGCGTGCATATGTTTGTGCAACCGTTCACAAACAGCTCACACTAATCTGTTTATGTGATAAATTAGAGAAAAGAAGTCAGATACTAGCCTGTCTCTCTACCTCTCTTTCTCTCTCCCTCACTGTCGCTCTCTTTCCATCTCCTATTCCTCTCCCTCTCTTTTGCTCTCCCTTCTCTACCTCTCTCCCTCTCTCTCTCTCTCCTGCTTTTTCTCACCCCCCCCTCTCTGTCTCTGCCTGTCTCTCCCTCTGCATGTGTGTGTGTGTGTGTGTGTGTTTGTATGCGCTTGTCGATATATCTGTAATGTTATATCTCAGTTGGCTTTGTGCCTGACAGCCTGACCCAATCACTGAGATTGGAGTGTCTGGGTGTCAGTGACTCTATGTCTGACAGCTATCAGAAACAGTGCATACACACATACACACACACACACAGAGATACATACACACTCTAATGTTTTACTAATGGCCCACAGATACATACACACACATACACACACACACACACACACAAAACACACACACACACACACACACACACACACACACACAC
>CM059284.1:21745852-21753352 GCA_030347295.1 Setipinna tenuifilis
AATGAGGGAAGGATAAAAGTGAGAAAACAACTTCTAAAAGAAGCGGTGACACTTTAGAATAACTACATGTATAAATGTATTTGTTAACTCTTAAATAACACTTAGTTCATCAATTAGTTAGTTAACTAGTTCTACTTCTAGTCATCTAGTTAACATTTATTTTCACATTATGTCTGATCAATAAATCATTTATAAACATATGTATATTCTGATTGATTGTCTGTTGGCTGTCTATCTGTGTAAAAGAAGAGAAGAGAAGGTGCAAACATCCAAAAAAATACAATCACAATCTTCTTTTATACAGAAAGCCAAAAGACAAGCAGACAGAATATAAATATGTTTATAAATGATTTATTGATGATAAATAATGTGAAAATAAAGGTTAAGAAATGATGAACAAAGTGTTAATTAAGGGTTAACAAATACATTTATACATGATTTATATGGAGTAACAGATCACTTTCATTATGAGCCAAGGGGAGTAGCCAGAAATCATAAAAGGGGTGGGCCCAGGAAAACCACATGGGTTACTAATTATTACTTAAACAGTCAGTCAAACAAAAAGAGCCTTCTGATTGGTAGGGCCTGGTTGACATGTTGGTGGGCACAGGTCTAGCCATGGCTACACCTACTGTATGTTATGAGCACTGATCAAGGGTTCAAGGAGAAGCGAGAAGCACATACAAACACACACACACACATACAGAGAAAGACAGAGAGAGGGATAATAAGACAGGGAGGGAGGGAAGGAGGGAAGGAGAGGCTAATATCTGACTTCCTTTATCTCTCATTTAGCACATAAACAGATTAGTGTGAGCTGTTTGCACACCCACATGCACGCCAATTCATTAAATAAACACCATTCTTTTACGCTTTCACTGATCAAGGCTTCATGGGCTCAGAAGGACAGCAACCTTAAGTAGAGGTCATTATGCTGACCTTGAGGGCTAAATGGGCCCTAGTGGGTGAAATGTGACAAGGTCCATCCTAGAGGAAAGAACATTTTAAAATGAGCTCTCTTCTCTTTCACAATTGTTTCTCTTAGAGTAGAGAGTAGAGTAGAGTAGAGTAACTTTATTAATCCCGAAGGAAATTAAGGTTTTTTTTTTTTTTTTTTTAGAGTAGAAAATAATGAGATTACAGTGATATGAAAATAAGATTATTGCTTTTGTCTTCCACTTCTCAAGTTTGTGTCTGAAGCAAAAGAGTTAAGCTATCTCTAGTGTACAGTAGCCTCCCTTTAATCTACAAATGAGATCTCAACAATGTTTTAAACAATGCTCAGTGTTGTCCAATTTCTGCATCTCCCATCAACTTTACTTAGGCTAATCCACCAGAGAGTGCTCTCTGTAAACTCACACAATTCTCATTTCAGATCTGCTTGGTAAGTCTCAGATTAGGCTGTAAAAGAGGTCTGCACAGTATTGAACCACTCCTTCTAATCATCTCAGTTTAGCCCTTTAGTTGATTTACAATAGACATCTCAACAATGGCTTAAACAATACTCAGATTTGCTGAGTAATGCATCTCATATTTTGCTCAGGCTTATGCATCAGAGAGCTCTGTAACTGAACTCATTAACTCTGTTAATGCTCATCCAGACCTATTTATTTACCAGAGGTGTCAAACCCAGGTTCAGAAAGTAAAAACCCTGCCACAAATTTAATCCAACCAGCTCTGAATCAGCTGATCGTAATGAGCACTCAAGACAGGTAGATCAGCTACTCAGATAAGTCACCTGTGTTAGAAGGAAAACGTGGCAGGGTTTTTACTTTTTTGAACCCGGGATTGACACCTCTGTTATTTACACTGTAAAAAACAACACTACACCTTAATACAGTAACACAAGTATACGTTACTTACTCTAGGCTGACTTGCTTTAGGCTGTTCTTACTAGAGAAACATAAGTATCATGCCAAACTTTCATCCACAGGATCTAAAACTTGACATACAGTACACAAGTAACCTCCACAACACGAATAACCTTTGACCCCGCCACAGTGTGCGGGTAGTCAAACAGTAGCTGCAATCAAAAGTAGCTACACTCTATAGCCAACGGCACGGCAGTAAACGCCAGGCTCTGTATCTGTATCTGTGTCTCTGTAAAGAAGAGAAGAGATGCAGACATCCATAAAAAATATATAATCACAATCTTCTTTTAAACAGAGAGCCAAAGACAAGCAGATAGAATATAGATACATTTATAAATGGTTTATTGATGAGAAATAATGTAAAAATAAAGGTTAACAAATGATGAAGCAGATGTGTTAATTAAGAAATAACAAATACATTTCCACATGATTTATAGAGAGTAGTTATATTAAGCGTTAAAATGCCAGGTTCTCTTCTGACTAAAATACCTGACTTTTTCTGTCTGATAAGTTCACTACATACATTAAGTACTTGTGTCAAATGTTCATAGTAAAGTTTGAACTAGCCGCATTTGTGAAAAAGTGCACATTGGGTTTGGGACAACGTTGAGTTCACCCTTAGGAAAAAGTACTATAGAGTACTATAAGAATCTTACAGTATTTTGAGACCTTTTTTTCATTATAGATGCTACAAACACAGTTTAAAGTCCCCCTCATAGGGTTAGCTGTGAGTGCAAACCCTCCATTCAAGGAGACCTATATAGATTGGACCAAAATTTTGCACATCTACCGGCAAGTTTTGGGTAGTTTGAGCAATAGAGCTGTGTGTTGAAAATGACTGAAATTGTGCTTTGACAGCACATTAAAGCACTTTTCCTCTTTGGTTGTCCTACAGGGTTGGAAGCCAAATTGTCTTCTTCTATGTTTCTTTTGACCTACAGAAGTGACTTGCATAGTGCAATTATAGCCCATGGAGGGCCGCAAAGCGAATTCAGAAGGGCCATTTACCCTGTTACGAGTTAATGAACCACTGAAACGATTTTAGAAACATTATTTTATGTTGAAAAAACTATTTGGTGTTGCTTTAACTAAGCAGTTGAAAGGCTTTACATCTCATGCCAGCTATGGAGTCATTCTTTGTTTATATTGCGCAGCAATATAAGTCCTCTAAAACCACATGGTTTTAAATAGAAGGATAAATCCCTTCCGTTCGGTCCCAGTCATCCTCACTTAAGCCCCTCTGGGTCGACAGATATGGCAGCCTGCTGACAGACCCAAGAAGATGCTGAGAGGGATACCATGGCGATTGTTTTGCTGCGGTGGTGGTGGTTGGAATGGTGGAAGGAGGATCTTTACCTCAACTTTACCTCAAACACAGAATACATAAGCACCACCCCCTCCCTCCCTCCCTTCCTCCCTCAACAGAGCTGTCTATGATAAGATTTAAGCTACCAAACTCACTCTGACATGTTTTGTCCTTGGGGGTGGGGGTGTGGAGCACGATTGACCTCCGTGGGCTTCTTCTGGCATGCGTCCACCTAACTTGGCATCAGGGCCCGAGGTTGTAAAAGCAGTGTGATTTTTTTTCTGGTGATTTTTTTTTCTTCGTGGTTCCATTTTGTTTATTTATACTTTATCTGAACTAGGGGCTGCATCTGAACTAGGATTTGACGGCAACTTCCCTGCTCCTCATCTGCACTCGACCCTGGTGCAATCTGTGGGGGAGATCCACAGGGCAACCAGAGAGATGTGCTCTCGATAGAGGGGGAGACCGAGATGACTGATGGGAGGATCAGCCTCTGAGATCCAGCCACCAGTACAGTCAATATAGTGTAGATCTCACACCTCACATGGGGCATTATCCAGGATTACTGGCGGCAGAGCTCAGAGCTGGGATATACAATGTCATGGTTGGGGAATTGGACACGTATCTCTCTGCTTCAATGTCTGCAATCCATGTCATTTGGGCTAATGCTTTTCCATGTTCTCATTTATTTTAGAAGGGAAAGGGTCAATGATCTGATTTCATATATGTAATTTAATTTGAGTGCAAAAGCATTGATAGCGACAGTGCAAAAAATGCTACAGTACAATTTGGTTAATTCTACTGGTTTACAGCGCTGTAGGGTTTTAATGGAATCTTTGCTAGGGTGAAATATGTACCTTTGCACGAGATCCGTCTTTTTAGAGGTAATGTTCTCAAAATGGGCCATTTTACGTGAATTATGCCCAACACGCTCTCTCCTAGTGTGCACTAAATTACCCATGCAGGGTAACAGAATACATATGATGTGTTCTATTCTGCATGACAGCATGTAGACAAATTATTTTTCAGTGCAAGAGAAAATAAGAAACTGCCTGAAACAACTGTAAAAAGGATAATACTATACCTCAACAAAGGATCACCAAGGAGCCAAACTCTAGACAAAAATCCGGTATTTATTTGAATGTACAGTTTATATTATTTATCGGCACAATAAAAATTACATCCAGAAGAACATTTTTTTTCCCTTTAGCAAGGCAGACCAGTACTTTCTCTACATACAGTGTTAACAAGGGTAAATGCCTCGGCATCAGAAAAATAACCACAAGAAATATAAACAGGAGAGACAGAGACAGAGAGAGAGAGAGAGAAAGAGAGAGAGAGAGAGAGAGAGAGGGAGGGAGGGAGAGAGAGACAGAGAGACAGAGAGAGAGAGAGAAAGAGAGCCACCAGTGCCTCTGAGTACTGTAGTTGTGTTTCTGCAGTGAGTGTTAAAGCTATGATATAAAGGAGAAGCTGTTTTTAGCCCTTTGGGGTGCACTCCTGGAGTGAAAGCTATGGTAATGGCCTTCTCACTTAAAGCTTGGGTTCACACCACCGAACTTGGATTTTGGTCAAGATTTCATTAAGAGATGTATCTCTAGCTCCATCAGTCACTTAAAGTGATACACCTCTAACATCTCTAAGCTCCCTTTTTCGCTCCGGGGGGGACAAAAAGTAAGTCAAGCATTGGTTGTGGAGAAGGAAGCCATTTTGGGGTTTCATTTAAAGAGCAATTTAAAGGCGGACAAAGGTGATTTTTTACAATAGGAGAGTGGAAAATCAAGGAGATGGGTAGAAAGAAAGACTGTGAAGCCTAGAATCACCGGGGAAATTGAAAGTGCAATAAGTAATTTTGTAAAAGGTATGTTTTCTAAGAGATAGGACCTATATTGTTTTGTCTAACTATTCAGTGATTAAATATACAAAGACGATAACTCCACATAGACATATATGAGTTAGGCTATTTGGGAACCTGGCGGGGGTGCGGGGGCAGAACAAGAGCTTCCGTTAAAAGTTCTCACACCCCCAAAAGCTGCTGTAAAAACAAACCTCACCATTGAAAATGCCAAAATCACATAACAGTTTTCATGAGGAAAAAAAACAAACAAAAACAAAAAACACAAAAAACAATATCCTCACAGTACCTCCTGACCACAAAAAAGTATATTAGTGGCATTTAAAAAAAAAAAACGTCTCAGAAGTAAGGTAGACATGAAGTGGCAGAAAATGTCATGAATGACATGAAGTCAATTCTACAATGCCAAGGAGACTGAAACCAGCTGAAACCAAAGGCAGAGTAAAATAATTTAAAAAGAAAAAAAAAGATACATTTTGAAATGAAAGGTTAAAAAATAAAAACTTTAAATTGGTTAATTTTACAAAAACAAAAATCTAGGTGGCTGTTATTATTTTTTGTCCACACTGTGGCAGACAGAGGCAGCAGATAGCAGTCTGGAAAAGGCCCCGACAACACACAAGGGCTTTCAGTTCAAGGGACACTTTAACACCACCACATCCTGTTAACTGCCACAGATGTACACACATATACAACGATAACATGTACCTTTACGTCAGTAGTAAATACATACAGAAGTACACAGATTAAACAAGTAATATTACGAACATGCTTTTTATATGGACAGGTGTACTATGACTGTTTGATGATCTTCTCTAGGACAATCTGTCCACTTTGGTAAGACCCAGTTGTACCAACGATTCCGCCGACCGTACAAAGTTTTGTCCATCTGCAGACCTTTAGGGAAGTACAACGGGGTGAGAGAACATACAGGAGTTTTGTCTGTCGTAGGTGGAACTTTGGTGAAAAATAAAGTGTTTCGTTTCTTTTCTTTTCTTTTCTTCTGGGAGTGCAAAACTTCTTGAGCATGACACACGAAGACAAAGACAAAGATCTGCACCCTACTTAAGGCAATATAGGGGCAGGGGGTCGTGTGCTTTTTGTACTCTACTAATAAATAAATGGGAAGATCTACGGGCGGCCATCTTGTCTACTACTCCCGGCAGCTCTTTCAGATGGAAAGCAGGCAGACCTGGGTGACCCATCTTCAAAGGCCTCCAGCTGCTGTCTGGCCTTAGTGTGGATGAGAGTTTTCATCTGAATAATGAAACACTTGAAGACTGGCAGAGCTCAACATTTGATGGTGGCTCAATAGGCTTTTTGTAGATATGCAGATTAGATTAGGGTTGTATTACAATGTGGTTAGACATCTCATTTTGTCCAAATCATCCAATTTTTTTGAAGGGACAACATTTTGAGCAGTATCTCACCTTCTCACCTGAGCATCAACAAACATGTCACAGACGCAGTGGAAATAAAGCATCAACCACCGAGCATACAAACAGACAAAAAGCACAACAGAGATACCTAGTACCTTTTTTCCCTGAAAAGTCTGTCTCTACCCTTTACACACACACACACACACACACACACACACTTAAAGCATGTTTCTTTTGGCCAAGCTTGATAAAGGAGCACAACTTGTATCCGATAAGTCGGCAGTTTTCTGAAAACATTTTGCACATTAGGGGCAGTGCACTTAAAAAAAGAAAGTAAAAAAGAAAAGAAAAAAAAAGAACTGAAGTGACTTTTTCCCTCTACGCCGATGAATCTAACTGCCTCTGAATCTAACTGCCTCTGACTCTAACTGCCTCTGACGGCTCCTGTGCCAAGTGTGGGACACTGAACAAGCTGTTTAGTTAATACCCAGAGACAGTTAGCAGATCCAGTTAGCGTGTGTTTTATGTCTGAGGACCCCCTCTCAAGCAACATGGCAGCCCCCCTGTGCAGGCACTTTGCTCTTTACGACCACACACACACACACACACACACACACACACACACACACACACACACACACACACCCTCAGATGAGTGTGCCACTCTTCCCCCTCACAGGCATGGGTACAAGTCAGACACACACACACACACACACACACAAACACACCCTCAGATGAATGTGCCACTCTCCCCCCATCAAAGGTATGGGTAAAAGTCAGACACGGGGGGGTGGGGGTTGGGGGGGGGCACTTGACAATGGCCGGCCATTATTTACAGTCTGTTTACGGTACCTTGTTAAGAGTACATGCTTCCCCAGCACCTCTCTCAGGACAGGCAATGGAAGCCACTTATAAACCGTGCAAATCGTACAGCATTATCTGATTCATCTAAGCTTAAGCTAAAGCAGCCAAAACCAACAATCTTATTTAGTTCAGTTTTTCAGTTTTAATTTCTATTTTTCGCTTCCTCTTTCATGTACTATGTCCAGTAGTAGACACAGTGCATTTCTGTTTTCATTTCTACTGTTT
>CM059284.1:21755852-21758352 GCA_030347295.1 Setipinna tenuifilis
ATGTGTGTGAATGAATATTTGTGTGTGTGTGTATGGTCACATGTATACATGTGCCTGTTTATTTGTATTGTATGCCTTCGGAAGTTCACTTTTGAGATTTTTGCTCGTCCAGTTTAAACTACAAGGTCATGTCCTGTATGCGAGGTGACCTGATGGGTTTGGAGCTCACCGGTGCCGGGCAGGGACACTTGTCCAGGTCTGGTCACTAGACACTGGACACTGGTCTTGGATGGGTAGCTTCACTGTCTGCAAACTCTATGTAAACAAGTACCTCGCCTCTGTAGCGTCTCGCTAACAAACAACACACACACAAAAACACTCCTCCTCCGACTGACTGACTGACTGACTGACCAGAGCTCAGGAGACTGAGGCAGCTGCGCCACCTGCTGGCCACTCGCGGGCAGTGCAATCACCACCACCACCACTCTCCATCCATTCACAAAACAGGTCACTTAAAAAAATTAAAATTAAAAATTAAAATCAACAATTTTTTTTAAAAACACCTCATAAGCATTGCTTGCTCGTATCCACTTATCCACAGGACAAAAATGAAAGGGTCTGTAGGCATAAGGAGCACCAACACACAGACAGAGAGAGATCTTACAGCTAAGCTGACTGACAGGTGCTACAGATGACAGACAGTGGATTCATCCAATTGCAGAGCTCAGGCAATACAAACAAAAACAAAAGCTTTGCTAAGAGAATGCTTAAGCCAATGGAGCAAAGCAAATCAAGGCAAAATGAAGTGAAACAAAAAGAGAGAACAAACACATAAAACCGTTTCAAATAACATACAATTTAAAAAACAAAGAAACTGAAACTTAAAAAAAAGACCAGTAATAATTACACCGCTTTTAGTAATACTATTAGTATATCATGATCCAGTGAGAATAAAATCAATGAGAGGGATGTTTAAAATCCAACAGAATTTCTTTTTTTTTCCAAAAATAAAAACAAAAAAATGTGACTAATGCCTATTTATATTGCCGTTAGCTCCGCCTCGGACATGACTGGCGTGTTGGAGAGGGAGGAGTCTGCCAGAGAGGCGGTGCTATTGTCCAGGCTGCGGCTGCTGCTGTGATTGGGCGAGGGGTACATGGGGGGCGTGCTGCAGTTGGAGGGCGGGCCCGAGCCTGAGCCTGGGCTGTTGTGATTGGCCAGCGGGCTGAAGAGGGCGTCGCTGCACAGGCCCTTGCTCTCCAGCTCCCCCTGCAGGTACTGGCAGATCTCGTCAGGCAGCCGCTGCAGCTCCGCCTCCAGGTCACGCTCCAGCCGAGCCAGGTGCTGTGGGGAGGGGAGGGGGCGGGGTTTAAGACACTAGTCAGTAATACGATCATATTATGACAGACAGCACAGACCACCAATATTTTTTAATTAGCTTGGCTGTCACACCAAGCTCATAGATGGAGTTTGGTCTGACAAACCTCCCATAGAATAGACACAAAGTTCTTAGAGGTGGGCATCTTTCAAATGCTTCTGTGTACTGTTACACAGAACTACAACCTATCAAACCACTGATTCTGATGACATACTGTATGTGTAGCGTTCATTTTTCATTGGTGGCCAATTTTCTTAGGCAAAGAAACAGCCGAAAATAGGCAGGTTGGCCAGACTGACTTAGACACAAAATTCAATGCAGCGTCACAGGCAGTATGGGTGGGCCCAGGGCCCAGGCCAACATTGCACATTACTGAACATCAGTAGAAAACACACAACGTAAACATGCTGGAGTTGGCCTAACTGCCAAGTTTCATCCACAGTCCCTGGTATGTGCAACAGGTTTTTCCACTGTCTGCCAAAGACTACGATCTGCCAAACAGTTTGATTATTTGAGAGTTTTTTGGCTCGGACTACAATCCCAAGTTACCAGACCAGTTGGCTATCTAAGGATCCTCATTATGGTGAACTTTTCAAAGCCAGAACTACACTGCCTTGCCAAAGTGCTCCTTATACAGTAGGCTATAGATATCAACAGTATCCTTTTAGGTAACCTCTGGTCCTGGAAAGAAGTCAGTTGGGATGGTTATGTGAACAGATGTGTGTGTTGTGGGGGTGAGGCATGCCTTTGCATGTGAATGAATGACACTTTTGTGAGGATTAATCAAGGGTAGGATTATGTGTCTGCGATGAAGTATGTTCTCCTAGCAGTTCTTGGAGCAGACAGTGAGCCATACGCTGCTAGAGAAGCCTGGGTCTTTTTAAAAACAAGCTAAAAAGCTACAGTATGTGTGTTCTCATTTCCTGGAACTGGGTCCTACAGCCAAAATAAAGAGCCTACATTCCATTTCCTACATTAGCCCAGAACTTGGAGAGTAAGTAGAAAGGGATGAATTTCACCATGTGAAAAGTAGTGGAGAACCCATGGCTCATTTATGGCACTGAAGAGGCAAAGTGTGCTTTTTAAAAAGTACCACTTAGAAGAAACTCCTACACACGGCTCCATTTCAGCTACTTTATTTAACGCAACATTTTGGTTCTGGGACTGGATCTGCAGAGTTGT
>CM059284.1:21763352-21765852 GCA_030347295.1 Setipinna tenuifilis
CTTCCTCAGCAGCTTCACGTAGGACTTCTGTTGCTTCAGCTCGTCTATAGACTGGGCCTTAATGACTACCACACACACACACACACACACACACACACATACATACACACACACATACACACGCGCACACACACATACACACGCGCGCACACACATACACACACACACACAATCAGATTCAGGCAAAGCAAGCCCACTGCCTGCACAGACAGACTGGACAAGTATGGACAACATGATGAAGAGGATGGTGATGAAGGTCTTACCTAGCAGAACAGCGTCGATGATGGACTGGGATGTTTCTTTCTGGCCTATGACCACACACACACACACACACACACACACACACAGATATAGACACACAGACACACACACACACACACACACAAAAGACACTGACAGTGAGGTTGATGTTGTGTAAACGATGGCATAAGAAACAGGTCAGAGAAAATGGGACATCCGACTCAGACAGATAAAGCACCACCCTAACACACATACAACACTAACCTAACACTGATAAAACACTAATGTAACAGATACAACACCACGCCAACATAGATACAACACCAACCTAACACTAATACAACATCAACCCAATACAGATACAACACTAACCTAACACAGAGACAACCCCCACCTAACACATGTAGACATATCTGCCCCAACACACACACACCCTTCAAACACAAATACAGCCACCCAACACACACACACACACACCATCAACCCACCTAGCACAGATACAACCATGAATATAAACCACCACAGAGACAGGAAGTCTCGTCACACCAACTCATACATGTCTCACATTCAGATTTTCAGCTATTCACACATTCAAAAGAAAAAAAAGCTATTCACACATTCACCAGAAAGAAAGAGCTCAAGTTTTTTTTTTATTTCTAAGGGATTTCTAAGGATGTTAAAAGGGGAAATAAAAACAATACCGAGTAATCCATTTGGGGAAAAAGAGCACATACAAAAAGAAACAATGAAGACAGGATGTAAGCGGATTCCAACTCATGTAAATATGCCAGGACTTTTACGGGCGAGTTGTTTTAATTTCCAAGGAACTGACTAAATACAATGAACATAAAATACAAAATTATTGTGGTTTCTGGGAAAAAAACTCATTCAGGCCCTTACTTCTTGTAAAGAATGGTTTTGTTGTGAAATACCTTAGAATACTGAGTCACTTTAGTCATACCATATCACGCTTATTGTGCTATTACAATAGTTCTGGAAGTCCTAGCCCTATCCCTATGTCCACTCCAGACAGTGGGACCATTATAGGGAGACAGATAACATGATGGAGAAGACAGAGATAAACTTGGTTCATAGAACCTGTGATTGTGTCAGATTTGTGTTTTCCCCACATCTCTCTGTCCAGATTCAAGGCTGTGCACAGTGCTGTAAACTGGGCAGCGTACTACTGAGCATCTGCCCTGATTTTAAGATCAAGCTTCCAAATGGCCACAGCACCAGCATTCTCAAGTTGGCACCTGGTAGGTGGCAGTATTTTAGATGTGCCAGTTTACAACTGGTCAGACAGTAACTAACAAAGATTACTTTTTTTCAGTTAGCTACCCATGCAACAAACACAAACAATCACAGACTACTGATTTGAAGTGCTTGTTTGTGTCTATATATATATACTACTGATGGTCCACACTGACCCAAGTGTTTGTGTTTGTTAGTGAGTTTGTTAGGGCAGTGTGCAAGCACCCTTAGAGGCCGAGATAAGTATAATGCAATGGCGGACTGAGGAAAGAGCAAAGAATGACAAATAAAGGGAAAGACCCCCCCTGGGGCCTGGGGTAACAGAGAGATGATGGTGGTGATCCACACACTCACTCACCTGGTGAGGGGGCAGGCATGTCTGGGAGCTCTGGGAGGAGAGGGGGCGAGGGCATGGGGTTGGGGTCAGATGGTCGAGGGTCAACCAACTCCTGCTCCTGCGTCTCAGAGACGTGCTGCAAAAAAGAACAAGTGGTTATGCCGAGGGGCATGTGTACACTCACACACCCTTACAGATAACATGATGATTTAAACAATTTGAAGTGCATGTGTGTGTATGTATACACACACACACACACACAAACACACACATTAAAATAATTATGAAGCAAAATCTAATATATGTGCAGTGTTGCATACAATATTGTAATATTACAAAATAATTTCATGTTTTAAAAATCTTGCATACATTGGCATTTCATATTTTGCACTTGCATACTTCCACACATCAACATTTGCATTTCCATCTGCATATGTACATTCAGTCTTGGTAAAGGTCAGAGCAGACCAAATGTGATGAGACTGCCCGCAACATTCTATAATCTGGTAACTTCTTGCAACTTCTGCGTCACTGTGCCATCACGGTGTCAAGGTTTCCATAACAACCAGCGTTGGTTTTGGCAGGAAGGACTCCGCAACCTTGTTGGAAGTCTTCTCATCAGGCGGTTTAAATAATTAGAGGATGGATCTTGCATACAGTAAGCTGACA
>CM059284.1:21785852-21795852 GCA_030347295.1 Setipinna tenuifilis
CAAGCACACAGACACACACACAGACAAGCACACAGACACGCACAGACACATTTTAGACAAAAACAAAAAGGAATCCCACTTTTAATAAAAACATTTTACATTTACACACACACACACACACACACACACACACACACACATTTTCCCCTCATCTCTCCCTTCTCCTCCCCCCATCCCTTTCATCTCATCTTCACTAGCTCTCCATACAACCAAATAAACCCACACACACACACACACACACACACACACACACACACACACACACACAAAAATCAGGTGACCATTTAGGGATGATACAGGGATCAAGCAAAAACTAGGGCTGTCACAGTCATACGGTTTGTCTGACCATTAATAGTCAATAGTACAAATAATTTCACACCCATAATTCATGACTGGCCTTCCCTGTTCTTTTTATCTCTTTCTTTCAACTCTAGTACAGGCCCACGTAATCACAGTTGAGCTATACTCATTGGACATATGCACATTGAATATTGAACATTGACCACAAAAATGTCTGCAGGCAAAAAATGTTCCATACATCTTGTATAAAGATGATTACGGTGATTATGCCAAATTGCATGATTATTCTCAAAGAACTGCAATCTGACAATTGACTGATAATTGTGAGCAAAAATAAAAAAAGCCAAAAAAGCAGTGTACCATGTCTCAGAAAATGCAGGATGGAATAACAAGTAAGACATCTTGTTTCTCGATTAAGTATTTACATGTTACACTTTTCTTTTGTCACGCATAACCACTTTGGATGAAAGTTGTGTTAGTGGAGGATATTAACTCTTTGTGCCACTAATAGTTTCTGTTTGCTTTTCAGCAAACAGCAGCTGGGTTTTACTTGGAGCATGTAGAACAAGATGTACTACATGTATGCAACAGCGTGAAGAAAAGATAAGGAACAAGTAATGCTCCCTGCCTGCTGCACACATCCTCCAGTTGTTCCACCAAGCCGTCGGCGTGAGATGTGATTTCTGCCTTTGCTGGGAGCTGAAGCTCGGCCAGCTGAATTGATCTGAACAGCCATGCGGGCCAGAGGCATCGTGGCCGAGACACAACCCCCCACCGCACGCACGCACGCACGCACGCACGCACCCCAATTGAACCATGTCAGACTAGCAATCTTTACCACTATGCAGCCGTGGCACACACATGTAGTTTCACCGGGTCACTGTTGTCAGACAGCACACTGAACACTTTGTGAAGCGAACTCCCTGTTGACTGGAAATTAGGACGCTATGCCAAAACGAAAATACAATTTCGAAACGCATTCATCTCCAAACCCAAAGACATGCCTAATCTACTTAGCCCCAACTCACTTTGCAGCAACCCATAACACATTACTGGTGATGGATTACTGTGCCCAGCAGCAGATCAAATCTGCGTATACAACATGTATACTCATAATGAGACCTGAGTATGGAGTTGCTAGAATTAAAAAACAATTTAGAAAAAAAGACCTCCCCAGCACACCATAGAGCTCTCGTTTAGATTTAGCTTTTCAGACTAGTCTCACATCACTAATAATAACAGCTAAAGGGGAAAACTGTGAGGTGAACGGATCTTTTCATATGCAGATTTTGTACTTTTTTCATATCCTGCACCTACCTAAAACAGGTGTTTGAAGTGGGAGGTATTACAATGCCTGTTAAAACCAGTTAGTACACATTATTCTTTGAAATGATTCACTAGCAAAAGGAAAAATGCTTTACTACTACTACCACTACATCACAGCATTACTACCACTCTACATTACAAAAATTCTTTACCAACACAATACAACTTAGCTGTTTTCGGAAAAATAAAACACTTGATATAGCGTGGTGTGTCTTAGGAGTTTAAGTTACCAGAAGCCTGTCTCTATAGGCTGTGCTGCTGTGGAAGGGAGGGGGGGAGGGGGGGGGGGGGGCTGGACTGCGGTGGTTCCAAAAGTGCTACGTGATGGAAAATAAACAAACATCTATCTATTTATTATTGATGAGTTAGTGCAGACGCTCCCGCCGACAGTCTGACCTACCTTTGGCATCTTGGCATATTTCCCTGTTCTGGTGTCCCTGATATGGCTGATGTCCAAGATTTCCACCTCCTTTATGAGAGAGAGGGAGAGGGAGAGGGAGGGAGAGAGAGAGAGAGAGAGAGACAGGGAGGGAGAGAAAGAGAGAGAATAAGAGAGAGAAGAGAAACATACATTCATTGTTAATCACTGTATCAATGACTATTATTTCAACACCTTCTCCATTTCATGTCATTCTGTGTTTTTTATGCGTTCATTTGTTTTTCTTTTCTTATATTCTAGATATTCCACATTTTGTAGCATTTAATTTATGGCATAAGCACTGTTGTACCTTTTACAGTCATGCCAGCCAGTGAGGCTTATTGAATTTGACTTCGAGGGAAAGAGGGTGTGAGAGACAGAAAGAGAAAGAGGAAACAAAAAATAATAGAGTTGGAGAGAGTGAGAATGAGAGAGAGCGAGAATGAGAGAGAGCGAGAACGAGAGAGCACGAGACAGACAGTCTCCATCCTCACAGACACCAGGCCCTTAATTTGAGCCACGGGCAATGGGCAGCGAGACAAAAGTTATTTGTGCATGAACCAAAGCAGATCTATGGTGCCGCGTGGTGTGGTGTGGGTGTGGGTGTGGGTGTGCTACGCTACGCTAGGTTGCACCACACTGCACCGACCCACCGATGATCGCACTTAGCTCACTGTATCAAATTAGCCAAAAAATGATTTTTTTGCCAGGTTATTAAATTAGCTTCAGTTCATACACAGTGGAGCTGGCGCGCTCGTTTGGCTGCCATGCTCGTGGCCAGTGGCCTGTCAATAAAATTAGGGCCCAGTGAGCGTACAGGACCAGTGATGAGGAACAGGCTACAGCGCTCTGACAGTGGAGTGGGAATGGAAGCCAGGGAGGCTGGGTGTACTGGGACAAAATAAGTAAGGAGAAATAAAGAAAGTCAAGGATACACTTCTTCAACAACTCTCTCTATCGCTCTCTCTCTCTCTTCAAATGATGAAATAATCTTAACTTCTGCCCAAAAAAATTGATCTTGATCTTAAAATTCTGTGAAACTGAAGATATGATGAGGATGAAATACTTTCTAGGAAAGAAATGTAAAACGTATTACACCAACAACTGTGATGGGTGATGCATATTAGCACGCACGCACACGCACACGCACACGCACACGCACACACAGCAAATCCACATCCTGACAACACACACACATGCACGCATGTATGCACGCGCACGCACTCACTATCTTTTGTGGTCACTCACACACACTGCCACTTCCAGGAAGGTAAAGAAATTCAGCTTTTTATTTCACAAGCAGCCGCACGTTACTGTACTTATGGACTCTAATATTGTAACTTTAATTTTTCTATTCATCCCTCATTTTCAAGTTGTGCCGTAAACGTGTGGAGACAATAAAACATGGAGCTTTGTGATATCAAACGAAAACAAAAGCAGAACTGAACTGAATGAAAGTGACCTGAAAAGACTTGACACACTGACCACAAGAAAATAAGGTGAAAGCAATGGAGGACATGGAGACAAGTATGTAAGCAAGGTTTTGTTTACTCTACTCCCATCTGGCCACGGATACAGAATCCTGGACTGGAAAAAAACAGACTTCAAGAAAGGTTTTCTCCCCTCAGCCATCAACTGCACTACCCTGGTAAACCAGCCTCTCATACTTCACTTCGTTTTGTACAGAGGGTCTAGCTGTGCTGTATTGAGAAACGTTTTCTTCCGGGAGGTGTCGACTCTGCTGTTTGTTCAAAACGACTGGATCTGCCTTTACTCCAATAGCTAACGTCTGGTCCTGACGTATGTGATTAGTCTGGCTATAAGCCTGCCTACGCACTACAATTCAAATGTAGCACACATAGTCAGCACCATCGCTCACAAACACTCCCTCTGTTTGCTGATTGCTTAGGCAAGATTCTGCCTGAGAAAACCATGTCAGTGGAACCTTAACCAGACCCTCTGTACAAAATGAAATGAACTCCACAAACTCCTATGACAGGGATATGGAAATTAGAATAGAATGCCTTATATTGTCACTGTACACATGCACAATGACATTAAGAGCCACTTGCTCACTCTACTGTGCATATGCACTATACTATGTGCACTATATGCACTATACTATGTGCACTATATGCACTATACTATGTGCACTATACTGTGTATGTAGGATATTAACAACATATATTGACAACATATAGTAAAAAATAAATCAATAAGTAAGTATCACTGCAAGACAGGAAAATGCTGTTCATGTTGTTGTTTATGTCGCTTACACCTGCTATTTGGAACTATGATATGATGTGTGAAAAAAATTATACCCATGGGGACAATAAAGACTCTAAACACTCTATATAATGTTTTATTTTCTGGAAAGAGCAAGCATGGACAGATGAACAGAAAGAGAGAGAGAGAGAAAGACAGAAAGAGAGAGAGAGAGGGAGAGATACAGAAAGAGAGGGAGAGAGACAGAGAGATAGCAAGAGATGGAAGACAGAGGGTAGAGAGCGCAAGAGATGTAAACAAGGTTTTTTTTTATTTCCGTTATAAATCAGCCTCGCCGAACTCTCCATCACCCAACAGATGCGTAAAGGGCAGAGACACCCGCCGCCGAGGACAGGCCCCACACGCTCACACATACACACGCCATCCCTCTTTCAAACAACACTGCCACACAGAACAAACTAGGGTTGTGTGTGTGTGGGTGGGTGTATGTGTGTGTGTGTGCTTTTGTGTGTGTACATATATATGCATGCGTGTGTGTGTGTGTGTGCTGGTGTGTGTGTGTGTATGTGTGTGTGTGTGTGGGGGGGTGGATGGGGGGGGGTGGTGGTATAGGCATGGCAGAACGAAGAAAGAAAGGTTACAGAACGGAAGTCAAAAGTCAACAAGTCGAAAAAAGAAAAGAGCTGGAGCACAAGTCATTTTAATGGAGGGAGATGACTCTTTACAACTCTGCCCCTCGTCCGGTCCTGTCCATCTCCTTAGGCTCCGTTTCAAACACTTTTAACAGGCCTCTCTCTGCCGACTGTATCCCCAATCTAACCCCCCACCCGCCTGCCTGCCCCCACCCCTTGGCCCCCTCTTCCTCCCTCTCTTTATCCCCGTCATCCAAACACTTCCTCTTAAAAGCGGTGGGATTGGCGTGCCCGGCGGAGGTCTACGGAGACTCGTCCGGAACGCCGGGACAGTTGGGAAAAGGCAGAGCAGAGGAGCGGAGCGGAGGAGCGGAATGGAGAGGAGAGAAGGCCGGATCTGTCTCTGCTCCCTTCAGCCTGAGAAAGTACAGAAGCTGGCAGCGCCTCTGACACACACTCACACACTCTTACACTTAGTCACACACACACACACACACACACACACTTACTCACACACACATGCACACACACACACACTCTTACTCACACACATTCTCTCTCACACACACATGCACACACACACACACTCTTACTCACACACATTCTCTCTCACACACACACTCTCCACTCTCTCACACACATGGACACACACACACACACACACACACGTTCACAAGCACACATGGACACACACACACACACACACACACACACACACACACTAGTCCGCATACACACACAGACACAATCACAACACACACACACACACACACTGGTACACATACACATACGGACACGATCATTCACACACACACTCACACACCACTTTTAGCTTCTTTAAGAGTCCGGGAGGCTCGTTAATGCACTTGTAAACAAATCTGAGGCCAAACACTAAGCACTCGTGGGCTTGGCACAGGAGCAAAGCCGCCGCCCGCCCAGTATGCTCTCCTCTGCCCTCCATCCCTCCATCCCTCCCGCACTTCCATTTCCTCTTCAACTCTCTGCCCCATCCCTCCATCTCTCTCCATCTCTCCTCCATCTCCAGGATTTCTCTAGAGTAACTGGAATCTCACCATCAAAATTTGCTTCTGTCGTTTATTTGCATGGTCCCACCTTCTTCTTTTCTCGAATTCAACCGGTCCATCTCTACATCTCACCTCAACACATCTCCTCCCATGAGATGCATCCATCCATCCATTTATCAATCAATCTTTCCATCTGTCTAGGTATCTATTTCTGCATCCTTCACTTCAAACTTCAATCCACAAGTCCTCATTGTTAATTATTCTTCTCTCTTTCTCTCTCTCCTTCCTGTCTGGCATAGTCTCTCTTTTTCTCTCTTCTCTCCTATCTCTCTCTCTCTCCTTCATCTCTGGCATAGGCTCTTCTCTCTCTCTCTACTCTGTCTCTCTTCAGTGAGAATGATGGAGCTGCTGAGTTGATGGCTCCCTGGGGTGTGTGGGGGGGTTAAAGGGCTCTGCCGACGGTCCAGCGGGGCCTGATTCTAGTCCAAACAGACTCAGCAGGGACCACAACTTCTGGGTCACACACACAGACACACACACACACACTACACACACGTTTCTTTTATCTGTTCCCAAAGGCCACATTTTCATTAAGCTGGTTCTTATGGCTGTACCCCCCCCCCCCCCCCCCCCCCCCATCCCTCAGAGGAGACTGAAGCAAGAGACCATTCATTGTTTTGCTGTCAAACACAGCCATTCTGGACCAATGGCAGTAACCTGAGGCAAAGGCTTGAGCCCGCCCCCTACTCCTTCCTCTTCTCTTCTCTCCCCTTCCCTTCTCTTCTCTTCTGTCTCTCCCCCTCGCCTTCTCTCTCTTTTCATGGTGAGTTTGCGCTCTTTAGAAAAGTGCCAAGAAAAGACTTTGCCGGGAGGAGAGGAGGAGCAGAAACTGGATTCAGGACACACAATCCACAAAGAAAGAAAGAAAGAAAGGAAGAAAGACCGAAAGAAAAGAAGGAAAGAAAGAACGAGAGAGAGAAAGCGAGAAAGAGTGCATGAGCGAGCGAGAGAGAGAGAGAGAGAAGGAGAGAGAGAGAAAGAGGGAGGGAAGATTTGTGTGAAGGAAAACAACAACATAAAGGGACTCCAAAACTGGTTTGTCCAGTTTTTTGGTGAGGCGGACTTTTGTCGGGGAGCTGGAGACAGCGAAGGCGTGGGAGGGAGAGAGGCATGTGACTGCCACTGATTTAATAGGGGCATTTCAGGCACACCAGAGCCATGCGCACAACAACACACACACACACACAAGTACGCACACACAGAAACAAACACACACATGTATACATACATACGTACACACACATACACACAGAACCAGACACACACACACAAACATACATACACAAACATACACTCTCAAATACATACATACATACACACACACACACACACACACACACACACACACACACACACACACACACACACACACACACACACACAGGCACATGCTGCATGCTGACAGGGCACTTGTAGTATTCATACTCTGGTAACTAAGGTGCTACACAAAAAGAAAAAGGTGGAGTGTTTTTTCTGTTACTATTCTGTTGTGTGTGTTTGTGTGTGTAGGTGTTTTGTTAGACATGTTGAAACTCTCGTTCACAGATGAATATTGATTGACCCAAAGCTTAATGACATAAACCATGATCATATTGTTAGTATCTCAGTTATAACACTTACTGAAATGAGAACCCTCTTAAAGCCCCATTCAGACACATGGCTACTCGCTGAGTGCTAAGGGCTAACGGTCAATAGACTGTGAATGTGTCCCAAAGGTTTGTGTGGAGGACGAGCGAGGAGAGTACAAGCAATGCGATGTGGGCATGTTCCTGAGGTAAACATTACTTTAACTTTTGTGTGATGTGAGTGAAGTGATTATTAATGAGAATGCTAAATACAGATGATTGACAGTTAACGTCTACAGAACGCAGAATCGCTAACAAACAAAAACAAAAGCTTAGCCAATCAATATTAAAATATAAATAAATTAAAGAGCAGTTGTAGATGTCATGTAGTTGTAGATTTAATGATGTTCCCCAAGGATGGCTGGCCTTTGTTAGGCTGTGGACATCAAACTTAAATACGCCTCAGCTGACCTTAGAAAACAAAAAATGGGAATGGTCACTATTAACCAAGATCGATAAACGTGTGGTGTATGCACCAAAAATCGTTTAGAAACCGTCTTCTAATATAACCATATACAACATACAGCTGCAACTTGTTTCCCTCTGAAACTTTTGTATCGGGAATTAAGCAAGCGGAAACCATGGCAACCACCACCAAACTAGTCCTTGAATGAGTGGCGAGTCAGCAAGAAAGCAAGTAGCAAGTAGAGATTTGTTTGAGCTGGGGCCCCCCACCCCCCCTGCCCACAAATACATATTGACCTGACATAGACCTCATCCAATAGTAACAATCTGATATCCTCACTTCTACACACACACACACACACACACACACACACACACACACACACACACGGGCCACCAGGGAAGAGGCCTTGGAGCAGAACTAAATGAGCTAGCATTAAGGAACATTAATCACATTGGCCATGCACGCACGGAAAAGCTCATTTAGAAGAAGGTTTCATCATCCCTACGCACCAAAGCCTGATCCCAAATCAGTCAGCACACTGCCTGATCTACAGTGACCTTTATAGCATCCTACGACTACTGACATGTCAGTATGACATTTACATAGTAATTACAAAAGTAAAAAAAATATATAAATATATATTTATTAATTTTTAATTTTTGTTTTTTTACTTTTGTAATTACTATGTAAATGTCATACTGACAGATTTTATTAACAAATGCTTCCGAGAAAGGCAAGCCTTTCAACTGCAGCAGGAAATGTGGGGATAATGGCCTGATCCAGAAGAGCCACCGAATTTGAATGTGGTTCAGCTCAACGGTGTGGCTACTAGGCGGGTGCCTGTAACAGTGATGTTACACTTGTTTCGCTGCCCCCCCCCCCCCCCCCCCCCCCACACACACACAGACATACACACGAACTGTAAAGTGGTGTAATTTGAGCTGAGATGTTTCCTGTACTCAGCTGAGGTGGATGGGTGGATGTATGGGGGTGGGGGGGGTGGGGGGTACTCTCGTGATATCACTTCCCATTTCCTCCTTTTCACAAGTGGCCCCAGTGGAGGGCAGATTGACTGGGCTCCTGGATCATCTCATCATCTCACACCCACAGAAGGATGGGAGCCAGATGCAGACTGTTCAGCATTCTGCAGCCTTCAGCGGCACATAGGCTGGTCTTTGAAGGACACTGACCAGGTCTTCATTATACATCTCCTGGTCTTCATAGGACACTGCCTGTTTTCTGTCTGTTTTTCTTGCCCATCTCATGGTCTTCACAGGACATCACTAGACTTCAGCTTAGCGTGCATGCTTGTGCTAGCCTGGTAAACCAGTCCCTCCTTCCGTACAGAGGATCTGGTTGTGGTTTCATTGACATGGTTGTCCCAGGCAGCATTTTGCCTGACCAATCGGTGAACAGAGTGAGGATTAGTGATTACTGAAGTTTAAAACAATTGGATTTACCTTTACCCAGAGTCTACACCTCCAGAAAGAAATTGTTCACTGATTGGTCAGGCAAGATGCTGCCTAAGACAACCATGTCAATGGAAGCACAGCCAGACTCTCTGTACGAAATGAAGTGTAGTATAAGGGGCTGGTTTACCAGGCTATGCTTGTCCTATGACTGACATAATGCACATGATGTCATGCAATAAATAGATCCATGTTGATCAGGAAGACAACACTTACAGCTAGCACATGGCATGACATTCAACTGTTCTGTGTGCATATTTTTCAATGGAAGTAGAGTTTGTTTTTTCTGTGTTTTTTTTCTTTTGGTCAACAGAGGTCTGGGATTTAGGGTTCCACGTACGACTGGCAAGCCTGAGTCAGACGGAGCTTCTGGTCAATTTTGGTTGGGAGCGCCCGCTGCTAAAATAAGGGACCTGGCACTGGGCTGTGGAATCCTCCGATGGATGCAACAACACAATAGCAGAAGCCCAGTGGTCAGATTGCACAACAATGAGCCGTCACCACACCCTG
>CM059284.1:21803352-21808352 GCA_030347295.1 Setipinna tenuifilis
ATATATAGTGTGTATAGAGTGACTGAGTACAGAGAGAGAGAGAGAGAGAGAGAGAGACTCAGTAGAGAGAGAGACTGAGTAGAGAGAGCGAGAGAGTGAGAGAGTGAGAGAGAGAGAGCGAGATGGCTGGAGGGTATGCTGCAAGAAAAAGGGGGCACAAGGGAAAGTTGTGCTCCAGGACTACCCTCTGAGTCTCAACAATTTCCTGCATGCTTTCCCACGCAATACAGAGGGCAAGTTAGAGAAAGAGAAAGAAAGAAAGAGAGAGAGAGGGTGTGTGTGTGTGTGTGTGTGTGTGTGTGTGTGTGCGCGCGCGCATGCGTGTGTGTGTGCATGCATGTGCGTGCGTGTGTGTGTAAAAGAATGAATATAAACTGGAATGGAGAAAGTGTGAAAGAAATGGAGGGAAGGAGCGAGCGAGCGAGCAGGCGGGGAGAGAGGAAGAGTGTCATCCCCCCGTTTACATCGCAGGAAGAACTTTTGTCACCTCGCCTGCTCTCCACTGATGACAACCAGCTGGACTCCAAACAGGAAGAAGAGAGAGAGAGAGAGAGAGAGAGAGAGAGAGAGAGAGAGAGAGAAAGAGACAGAGACAGATAGAGAGAGAGAGAGTCCACATGACTATCAACTAGTGATCCACTTGTAGGTGCCATGCCAATAAAGCTATTGAATTGAAAAACAGAGAGAGAAAGAGAGAGAGAGAGAGAGAGAGAGAGAAAATGAGAGACAGATTTGGAGGGAAGAAAGAGGGACAGAAAAAGAAAAGAAAATTGAAACCTAGACGTGAAACTCTGCAAGATTACAGACACATTCCAGAGAGTGTGACACAGTACAACGGATACCAGATAGAGCAGGATATGATGATATACGGGCCGCCTGCAGCAGCCTTCAGACAAGACAGGGAACACGAGAGCACAACTGGCCGTAAAATATGACAGACACAAATAGTCCAATTGGATAAAAGTACTACAGCGAGTGTGTGTGTATGTGTGTGTGTCTCTGCGTGCGTGTGTGTGTGTGTGTGTGTGTATTTCTGTAGGCTGTAGTGAAATATTGGGAGTTTACATTTCACGTAGCCCCAGAAATGGATGCAATCCAGCTCCACCATTAGCGCATCCTGAAAGCCCCTAGCGTGGCACTTTAGCGCCGGGCTGCCTCCGACTGACGCCGCGGCTCGTGCTGGGGATGAGAGGCTGAAGGCTAAGGGGGTCATATCAGAAAACATAAACAGAAAATTAGCCTGCGCGGATCAGTTTCACGTCAATGACATGGAAATACAAATAGCGCTTGTGCGCTACGCTAGGGCAGGCTGCCAGCAGCAGCGCATATGCTAGTATATGCTATGCTAGCATCTACAAACAGTGAGCTACTCCCAAGCTCTACGATGCAATAAAGGTCGGTGTATAAAAGTACTGTAGTGCCCTACACATTCTGTGGTGACAAACAGTCCAATCTAGCTGAAGAGGATATGAAAAAATGTCTCCTGAGGATTGATTATGTATTCTAATTTGGCTGTGCAAATAAGAACTGGTGTTCAAATGAGGTACTCCGATTCCAGAAAAACAGGTGAGTCACAACGCAACAACAGGTGTCCTCATCAGACTGAAATATTTGGACTGACACGTTAAAGAGCAGAGAGGTCGAAATGAACAGTACACACACACACACACAAAGACACGCGCACACACACACAAAGACACAAACACACACAGAGACACACACACAGACACAGACACACACACAGACACACACACAAAGACACACACACAAAGACACGCACAAAGACACGCACAAAGACACACGCACACACACAAAGACACACACACACACACAAAGACACACACACACACACACAAATTTGAAAGGTGGGATTAGCAGGCCAACTGTGCTGGAAGGGACATTTGCTTATTTCCTTCCAAGTATCCGATAATGAAAATTTACTTGGCCACACTAATGCAAAGGCGTGCTCCTCACACGGCAAACGCAAATGTCAGGCTGGCGTTAATAATGCCCAGTACGCTGCTTCACACTTCATCTCTCATGCGTGCATACACACACACACACACACACACACACACGCACACAATTGGAAAGGTGGGATTAGCTTCGTATACACACTCAGACAGATCTGGACGGGACTCCAAGCAGCTAGTGAGAAAGCCCAGATCTCAAGCAGAAGACAGGAGAATGAGAGAGAGAAAGAGAAGGGGGGGGGTGAGAAAAAGAGAGAATGATAGAAAGAGTGTGTGTGTGTGTGAGAGAGAGAGAGAGAGAGAGAATGACAGAGAGAGTGAGAAAGAGAGAGGCGGGGGAGGAAGAGGGAATGAGACAGAGAGGGAGTGAGAGAGAGAGACAGAGAGAGAGAGAGAGAGACAGAGAGAGAGAGAGAGAGACAGAGAGACAGAGAGACAGAGAGAGAGAGAGAGAGAGAATATACACTGATCTCCATTTTCCTGTTAGGAGATGCTAAACTGGAAATTGAAAACAATGACTTTCCACGGAATACTTCACATGCACAATAAAGACAAACACTCAAACTAGCCCATAGATTATCACATAATTACAGAATTAAATTAGCTTGTATACTCTATAAATAATATTGAATAAATGTTGATTTTTGATTATTTTACTGTTCTATTAAACAATGTGCAGTAACAGTTACATTATTTTTCAAATATCTTGCCCACTCATCCAGTAAGCCTAACCTGTACCATGACTGCCTGGGTGCCCTTTATACCTGCAGGCATAAGCAAACTGGATTGAGAAGATACAATCCAATACCACATTATTCCAAATCACCTGTTTCTACCTGTGTACTTAATACAGACAATTTCACTAATTTACACGTCTATCTGGTTAAAGACCTGTTGCTAATTTGATGATTAATCAGAAGATTAAGTGAATGGCTGAAACAAATATGTAGTAGCTTCTGAAGTCAGGGTGCCCATCATTGTATGTCTGTGTGTGTATACATGCTTGTGTGCATATCGTAGACTATATGTGCGCCTTGAGTGTTACATCACACCACAGCTCAGATGTAGACACAGTCAAGTGCTACGAAGGTGGAACAAAAGACACGGCCTTCGTGGAAGTGTGCTTGACTTTCAGCAACCTTCCGCTACTTGGAAAGGAGTGAAGTAGTGTGTGTGTGTGTGGGTGTGTGTGAGTGTGTGTGAGTGTGTGTGAGTTTGTGTGTGTGTGAGTGTGTGTGAGTGTGTGAGTGTGTGTGAGTGTGTGTGAGTGTGTGTGAGTGTGTGTGAGTGTGTGTGTGTGTGTGTGTGAGTGTGAGTGTGTGCCGTGTACTGCAAAGGCCGGATTGATGGGGAACTGCAAAAATAGCAGATGGATCAAATGGAATGGTGTCAGAAATCGGCAGTTACTGGAGAGACGATTGGCCTCTTTTCTATATATTGAGGAGAAGGGACTCCCCTGGGGCCCCCGGCACCCAACACTAAACAGTGCCAGCATGTCTCCTCCGGCAAGCTATGCCCCAGTGTCCTAATACTGTAATGGCGCACGCACACACACACACACACACACACACACACACCCACTTACGCAAGCACGTGCACACACACAGACACTTATGCAAGCAAGTGAACACACATACTTGTTCACATTTACACACACATCTGCGCACTTACATACACACACACACAAATACACTTACATGGGCATGAACACACATACTACACACACACACACACACACACACACACACACACACACACACACACACACTCACACTCCACTAACACACACACACACATACACACACATTTGCATACACACACACACACACACACACATCTGCATACACATGCATTTACACCCAGAGTTTGCATACACTATGTATCTATACCCACATGTGCACACTAATGCAAACTCCAACATTTGCATACACATGCATGCACATCCACATACACACAGCATCTGCATCTGCCAACATGTGAGCAAGCAACCATACAGCAAACGCCGTTATGGAAAACACACCAAACATGGAAACAGTCACACATGTAAGGGTTGTCACCCTTAAGGAAGATATGCAGTTCTTGGTGTCTTTGTGTGCGTGTCTGTTGTGTGTATATACACCGACACACAGACACACACATATGGACAAGAGGATGAGAGCATTGTGCAAATATTCTGTTGAGCCATATAAATGTCACTGGTCTCTTTAACTGGTCCACATACCAAACATGCCCAGAGGATGGATATAAAACAACATGAGAGGGAGAGAGAACAAGAGAGAGAGAGAGAGAGAGAGAGAGAGAGAGAGAGAGAGAGAGAGAGAGAGAGAGAGAGAGAGAGGGAGAGGGAGAGAAACATATAGAAAGCTTGAAAGAGAGAGTGAGAGAAAGAAATAGTCAAGTCACGTCAAGTCAATGTATTTATTTAGCTTTAAAAACAACAGAAGTTGAAGAGAGAGAGAGACCAGAGAGGCAGAACAGATGAGAACAACAGAGGATAGACAGCAGACAGCAACGGATGGACAGACGACACTAAAGCGAAGGTTGGGGGGAGGAGAAGAGGAGAGGAAGAGCTGATTTAATTTGCGAAGACGAAATTTGATTCGATTCATGAGGCCTCACATGATGGGCCGATTGCTCTAATTGGCACAAGAGAGAAGGCCAAGCCATGACAGGGGTGGAGAGAGAGAGAGAGAGAGAGAGAGAGAGAGGGAGAGGGAGAGAGAGATTGGGTGAGGGAGTGGGGTGGAGTGGGGAGAAAAAGAAAGAAAGAAAGAAAGAAAGAAAGAAAGAATGAGTGAAGGAAAGAATGAAAGAAAGACAGACTCACGGGTGGAGTTACAGGAAGCAGAAACAGAAGATGGCCAAAAAAAAAAAAAAAAAAACTAGTATTAACTAGAAACGAGAGGAGTGACATGATGACTGACGGTGATCTAGATCGAGACAGAGTCGTACGTCAGATAAGGGAAACAGATCGGTGGCACGTTCGAGTAAACCCAGGGCAACACTGCAGGGCAACATTGCAGGGCA
>CM059284.1:21818352-21845852 GCA_030347295.1 Setipinna tenuifilis
AGTCTAGACGGTCTAGTCCAATGTCTTAAAACCAAATACAACCACTAGCTTTAAACATACTGCACTACACAAATCATCACTTCACAATATGATGAATCTGGTTTATTGTAGTTTTAGTCCACGTCACTCAGTTGAAATCATCTAACTTACAATTACTTCTATTCATCATGTTACCGTAGAAAACAGCAACTAGCATCATTTCAGATAGCTTAGGCTATGCACTAGATAGAACTTGTTTGTCAATTGGTAGACATATATGGTTGATGTTGCTGACCTATAGTTGTCAGCTCTCATCTCCACCTTAACTCGAAGGAAGATGAAGGGAGTTCCACCATGTCATGACATGAGTTTTTGCACAATGTACAACCATGCTGCATTGATAAAGGCATTTTTTTGCTGTTTTGCATTTGACAAAACAGAGGAAAAATGCAGTGCACTCCCTATGTACTCTGACTACTTGCAATGACGTGTTTGACAGTCAGTGCGTGCACATGGACGAGTTGAACCCGATTGGAAATGGATTGGGATCGTATCGAATTCATGTGCACAGGCTAAAGATCGTATAGGGACTGGTTTCCGTGTACTGTGCATGTATCAGCGTATTATGTTTTTGTTTAGACCACCTTATTGTTTAAGTGGGTAATATCAGGTGAAAGGAGGAGGCTATATAAATACATTTGCACTGAGTGACTTGTAAGATTTTCTTTAGCCGCTGTTTTGCGATGTGGGATTAACAGAATGAGAGGTGAAAAGTTCAGTGTCCTCGACGTGTCACCTGTATGCACTGTAGGCATATGTATGCAGTGCTGTAGTTTGCTGTTGCGTATCTTACCTGCGTGACAGCTTTGTTGTGGGCAAATGTTTACTTGTGTTATGTCCATCATTGTAGTTATGTCGTTAGTCGTGTTAGTAGCAGCTAGCGTTGTAAATCCTATCAGCCTGTTGTTGTCATGGCTACGGCCAGAGCGGCACAAGACAAAAGGCTGTCAAGCTTGTTTGACCGATATCTTTGGCATTTTTTGCCAAAAACGAAACTTGTGCAGTGCACACACTGGTAACATTATGATGTCGCCCTCCAAATTTGAGATCAGGCGGATGACTGGTTTGAGAGTTATGCATGTAACAGACGTTCCTTGCATTAAAAGATAATAATAGATCGATAGAAGTAGTTATAACACCACTTGTTGACTACAGTGCCACCCACCTAGCGTTGCGGAAAGGGACAGGTTTCTGACCATTATCCGATTACACAAACTCCATGTGCACTTGGATTTTGGGACAGACCACCCATTGGGTAGCAACACCCAATCCAATCCCAATCCAATCTGATCCTACCATGAGCACGTAGTGAATGTGTCTGAGTGTATGGGTCTCTGAGTGTGACTGAGTATATGTGTGTCCAAGCATGTGTGTGTGTGTGTGTGTGTGTGTGTGTGTGTGTGTGTGTGTGTGTGTGTGTGTGTGTGTGTGTGTGTGTGTGTGTGTGTGCGCGCACGCGCGTGTGTGTGTGTGCATGTATGCACGTGTATGTGTGGGATAGAGAGAAAGTGTGTGTGTGTGTGTGTACAAAAGTGTGTCTCCAATTGTGTATGAGTGTATGCGTGCCAGCGTGCGTGTCAAGAGTATGTTGTTAAGTCCGCCAGGATGTTTGCAAGGGTCCCTCAGCTAGACATAAACATACAAGGGAGTGAGAGTGGAAGACACTTCTCCATAGAGAAGGTTCAAATCAGTGAAACAAGAGAGCAAAAAAAGAGGGCTGGACAGGGCCGGACTGAGCACCAGGAAGATAAATTGAGCATGGGCACAAGCACACAGCAACTAAAAAAGGAACAAAGGGAGGAATGGGTTAGAAGAAAAGATAAAAAAAACACAGATGAGAAAGAAGGTAAGTGGAACGAACAAGCAGCATACAAGAGAAGTGTTTTTGAGTGTGTGGCAGGACGAGAGAATGAAAAAAAGAGAGCTATAGAAATCTTCAAACTGAAAGTATCAATCTTCATTTGGCAGCGAATGTCGTCCTCCCCTCTCCCTGCCTTTCTACCTCCCTCCCTCTCTTTCACAAACAGAATGCAGCCACGCGACACAAGAACCTATAGTATATGTACACAAACACATACACACATACTGTACATGCAGATCCCCTTCAAAAACATGTGGAGAACACAAAGTTATACCACAACACCCCAGTAGCAGCACTTAGACAGGGCGGGGAAACCAAATAAGGAGGAATTTTAACTGAATTCAGCTAAATCAAATTTACATGGAAGGTGAACAGTCACAAAAAAGTGAATGAGAGAGAGAGGAGGAAGAGAGATAGACAGAAGAAGAAAAGACAGCTTGTGTAGCTAAGCTTGTATGCTTGTTGTTGGCGGGATAAAGTATGGGGCATAAGGAAGGAGGGCGAGCGGGGAATGTTTTGGCTCTGGACAGACGCCAACAAGCTCTAACAGGAAGTCATTCAAAGAGAGGAGCACACATCTATACACGTGTTTGCATGTTGTGCCTTGCGAATACACACACACACACACACACACACACACACACACACACACACACACACACACACACACACAGACACACCATGTCTAGTAAGTTCTTTAAAAGGCTCTTGCTTTCCAAAGTGGATTACAGAAAACAAGACTACAAAACAAAATGCACTACAAAAACACCCATGAAGAGACCAATAACGCACTTATATAGCATATAAACCGTGGCTGACACAATCCTCTTCAAATTGACAACCAACATAAAGCTTGGCTTAACCTTTACTTAAGTCGTACAGAGCAAGGAAATTCCAGCAAACCAGAGCATTTTCAGCACAAACACATCACCGAACGGACGTCAAAACATACACCTACACACACAATCGACCCCGCCACTCAAACCTCTGACTCACACACTTGCCAGCTCAAGGCCTGTAATTGTCACCTGCTCTCATCCCGTCATTTCTCCAGGCGGAGCAGGAAAATAATCTTCGCTCGCTGCCTCGTTCACACACTGCCGTACACGACAGCAGAGGCCCGACAGAAAGAACTGACCCACTTGTCCTGGCGAATGCTGCCAGTTTATTATATCTCAAGTGCTTTTTGGTAGCTTGTTCTTTTAGCTCTGATTCAACATTGTTTTATCTATGTGTAATTGCAAACCTGTTTGGTTTAGGCCACCCACTCCACTGTGTAAGCTGGTAGAGTTGCTTTCTACAGCAACGGGAGAACTGAACGAGCAGAAAACAGGGCTCCTCCTGAACCTTAACCACAATGCTACACAAGGCCCACAAAAGCGAGGATTAGAAGATAGAGAAAAAAAAAACATGAGGGAGATGAGGATGAGTGGACAGGAATGTATCAGGATGGTATTTAAATCTGCTGTTGATGGCGAGGGCGATTTGTGTGCCTTAAGTCTAGCAGACGGCTGTGCTGTGTCAACTGTTTGCACTACGCTGACAAATCAAACAGGCCTTAAATATGACACTTTCATGCAAATTAAGCAAATAATGAATCAGAGAGTTAAACACACATTGTGTTTGTATGTGCATATGAGAGACAGACAGACTGTGTGTGTGTGTGTGTGTGTGTGTGTGAGAGAGAGAGAGAGAGAGGCAGAAAGAAGCAGCAAGAGAGAGTGGAAATCAGAGGAAGGAAAGAGGAAAAGAAAGACAAACTGTAACAGATGGATGAGTGGGTGATGCAGAAACACAAGAAGAGAGCGCTGAGAAGGAGAACACAGGAAACAGAGGGATGAAACCTCTTCTAGAAAGAGGGATACAAAGGGCGACTCGGTAAGAAGAGCACAGCACTGGGCAACAACCAGGTCATTTAGATCTTCCCTGTTGTTTAGCATCTCTTTGTTTTCTCACATGTTTGTTTTCTTTCATTCTCTCTCTCTCCCTCTACTCAGTCATTCTCTCTCTCTCTCTCTCTGTGTCTATGTCTCTCTCTCTCGTTGTCTCTCTTACACGCTCAATGGCCTGAATACAATCTTCTCAGCACTTTCTCAAATGATATCTCCTTATTTGGTTTTTGGGCAAGGAATGTGTTTCTCTCTATCACACATTCTCTCTCCCTCTCTCCCCTTCTCACACGCTGCCCCCCCCCCCAGTGCCCCCTCCATTTCTCCTACTGTTCCCCCATCCCTTTCTTTTTCCTCTACAGCTCCTATCATTTCTCCATAGAGAACCAACCAGAGGCATGTTGTTTCTATATGGCAGTTCACACAGTTAATCACTGCTCCCAACTACTTCCTGGGAATTCCCTTCAGAGAGGGAACGCATATGAGAAGGATAGATAGAGGGAATGAGTGAAGGAGTGAGTAAGAATGAGAGAGACAGAGAGAGAGAGAGAAGGAGAGAGAGAAAATTCCTGACAGCTAAGAAGACAAATATGCATCTTCCCCCTTCGCAATCAGCAGTTTCTTTTTTTTGTTCTGGGCAGCTTGGGTATATTACCACAGGGAAACAGCCATCTTCTTTAACAACATGTGAAAAAGAGTCACAATCTACACTATAGCAATGCATGACCTCAAGCCAATGTGACACTCCACACAACTGCAAACACAAACACACACACACACACACACACACAAACCATGGAGGTATTCGGAAGCTCGGCGCTATTCTTTGTAATGGGAAATGCAAGGCTAGTGAATTCAGACAAATTTTAACAACATTTTTCAAGGGGGGGGGGGGGGGGGGGGGGGGTTTCAAGGGGCTCATTCTCACCACCATTTCACTTAGCCAATTAAGTGCCACATTACTGGAACAAACACTCATGCGCGAACACACAAACACACATTCACACTCGTAGCACCGCAACACGTTCTGAGATTTGTTCCACTTCCCGTTACCGTGGCAATGGTCAGGCTCCTTCTTGCTTAACTGGCCAGGACTGAACCGGCCACTGCTGACAGGTTCGCTAGGCTAAGCTACACAATAACAAACGAGACATGAAGCGTCAGCAAGGACCTTGTGCCGTCAGGAGTAGAGAGAGCCAACTGAACAGTACATTTGCTTTGACAGTTTACAAAGGAGAATGTGGTTGGTCTTCAGAACAGAAGGTTCTTTTTTTACCCACATCCTGACACTTCACATTTTACTTACGGGGGCTGGGTAGCTGCTATTATTGTCGTTATCCAGAGAGAAGCTTAGCACTTTGATCATTTCTTTATCAACATGCTTAATCATAGAGAGGGGTGACAATTTCAATTTTATACAATCACTAATGAAAACCTGACATCAAGATATGGCAAATTGAATGAGAGAATATGGTGATGCCATTACAGATTACAGAAGACAGTACATCAACAGGGATTAAATGATTTAGAGGGCCAGGCGAGGGGGAGCTACTGATGAGTACCAAAGGGGGAGAGAAGGGCTGCACTGTTTGGCCACTGGAGGTCTGGGTGGCTGGGATCATCCCTGGTCATCACTGGAGATGTACCGTGGCTTACATCATTCGTCGTCATTAGGAGATCTAGTGGGACTGGGATTATTTCTTGGTGCACAGGGGGTCCCGTGTGGGTGGGATCATTCCTGGTCATTGCTGGCACTGGACAGCTAGTGAGTGAGGGTGATCAGTGCTGGTACAGCATGTTCGCTCTTAAAAATCATTAACCTCAAGGTCAGCTTGCGTGATGGGGTCTGGTCTGGTCTCTCTCTCTCTCTCTCTCTCTCTCTCTCTGTGTGTGTGTGTGTGTGTGTGTGTGTGTGGTGTCTTTGTGCATCTGCCTGTCTGGCTGTGTTGCCTGTTTGAGTATTATGTTTAAGGCCAATGTCAGATTTAAACTCACTAAACCCCACTCTCCCTGCCTCTCTCTCTTTCTCTCACTAAAATATGGATTGTGGTGAAGGATTTTAATGGCAGGAAATGCATGTATCATCAATAATTTAGTGATATTAGTGGCAGGCTATTTCAACAGAGATTATTATGATAACCACATTAATTTCTATTCTATATATCCAAACCAGGCCTACTTAAAGACAATCTGCATACAACTTAAAAGGCATGTGGTTGCATTCAACAACCCCATAAAACTGCGGTGAATGACTTGGACTTTCATTAATGAGAGAGAGAGAGGGAGGGAGAGAGAACTTGGCACAAAGGCACCAATAGCCACTTTCACAATAGCTTTGCTGATATCGTTAGGTGGAGTGTAGGGCGAGAGGCCAACGCCAGGGCTCCTTGTTTAGTTTAATACGCGTCAGCTTAAGTCTCTTTTAATCAGACAATAAGATGGAAAGCGTTATACTGTAGCTTAACTGAGAAAATGTGGTTTTCTATTTTTCCCCCTTCCCGAGCACGCTCCCACACACTGGAAAGCATATGTTTGAGCGCACGCACACACACGAAGCCAGACCAGACACACACAAGACGTTGCCAGGAGAGAAAATACGCGGAAGAAAAAGCCTCTCAAGTACAGATAGGGAGATCCTCCCCAGAAAAAACAACATGCATTCGTTTATGTGGACTTCCCAGCCACATAATATTTATGTCAATAACGTTTTTGGCCAAAACGGCCGGTTTTGACGCACTTGGAAGTGTAGGCAACAAGGCACTGTAAATCACTACAGTTACAACTACTGTACCATTCTTACACCTATAACATGCCTGAGCTAACAACGCGGAAAGAAACTTAGAGGCACACTGCCTTCTAATTTCCTTCTAAACAAAAACTTGCTAGACAAGAATCCAGAAGATAGCGAGAGCCACTCGATTCCTTGCTCGTGCCCTCGGGTGTCAGTCGTTCGCGGTTCCTTGCTAAATGACTGCGAGTTGTTAACACGATAGCCCCGGTGTCACATATCACAAATCCGATGAAATCAAACAGTCTACAAGTTTGTTTTCTGGCGTTTGTGTTAATTCCGCGTGTTGCTTAACAGACATAAAAGACGGCACAAAAACTTACCTCATCCCATTTGATGAATTTGCTTCCCCCTTTTAGTGTTTCATGGACGGACACCGGTTTGAGTTGCAAAGCGTGAACCCCCGGCTTCGCCCCAGCCATTTCTGCACCAGCAGCGGGTGGCAACGCCTCTCCTCCGGCTTCGGCGTCTTGCCCTGGTCGGCAACCTACTCCTTGTATTGAGGGATTTTTTCCCGGGGAGAGTTAGGACTTAGTAAGCGCTTTGAGTCTTCTGTTTAAGCCAGAGGCAATGGCTCGTAAGAAAAACTTGCAAAAAATCTCCCAGTTCAAAGTCACACATTAAGGGCTCAAGGGGCGACGGGTGGCAAATGGCGCAGTGCAGTTGATTGGACTTTATGATTTCACGCACTGTTTATGTTTATATCTGATAATCATGCCGTAGAGCCAAATTGATCTTCGCCTTCCTTCCGTCCATCCGCTCTCCAAAGTTGTCCTTCTTTCCACACCTTCGAAAGCTTCCTGAAACTTTCACTTGACTTTTGTCTTCGGCGGAGTCTCCTCTTCTTTTTCCTTCATGTTTTCTGGAAATAAGCGAGTGAGAGGGGGAGCGAGAGAAGGACAGGGAAGGAGAGAGCGAGGGAGTAAGGAAGTGAAGGGAAAACGAGCAGTCGGGGGAGTGTTTTTTCTCTTCTTTCAGACGGGCATTTAACGTTGTCATTCCATTCTTCTTTAAGAGGCGTGTTTCTCCTGCATGAGTGATAGTTATGGCGGGATTAAACACGCTAGAAACGTAGGGTAAAGAAATTATCAAATATTTTGTGAAATCCTCTTAAAGGGCCAGTTTGGAGGAAAGTATTTTTGGATGGACTTCAACTACACCACCCCTAAAGAATTTCAAATATGACACGTGTTGAACTACATTTACATCCCAGACAATGTTTTCCTTTGCTTGTGAGAAGAATTTTCTAAACCATATATTTTTTATTGCCCCAGGAATGGAGCTTCAGTGGGTGAAAACGAAAATGTTGTTACAATCAGTGGCAGTGGTGGGACCTAACATTCTAGCCTATGCCTTTTGTAACATCTACACACAGCCTACATTTTAAAAGGTTAAATGTCTACGGTTCTATTGCCAAAACGATTTGGGGCCTATAGGCTTCAAAAACGTCGGTTAACAAAGACAACGATAAGCCTATGTTATATGGCCCTTGCAGTTGACCTTGTCTGTTTCAACAAGTATCAACAGTTTCAGTCAATCCATTCTGCCTAAATGGTGACAGTGAAATTACAGGCTGTATTTTGGGTTACACTCGCGTGCAGAAGCACAGATATGAAAGGTCTTCTTCTAGCGCCATCGTGTATTTAATAAACAAATGTGTGATAAATGTGGTTCCAACATTCTGCACTGCAGCTGGCGTTTGGAAGCCACGTAACACCGACTAAATTTCAATGGTCGCATTCCTGGAGGACCGTGTGCACTTGACAGTTCCGTCAGCGGCACTGGAAAAAAATGACCTGTGAAATGTAGGAGCTGTCTACACCTGTGGATATGGGTTAACCCCTACTCCGCCGCCACCATCTGGACGTGGTCGACGTAGGACACCTGAACAGCCCATCCTTAGTAGGTTTGTCCATTTAAACTAACCTGTATCAAAAATGTGAATCCACTTCGCAATTAAGGACAAACATAACATTTCCGGTCAACAAGTTTTGCTTCTTTTCTTCTGTAATTTCTGTAGGCCTACGTTTTTTAAAAAACACTATTAATGTGTTTAAACCTTTAAGATATTCACAATTCAAGCTCTAGGTTTACTGAAAAAAATTAACCAAATAGCCCAACCATCTGCCCATTTCTACCCTGGCTTGTCAGATACAGCTGTGAGGTCTTGACATTGTGTTTTTTTCTGGAGTAAACACATTAAAGATTCACAGCACTATTCAAATGAGAGACCAGAGGGGGCCTGTCAAGGGTCTGTCAAGACAGGGACTCAGATGATGAGGGGAGGAGAAGAGAGATGACGAATATTTACCACTTCTAGGACTTAACCCTGAGAGGCTTAAAAATGATGGAAAAGAAATGACTGGACAATAGATAGTGTAATTCACGAGTCTCTGTTGTTGTCTTTCTTTCCGACCTACATGTATAACTCATGTTAAAGTCACAGAGGTTATAATTCACTCCTTCTGTTCTTTGGGTCTGCATGCATCTCTGTGAATGAATGTGACCTTAGACTGCTCAGGCCCAATGAATATGACCCTATGACCTTCTTTAATGATTTACAAAACCACATTGCCATCTATACCTCACCCTGTCTTTGTTTTCAGTTTATGCCTTCTCTCTCCCCCCCCCCCCCCCCCTCCTTCTCTTCCTCTTCATCTTAATGAAAGAGTCCTGACTTAGTCACCAGTAGCTGGGTTGTGTGATCGCGTTACTCCGTAAAAAGCAAAAAATGTTGGCCAGTGGCAAAGGGGAAAAAATGCTTCAAAAGACCCATTGTTAAAAACACAGACGTCCTTGTGTTGTGTCCGAATTCCCTTATCTTTGAAAAAACTATCCGCTTCTGCCCCCTAGTGGTAATTACACAACATTACCAACTGTAGCCGTCACAGCAAGTTTCGACTGGAATTATCTCATGACTTTAACATGGTGTAACATTTAATAAGAATAAAGATGGGAGTTAAGTTTGTTGTTTAATTTAATCACAGCTTACATAAATCATCATGACCCAAATTAAATAATAACAATAAAAACCTCAGGACACCAGAGGGAAGCTTCTATCTGAATATATTTTGTAAATTGCATGCAGGCAATCTATCTGAATAAATTGCATGCAATCAATCTATGTAATCATTTATTTCATTGAATAAACAGACTTTTTTTTATTGCAAATGAACTTTGTACCAAACTAGTGCACACCAACATCTGTTCCCAATTTTACTTCTGTTTCTTTCTCTCTTTCACAACATCACACTGACTTTCCTCCTCTGCTGGAATGCAATTGGTGAAGTCATTCAGGGTCAACTTGTGCCTTTCCATCACCTAAACTCTCAATGAAAGATACATATGAGAACTAAAGGGCCGCTGGTTGGATTCCAGTTTTGCCTGGCTAGGTCAAACACTCCCTGAGCATGACAACAAACCCCATTCTACTCCCAATGTGCTGGTTGCCTTGCATGGCTGCCTTCCACCATGGGTGTATGAGTAAGAGAGTACACTCTCAGAAAAGAAGGTGCAGAATTGTACTTTTAGGGGTACAAAGCTTGTCACACCAGCAGTACCCTTAAAGGCACATTTTAATCATTGTCTGTTTTACAACTAGTTTGTACCTTTTCCAGAGCTGAAGATGTACATAGTACAAGTACCTTATGATTATCTTAAGATTGTACCTTAATATACAGATTTCTATCCCTGCTGTCACATTGTTTCTGAGAGCGTAACTAGGTGAATGTATTACACGATGAAGCGCTTTGGGTACTCTGCCAAGTGAAAAAGTGCTATGAATGCAGTCCATTCAGCATCTAAATCACAGTGAATGTGAATGGACATCACCTACAGAGTTAGTGGTATTATTCCCCATTGAGATGTATCACGAAATAGCACAATACATACTTCAGACCACCTAACCTAAGCAAGATGAATGCTGCATTCAATTTTGTTCACTTAACTAAAGGGTCATGTTGATTTTTCTGATAGATCAGTGTTCATCATTCTTACATCTGTAAACAATACAGGCAGAATAGGCTCAATACTGCACTGTACTCTTTTAAAGCACTGTTCTCCACTCTACTGTCATATTTGTACTGATGTGTATTTATTTACATAATCACAAAATATTACATGTTATTAAATTGATTTCCTTCTAGCTGATTGTGTGTAGGCCACATCTGTTAACTCACCATTCCACTCACCTCCTCAGGAGAGTCAAACATATATCTCATGGCTGAAATTTACTGAGCTCTACTCACGCTTATTTATTTATCATGTCACTTTTCATAAGTTCCCTCTGCTTTCTTATTTAGCACACTCCCTCACCACGCACGCACGCACACACACACACACACACACACACACACACACACACACACACACACACACACACACACACACACACACACACACCTTTTTTTCCCTCTGAAGTAATGAGAGTTTGGTGCTAAATATAGTTCAGTTTTACCCTCAGTCCCTCCACACTCTCCCCCTCCTTCCTCTTTGCCTCACTCCTTCTCTGTACTTCTGCCTCTCTCTCTCTCTCTCTCTCTCTCTCTCTCTCTGTCTCAGTCACTCGTCATAATACATGATGCCACTGTCAGCAATAATTGGAAGTGTTTCTATCCCCAGTGTACCATTTTATTCAGCCCACTAAACTGAATGTGCAAAAAGTTCTGCTTTAAACCAACTTTAAAACATGTACATGTGTCTACATAGCGTATGTTTATAAAATCCATGCCACACATTTACATTGACTTATTTTTTAAGTTGGTTGTATGATGTGTAATGTATAACAACTTCACAGTATACAAACTTAGCATCATAGCATCACTCACTTGCTTAATGTAAAAACCCATAGTTTATAATGACCATTGAATATTTTAAAGCTTCTGTTCAGGTCAACTCAGGTTTAGTCAACTTTTTTGTACCACCACTTTTTTGGAACCATATTTGTGGTTTTTAAGGCAGAAGCCACAAATATGTCAATGTCACCAGCAATCTCAGCCAGGTGGCAGTACAGACATCAAGAAGTTATCACAATAGCGTGGAAGTGTCTAACTGCTACTCAGTTTCAAAACAAGCTGCCAAGTGTTGTGGAATCAATGTTTTGTTGTCTTTATTTGAAGGACAAACTGTGATTATGTGCCTGAAGGGACGCTAGCCTTCATAACCCAGGAGGCTGTGAGAAGTTGACCTTTGAACCCTCCAATTCCCAGTTGGTTGATAGAGTGAACTGCCTGATCGTGGGCGGGGAGATTAAGAAGCAGATTTGTGTGTTAAACTCGTCTCAGGCTTAAGATTGTCCTCTTGAACTCTCTCCCTCTCTTTTCCTGTCTCTCTCTCACACACACGCACCTCAGATAGTATCCATCAATAACATTTTTGGCCTAAACACCCAGCTTTGATGCACTACAAAGTGTACAAATCACTAAAGTGTATAAATCACTACAGTTACAACTACAGTGTGCCATAATTGTACCTATAACATGTCTGAACAAAAACCTGCTAGACAAGAACTCGGTTCCTTGCTCATGAACTCTGATGTCAGTCATTTGCGATTCCATGCTAAATGATTATGAGGTGTTAACATACATGCGCGCACACACACACACACACACACACACATACAATGAACTCCCTGGCAGAAAAGACTTGGCAGCCAATGACAGGCAACCCACTGACATATCTGAAAATGTAATTTTCATTTGGAAATCTGTACAGTGTTTTTTGTTTCACATGAATCTGGGAAAATAATGTAAGGTCATTCCAAAACCATTTGCAAAGACCAGTAGTTCCTCCTTTGACAAAGCATGTCATGTGCATGCATGAACAACCCTTGAGTCACGTACTGTACGTGCACTTTCACACACCAAGCCTCAGCTATTGCATTGCATCCTCTGCGAAGAGTCTCTAATGAAATTTGTGACCATGGGAACAAAGACCCATTGGAGCTTTGCATAATTGCACGCAGTCTGACGTGCAGATTTTTTTCCCAGCCACCTCTACAGCTTAAATATTACATGCCTGCATTTCACTGACCCCTGTCCCTTGTGTGTCTGAGAAAAGTGCACATGTTCAGTTGTGTCCAAAGTATGTGTGTCACATGGGACATGTCTGTGTAATCTTGTAATCTTTCCCTTTTGACATGATATTTTCATATTATGTATTGTGGTGATATTGTGATTTCATAATATTTTCAGTTATTTCGATTAATGGGGCACACTTAAGATGAGTGTGTGTGTGTGTGTGTGTGTGTGTGTGTGTGTGTGTGTGTGTATGCTTCTCTGTGTGGGAGCATGCGTGCGCACCTTTTTTCAGTCAAAGTGTGTTAAAATAAGCATGTCTGGGCCTATTGGACTGTAAGATCCAGACGCTGTGTACTCAATTATTTATCCTCATATCTTTCTGGGGTTATGCTCACATCTCCTGCCTCTGCCGGGGTTGTTAGGGCCCCTGCAGCCAGTTTGTTTCCAACCAGTGCTTGCATGGCACCCTGCTTCGACGCCTGGTGGTTACTGTATTGTGGTATTGTAATATTCTGTAGAGGCGAGGTCAACTGGGGAGGAGGAGGAGGAGGCCATGCCAGCGTGGCTCCTCGACACACTTTACATGCCACTAATTAAAAGTTTCGGCTTCTCTCGCCATGGAATCTGTCCCCCTGCTGTGACGCACACAATAGGCAAGTCGCTCCTGACTTGAAGGAATGTTGCCACTCTACTTGAAGACCTGCAGCTGCCTGGCATTTCCTGGCTATTAAACGTTCATGGCGTTTTTGAGGGCTAGTAGAATACTTTGCCGCAGCGATAAATCGCAAACCAGACCTTTCAGAACTAGAAAAACTAGTTAGTTGCTCCCCCTAAGGGTTAAGCACATAATAGCTGTTCAATGTTTTTTTTCAGTCACACTCTTTCTATTAAACTATCAAACCACCTGTAGAGACCATGTTAGTGGCATTCATAAGTAATGTGGTCTACAATTTGAAATGCAGAAAATATATGGTATATATTAGGAAAATGTATAATACTCTATGGGTACTGCTGAATGTATTACTTTTTTAAAAGGAAAGTTACATGTACAAACATAAACAAAGTTGTAGTCATATTTAATCCTATTCAGAAACATTTTGAAAAACATTAACATTCTTTGTTGAAATACAATGCTCCTAATCTGAGCGACCAGGTTCTGTGAAAGCTACGAACTGAGTGTGAATTTATGTGGCTTGAGCCTATTTACTGACACAGAGAGAGAGTGAGTGAGTTTGTGGGAGGAGGGGGTGTATTCGCACTGCAGCATTCAGCCAGGGAGGCATAGAAGGAAAGCAGAGTAGGGGAAGAGGAAGGACAAAAAGAGATCGGACAGTAGAGAGAAAGAACGTATGTTTGGGGTGAATACTAATAGCCCGCTATTGTACATTTCCATTGTCTTAAGTTGCCTTCATCTTTAACTTTTTTCTAAGTTGGTTCGACACCAAATAATCTGCATTTGAACTCTCTTCACTCGTAACCAAATAGAGACCCACGAGGAGCGGATGATTTGACTGAACTAAACGCAAGAGGTAGGCTACTTTTCAGATTCAAAACAGACCGAATTGAATCTCCACTACAGTCATTGTGGACTGCGTGGCTGTCTTGGAACGATCTACTAATAACACAACTTAATGAAATTAAATCTTCTATATGATCCTTAACTGTAATTCCAAACGCGTAAAGTTGCCAAATGACATGCAAATTTGCATGTCCCGAACAATAGCACATTTGTAGCGGCATTTCAAAGCTGACTGGCCAGCACACCGTCACGGAGAAGAAAAGAACACCTCCGAGTTTGCACCCACAGTACCAAGAGGACATTGACGGACTATGGCGGCGGTAACAAGCCCGGAATCAAGCCCACAGCCCCGCGTGTACTTCCAGACGCCTCCTGGTACCGAAGAGCCCGAGACTCCAGTTCGAAAGCAAGGAAGGGTGACGGTGAAATATGACCGGAAAGAATTAAGGAAGAGACTGAACCTGGAAGAATGGATTATTGACCAACTAACGGATCTTTATGATTGTGAGGTAAGATGCCGTGGCAAAAGGCCAAATTGTAAATTACCACAAAATATACTGATGTGTAACAATGTTGCATGCTCATAGCCTACAAGCATTGTTACTGTTAATCTTGCTGGATACTGTGCTTCGATTTGAGGATATCGTATTTCTGTTTTGTGTAACGAAACTGCGGCAATACCTGTGACAGCTGTATTGGATAATGACATAATTGCCAAATCAATCGGCGTCAGTCAAAATAATGCGCCCTTAGGTTGTAAACGGTTAGTCGTGGACGTGTTTAACTTGGCAATCTGGCTCTGACCCACTTTCTGTTCCAAGCCTAACGTTACTAGAACTTCGAGTGGTCGAAAATGTTACTTGGCTGTGGCTAATGGTCTTTTCTCCGGTAGCAGTTTGACTTGAGAGGGCATTGTTTAGACACAGCCGCTTACCTGTCTGCACCATTGTTTAAATCAGCACGGATACTGTGTTCAATCTCAGCCGATAGTTAACTCAAACCATTTGCAGTCAAGCAGCCAAGGTTGTCTTTCATCGGTTACAGCTCAAACTAATCCAGTTTATACATGTAACAGAGTTTTTTTTGTAGAGTGATTTAACGCTTGACTGTTGACATTGTGTTTTATGGCGTTTTTAAACGATGACTGACTGGGTCTTTTAGTTAATATCGTGTTTAATAATAGTCTCTATATGACACAACCCAGTGTTATTTACGCCAGAGATCAAAGCTAACAAAACTAATACCGGTATAAGAGGGCCGCTGCTAGAGTCGTTGACAAAAGAGTAGAACATGTGGTGGAGACGAAGCTTTCTCTCGTCCTTAACCCCCTCCCCCCCGGTTTCCTCAATGCTGCACAGTGCCGATCACAAAGCTGACCTCTGAGGCGCTTCCTATTAATTTATTTTTATCATGCAAACGCGTGTCCTAGCCGACATTCAAACCACAAATACCCCACGGACTGGCTTATGGTAAAAGAGATGTACAATAGTCTTTGGCCACCAACCCTATCCTGTTATTCAGAAATTACTCCAAATGCAAATAGGTTGGCGTCGAGACTGGAGAAAGCCAGCGTGGCATACAGCCACAGTCACAGGCTTGCCCAGCTGGAGGCAAAAGGAGAGCCTCTTCCCAGTGAAAGAGTCGTTTTTGGCGGCGTCTCTCCCCCTACACAGCTGGGAAGGACGTGGGTTGGTCTTTCTGTAGTGGAAAACTGGAGTAGCAGGATGCTCCTTGAACAACAAGAGAGACGTGGCTCCGGGAGAAAGAGGGAAAGGCCTGTGTTCTGGAAGTGAATTGGGGCGAGGAGGTAGAAAGAGTGGAGAGGAAAAGGGGAATCACGGAAAGAGGGGGGAGAGTGCTGGAGTGAGTTTTCTTTTATGCAACACGTGCGCTTTTGTTACTATCGGAACTTGTTGGCACAGGCTGCCTAGATCCTTAGTAGCCCTATCAAATCAATTTGGAACAATGACATGTTTTCATTTTTACCTCAGGGAAAAACCTGGATAGCAACCAGTAGACCACAGCCTATTACACTTATGGTCACCGATAACTTGGCCTTAAAAGCAAACAAATCTCAGCGGGAAAATCAAGAAGTGAAATTAGCTTTGAGTCCACGGCATCTAAGAAATGTGAGGGTTATTTAGTGTGAGATGGAGAGCTAGCACCATGTATAAGGGGGGAAAGAAGAGGACAGTAGTTCTCCTTGCCCAGTAAAACAACAAGGTTTGTGTAGTGTGGTGGGGGCTTCCCCCAACCCCCATTGATGAACACACTCCTGTACTGTTTTTCATGCCTGTGTGAAAAGTCTTACTCTGTCAAACAGACAGTATTTCTTCTCTTCTATTTGTTCACACTTTTTTTGGTCACCCTTGCACCTCACAGTAGCTTGAACATTTACAAACTTGTTTAGCGAGAGCCAACAATGACAGACTTATGCTGGGATTCAGATCATCTAATGGGTTACATGTGATGACCTCCGAAATCCCAGAAGAGTAACTGAGTTAACTTACAGGGCTTGCTCACTTCCTGCCCTGGCCAGTGAGTCAGCGCATTCCCAAAGCTTTGGAGAACCTACAAAGCCAAGATGGACGAGCGCAGGAAAAAAAAAGGCAGATGGCCAAATATGAGTTTTAAGACCATTAATGCTGACCAGCGGGGTGAGCGTGAGCGAGAGGGACTATGGGAAGTTGAACTTGTGTGCCTGTGTGTGTGTGTGTGTGTGTGTGTGTATAAGGCAAATATTTAGGTCACAGAAAGTCATAAAAGAACAAATGGTTAAAAGATAGTGCAGACATGAATCACTGCTCAGAGGAAATGCCAGTAGACTAAGGAAGTGAGTTGTTATGAGCACCAACACATGCCAGGCCAGGAGAAAAAAACCCATATTTCTGTGTTCGTGTGTGTGTGTGTTTGGGTGAGTGTCTGTGTACACACAAAAAACATCTTTCTGCCATCACCTTATGGCTCAGCCTTCACATACATCAGTTGTGTGTGTGAGAGTGTGTGCGTGCATGTTTGTAGGCTTTGGCATGCTGCATGTTTGCTTGAGACCTTTGGAGAAAATTGCTCAGAAAAGGATTTTGACACCTGTGGTCTCGGCCTACTCATGTTGCAGAGAAACCACACACAGGCACACATTTGGCCCACCTGCTGCTGTTGATCAAGTGTTTCCTCTCAGTTCATATCTGAGAGTCTTTGCATGTACTTATGTGCATGTGACTTTGTGCGTAGGTCGACTGGTCTGATCTATCACGGCATCAACATAACCAAAGCTGACTCCTTGATAAAAACACATTCAAATACAATTCAAATGGGTGGGAGCACTTTGCATGACTGATCTAGATGTGCACACACTAAATCAGGCCAGTTTCTAATGCTGCTATACAGAAACACAGAAACACACACACACAGAAAAACATAAGTAAAAGATTTGATAGCATGATTAGTTGTTTTCTTGGAGGTGTGATCTAACTACAGGGCTGTTAACGCTAGTCTGTCAGCTTTGTTACAGAAAGGAAGTCGTGCAGAGACCTCAAAATGCTCGTGTTCAACACACACTCACATACACACACACACACACACCCACAACTCTCAGAAGGTGCTAGCAGTCAACAGCTATAGAGACCCTTCAGCCTTCCACCCCGGCCTTTCACAGAAGCTTTACATCCCTTTGCCTCAGAACCGCTAGAGTCCCCCCTGGTGTCAGCAACAACTGGCTAATCGCCATGTGCTCGCTAATCCAATCACGGCGATACGTAGCATTTACATAATGAGGCCATATATGGGAAGGTAAACAAATTGGGCCTTACGTGCAGACTTACGTGCTTATACCCATCTTAAATGAAAGTGACTCGGTTGCGCAATGTATTGTGTGCCGAACAAGCGCTAGCTGAGATTCCAAAGCTGCCTGACAAGATCTGCTCATTGGTGAAGCAATATGGGTGGTTGTCAACAACTTTTTCCTGTCGACATATCTCAGTTTGGTGATCTTTCCAAGAGTTCTGTTGGCCCACAGGTTTAAATTTTGCAGAATGCTTTGAAAGTTTGACATCTGAGCGATAATATACATTTTTTCGATGACATCCCTGTCAAAATGTCTGTTGTGGGTTTGGCCTATGGCACACCAGTACTACCACAATGAAATGAACAATGCAAATAGATTCTGTCCTTTAGAATAAGCATTCTCAAGGAGATTCTCAGCTTAGACTCCAGTTATGTTTTGTTCAGAACTTACTCTGTAGTTTGTTTGCTCATCAACCTTTGCATAGCTGTCACTATAGAAGATCTGTTGAAAACCTTGTTGATGGCACTAAAAGTGGTCGTTAGAAGCTAGGACAGAATGTTCAGCTCTTCAAAGAAATAAACCAAGATAGACCAGTAAAACAAAGCACTAAAAATAAGCAGTAACCATACCACAGCAATACTTTTAGAAAGCTTAACCTACTTTATCAGTGATGGTGAGAGACTATCTCATTAAATCTATCCAAGCCTACCCTTGGAGAAACCCTGAAGGAGCTTGCACACTTCTGCACAGTTGCAGTGCGCATGGCGTGTGTGCGCCATGTGTTCGTGATGGAAAAACGTGGAGAATTACATCATCTTTGTGCCACTCTGTGGCAACCAAATATAGTGTCTAGTGCCAAAGTGCGCATTGGTGTGTGAGGACAGTGCATACACAAAACTGAAAACGGAATCTTATCTCCTCAGCAACATTCCTTGACTGTTTCCATTTTGTAGCTATGGGCTATGTGCTTTGTCTGGAGGTTCCAGAAGCCAAGATCGGCAAGCCTCTCTCACCAACACTGTAGATGGTAGAGACCTTGATGCATATCGACTCTGCTAAAAACAAAAAGCCTAGCCAAAAAGATGTGCACTTGTATGGAAGCATGCATAGGCCTTTAGGTCTGCAAGTACAGTGAGAACAAGGTCCAGCCCGTTTTATGTAAAAGAGTTTGACTAGTGGCGCTGAAAATAGCTGCACTTAATGCTTAATTTGGGATCAACAGATAGGAATGTGTCTGGGATGTGATTTGAGCGCCTGGTTCGGGGGAACGTTAAGTCTTCGCTCAGAAATATCTAATTCTGTGAAAACCTTGGGCCTTCGGTGAAGAGTAGTCCATTGAATGGTGCCTGTTAGGTTAGTTAGGAGTTAGGTTAAGGCTAATAGCATCAGTGTATTTAAAGCCGTGTCAAGGACCTTTCTGCTTGTTGTGGCCTCTCTTTGTAATTAAACGTATAGGACCTAACTGGTTTTGAGCACTGAGACAGAGCAGAGAAAGAAATGACCTCATAAGGACAGAAAACTGCGTTGGTGGGGACTGGAATGTGCAACAGAATGTTACGGAATATTCTGGCATTCCCCAAGAGGTTCTTGTGAAAATGTACATAGTCAAGTGTATGTGTGTTTTAGGGAGTAAGTGGTCATTTCTTAAGGAGTGTGTCTGTGTGTGTGTCTGTGTGTGTCTCTCTCTGTGTGTGTGTGTGTGTGTGTGTGTGTGTGTGTGTGTGTGTGTGTGTGTGTGTGTGTGTGTGTGTGTGTGTGTGTGTGTGTGGTGTCAAAGCATCTCCCTGAGGAGGTCTTGCAGTGAAAAAATTATGCTGAGGACACACTTTCCATAAATCTTTTTTGTTCTCTCACCATCTTCTTTTTGCTTATTCTTCCTTGATGGCAACCAGTCTCTCAGGGGGAAAGACAACTCTCTTGTTCTCTTGCAGCATCTACACATATAAGTACACCTCTTCTTATCCTTTCTCACCATCCTTTCATCTATCCATCCATCCCTCCATCTATCCCTTTGTCACTTAGTCTGAACGTCAGCACTCAGGTCTTAAGTGGCTGTGACATCACAGCTGTTACTAAAAGGTCAAAGGGCATGCCGGTGTCACTGCAGCATAAGGTGAATGGAGGCCTGTCGGCAGCATGAGCGACCCGTCCAGCAGCAATGTTCTCATTAGACTGAAGAGCTTTAGAGTAATTACAGCAATAGAACCAGCAATTAACTCAGAACCCAGAGAACTCTGCCAGCCTCTCTCTCTCTTTCTCTCTCTTGCTCTCTTTCTTTCTGTATCTTTTTTTTCTTTCGTTCTTCCTTTCTTCCTGCAATTTCTGACTTCCATGCCTGCTCACAGGATGGATTTAAAATTCTTAAGAGAGGGAGAGCGAGGTGAACAATACATTCCCTAATCGCATGGGAGTATTTTTATTTCTTTTTTCTTCCTTTTCTTGCCAAGCGACTCATGCTTCCTGTTTCCCTAATGACCATATTTTGAGTGTGTGTGTGTGTGTGTGTGTGTGTGTGTGTGTGTGTTAGCAATGCCATGAGTGCTGTGTCACAACTGCTCAGTAACCTCCTTTCAACTGCTAGCAAGTCCGGGTTTGACCGAGCCCGCCCCTCGTTTTCCCGACGGCATTTGCATTCTGTCAGAGTTGATATCCCTGAGAGCCCTAAACTAAGGAAATATGATGAACGCCTGCCAGCTCTGTCTCCGCCCCAGAATCAGCAGATTTCCAGCAAGAAAAGCAAGAGAGGGAAAGACGTGAGAGAAGGACAAAGATGGAGTAGTTAGGCAGACTATACCAGACCATTAGCTGCCCTGCCATTTTTGCACTATTAGAATGTGGCTGGGTTTTTTGTTTTCACAAAACCCTGAGGAGATTAGCACACCTGCTGTTTGATTGATTATACCTTGCCTGTACATATGCTGGCGATTTGGTCCATTGATTGACTGGGGGGTATTCCAAGTATGTGGTTTAGTGACTAACCCAGGTAAGTTAATGCAGAGTGAGTTGTAAAACTCATAACAAAAGAATCTTATGGCTTCCTCCTCCTAGCAAAATAAAGCCACAAGGCTCTCATTTTAGGAGGCTTACCACTTGCTGAGAGTTAATGTACTCGGAGCAAGTCCGATCCACAGCAGCACTTTGGGGAAGATAAGCATATCTGCTGTTTGATTGATTATACCTTGCATATCTTCATATGGCATGGACTTGGTTCATTGATTGAACTTGTCTTACCCCTATTCCCAGAATTTACCAGGCATGTCTGATCAGCTGCAGCGCAGTTGCGTTTTTTTACAGATTTGCAAATCTGACCAGCCTTACGTCTTTAATTAGATTATCTTAGATTTTTTTACATCCCTTTTTTTAATGTTGCACTAAATCATTCTGGCCATGGAGTGTGTGTGTGACAGCCATTTCTTGAGAATGGTTGGTCACATAACAGGTTGTTGACACTGTGTTTCTGGTGTAGTTGGACACTTCTGGGCTTGGATGGTGGATGTGCTTGTTAAGAGGCTGTATCATGTACTGTCCTACTCTACATCTGGCCATTAAGTAAACGGGACACTCATTTCCTGACAATGGTTTGACTCGTTACAGGGTCTAATACTCTTTCCGATGTCCAGTTTCCAGACACCTCAGGGTTTGGATGATAAAAGGTGTTTATTGACTGACTGCACAAAGTAGTGTCTTTCCCTTTTTGTTCACAATCAGTTTATCAGGACAAAACAAGTCACTCATAATTGAAAATAAAAACGCTTGCCAAAAACATCATTCTTGGGTCTATTAACGCTGTGGAATATGATAACATCGAATTACCACTGTTGACCTACTTAATAGTGATAATGTTCCAGACTCTATGCTTCCTGTTGTTGTACTTTTCATAGACCCTTCATAGATTTGGCAGCATAATAGATAGGAAGACACACTTTAGCTGCAATCACAAGCTCCTACAGGAATGGTGCAGGGAGGGCAAGTCCCACAGCGAGTGTCACAGCTGATAAGGAGAACTGGCTAGTGTACGTTTGGATGATTGATACGAGGGGAAATAATAACAACAACAAGAGCAACAGTAGTAGTAGCAGCAACCATAATGGCAACCAGAATTTTAGCTTTTTTTTTGGGCACTATTTAATCCCAAGGATACTTAAACAGGTAAGAAAGAAAGGAGAAGAAAAAGTTGTTACATCTTCTGTAATTTTGTGGACAACAACATGTATTTACCTATTTTTCTGATTAGTTTATTAATGAGTGCAGACAACAATGCATCATTGGTACTTGTTTTAAAAGGATCTGGTAGTAGTTACACACACACACACACACACACACACACACACACACACACACACACACACACACACACACACACACACACAAACTGAAAGTCAAACTACTGCACTCAGAACCATTTAAATAAAGTTTATCTAGGCTTTAAAGCAGTGAATGTCCCTAGACATGCAAATGCTGTAATAGTTCTGTTACAAACATGTGCTGTTCCTTTGGGTCATGTTGATGAGCCTTTTCAGAGTTCTTAATAATAGTTTCTGTGGGTCTGTATTTTATTTTTCTGTGAGTGTGCAACAGAGCATCGCCTGCCTTCGAATCACTGGTAGACCAGCACCATGCATCAAGGTTAACAAGGTTAATGCATAAACTAACAGTTAGTTCCTGCACTGAGCTGGAAGTGTGATGCATATAATCAAAACACATATCTGCGTGTGATATTTACAGCCAGCCTGTCATGGAGTGATTTAGCATGTGTATCTCCCAGGAAGAGGCCATCTGTAGCCAAGTGTGTGTGTGTGTGTGTGTGTAGTGTATATGGTGTGTGTAGTGTGTGTGGTGGTTATGCAGCCCTGCTAGGATTAACACTGACTCGCCACATCCTCCCTGATGAGCAGCTGTAGGCCATTACTTGGAAAGATCTGCTTCTCTGAGATGCACTTAGCATAGTGGAGATTTCACTCCACCTTTCTGTGTGTGTATGTGTGTGTCTGCGCGCAGGGGCATACGTGTGTGTTTTTTATGTGTGTGTTTGTGTGTGCTTGCATAAATCTCTACTAAATCCTCTGCACCACTCTTTTTAAGTACATTACACTTATTGACTCTGCCGACAAGCTTTGGTCACAGGCCGCACTTTTTTTTTTCCGAGAACACTCGTCATTCTGCAGGGGCAGTCTCGATCACTTACCCTAATTAAGAGATCTCCAGCCTGAAACATTTGAACATTGAAACAACACATTGAAACAACACATGTGCACGCATAGATGTGCACACACACACACACACACACACACACACACACACAAATGCATATGCATATATGTGGATACATAATCAATTGTGTTTCCCAAACAACCATATTTCATTTATGCAGGCCTTGTACATCTCTCTCTCTTTCCCTCTCTCTCTCTTGCTCTCCCTAGCTCTGTCTCCCAATCTCTCATTCGTTCTTTTTTTCTTTCTTTTCACAGCAGTCTCTCTTGTCTCATGTCACATGCCAGGAAATAGTTTGTGGGGGCTACTGAGCTGTGCCGTTGACCTGTAGAGTGTTTGTGTTGTGGCTGGCCGTCATCTTCATGGGAAAGAGGCCTCGTGTGATCATGTGACCAGCACCCCCCACCCCTGCTCTCCCCCCTCTGCTCTCCCCACTCCCTTCCATTCCCCTCTCGTCCCCTCCCCTCCCGGGGGACCAGACTGCCCTCTCCCTTTGTGCAGACCAAACATGAGCTTTCAAACTGGGACCTCCAGGCCAATATCATAAATGCGTGTCTGTGACCATGGTTCTCTCTCTCTCTCTTCATCTCTCTCTTTATCTTTCTCTCTCTCTTTCTCCACTCTCCAATTTCTACTACTGTCTCTCTGTCTCTTTCTCTCATCTATGGCGTAGATTCTATGCTACTCCGCTTTTTTTCCTGACTCATCAAATCATCAGTTTTAATTTCTCTGTTCTCTATTTTTACTGTCTCATTCTTCTCTTGTTCTGAGAAACCTGACTGGTTGATTGTAATAAACGTGTGAATCTGGAAAGACTCTTGTCCCTGATTGATAGAATAAAATGGATCAATAAAACCTAACAGCTCTCTCACTTACACTTACAGCTTATGTTCTCCTCTTGACAAGGACAGAAACACCTCTCTTTAAACTAGTCTTTTTTTTTCTTTTATAGAAATGACACCTGATCTGTGTGTGTGTGTGTTTTTGTAGGAGTAGCAGTCAAGAGAACACTTCTGAGTGGGTGCTGAGGGTTAAGAAGTGTGTGTATGAGAGACGGAGAGAGAAACGGAGAAAGTGAGAGAGAAACAGATGGATAGAGAGAGAAACGGAGAGAGAGAGAGAGAGCACTTGCGTGTTTGTTATTCTTAAGTCGGCAAATTCCTGATGAGCGCAGTTGCGTATGTGATGTGCAACAGCAGGCTCTTGCTCACACACACACCAAACTCCCCAGCCCTGGTGCTCCAGCCCCCGGCCTGCTAACCCTGCCCTCCGCCCTCCCCTCCCCACTCACGGGAGCCCTATCCTGGGGCAGCGTGCCTCCTGCTCTCCCTCCCTCCCTCCCTTCACCCACAAGACCAGATCCAGCTGGTCCAGCTGCCTCCGCTGGCCCAAGGTTGTCGGTCATAATCTTAGGCCTTAAGGGCCAAGGACTCGCTCTCATGTGAACACACACAAACACACACACACACACACACATTCACACATAGACACTTTAATACTCACACACTTTTACACACACGCACACAGTCACAAAAACACACATACACGCCCATACACACACTCATACCTCACACTCATACACACATACACACCCACACACACACACACACACATATTCATACTTACTCACTCACACACCCACATAGTTCCTCACATTCAAATATACACACACTTGCTCATTCTTACTCACATATACACACAGGGAAATGTACCCAAACACATGCAAACACATCACAAAACCCATCACGTAGATCTAATTCATCAGAGCATCTCTGGCTTTACAGGATGTTGCTGTACGTGTGTGTACGTGTGTGTGTGTGTGTGTGGGCTTGGTGGGTGAAAGAGAGAAAATAGAATGAAGAAGCGCTATAAAAATGCACACAGAATGAAGAACAAGGCAAGAGTGGGGGAAAGAGGGAGCGATGGGAGGAGAAAAAAAAAGAGCAAAAAAGAGGAGGCGTGTAGCCGAGGGAGGAAGAAAATGGAAAGCTTACTCTGTACTTTTCCACTGCCCCTTCCAGTCCGTGTGTGTGTGTGTGTGTGTGTGTGTGTGTGTGTGTGTATATGTGTGTGTGTGCATGCACGTGTCTGCCTGTTTGTGTGCGCACACATGTATGTGTGTGTGTGTGTGTGTGTGTGTGTGTGTGTGTGTGTGTGTATGAGAGTGAGTGTTTTGTCCTGTGGTGAGGATTTAACTCAGCCTGTCCCTGTGTTAAGTGTGCACCAGCTTATAAGTAATCAAACACTCAGCTGAGGTGTCTGAGACTTGGTGATTCTGCCTCCAGTATGGCATCACCTCTTCTCTTCCTGTCTCTTTCTTTCTTTTTCTTTCTTTTTTTCATTCTTTCCTTTTTTCTTTCATTTGTCCATTCTTTCTTTCTTTCGTTCTTTATTTCTTTTTTTGTCTTGCTTGCTCTCTTTTTGGTTCTTGCTATTGGTCTTTTTCTCTATTTCTTTCTTTCTTGTTTTCTTTCTCTTCTGTTCCCTTCCATTCCACCGATCTCTCTCTCTCTCTCTCTCTCTCTCTCCCTTCCTCTCTCTCCCTTCCTCTCTCTCCCTTCCTCTCTCTTTCTCTCTCTCTCCCCCCTCTCTCTTTCTGTCTCCTTCTTTCTTTCTCTCTCTCTCTCTCCATGGGCCAACATGTGGGCCTTGGCTGTGTGTGTTGCGTGACTGCTGTTCCACTGTGTGCTCCAGGCCTCGGCAGACGGCTCTCGTGGCACCACCCGCCCGCCCGCCTGCCTGCCCGCCACACCGCTGTGCCGAGCTGAGCTGGGCTGAGCTGAGCTGAGCCACTCCTGCCGCGTCCTGGCCCACAGTGGCCGCTGCTATGAACTATGCCAGTAATGATCCATTTTTGTGTGTGTGTGTGTGTGTGTGTGTTATGCGTGTGTGTGTCCGTCCGTCTGTTTGTCTGTGTGTGTGTGTCCATCCGTCTGTCTGTCTGACCGTCTGTCTCTCTGTGCCTGTATGTGTGCACGGGTGTGTGTGTGTGTGTGTGTCCCTGGCATTTCTGCCAGCCAGATTGGTCACCCCAGCAGCTTTGCTCGATTGGTCAATAAGATCCATCATGTCACAAAACAGCTTGGTGCACTTTTTTTGTCGAAAGCACTGTTGAGTCAGTGTGTCTCTCTCACAGGAGCCGGTGACTCACACATGAAGCTGGTGCATCTTGGCCCTCATGTGCCACCGTAGCACAATTTAAAGAGCAAAATGAAGGGGGGAGGGGGGGTGCGTTGTGTTGGGGCTTTCATGTTGAATCGCTTATATGGGCTGACGTGCATTTACCCACCCCCACACTGCGTTTAATTACGAACCAGGGCTCCCCCCTCTCTCTGTGTGGTGAATGTTGGTTGCCACATGTAAGCATAGGAAGGGCAGGGCACACCAGCAAAAGTGGGGGGGGGGCGCAGACAGGCAAGTCCAGACTGATCTCACAGGCAACATGTATGAGGGTTTCATCTGACTGTGCTGCCCTCTGTTTCATCACGTCTTAACTTATCTCCCATCATGCCTCACTTCCTGTGTGGTAGTGTGGCGTTTACCTGGAAGACAGCCTGCTATTGTGTGCCGGATCATCTTCTGCCTCAAATAGACCAGTTTTAGTATTTGTCATAACATGTATCAGCCTAACATCATGTTACTGTATTACGTTGCTTCTTACTTGGAAGTCATTTTGGGCAAGCTTCTGTTAAATGCAAGGTAATGTAATGTAAGATCATGAATGTGTACAGGGAGTTGATGTATTAAGCTTTTAAAAAAAGTAAACATTTTCCAAAAAAATATGATCTTTCAAGCATCAACCGTTTAATTAATAACCTGGTTTGCTGGTGTAACTGTGAGAAGTTACTTTTAAAGCAACACTAAGTAGTTTTTGTCAACCTTAAAATAATGTTTCCAAAATCGTTTTAGTGGTTCATTGACTTGTAACCGGGTGAAAGGCACTTCTAAATTTCCTTTTCCGCCTTGCATGGGCTATAACCGCATTAAGTAGGTTTGGAGGAGCGGACCATCTCTCTGTAGTTTTCTGAGAGACAATTATGCTTCCAAAGCCGTAGGATGACCAAAGACGAAAACTACTCCTGTCTAAGGCTTTGAGCCTCAACAAAGGTTTAATTAAAATATCGGTCAATACCGTAAAATATATCATGATCAAATATTTTTGCCATATCACGTAGCCCTACTACCATACTCATTGTCTCAGAAAGGTGACTGACTGTCTGTTTCATGTTGCTGACATGGTTGGCGGTGTGCAGTAGCTGGTGCCCAGTATTGGTTTTACAGTAATTGCCATTTACTGTAACTTAACACAAGTGTAGGCTGTATATGCCCCTCCTGGAAAAGCATGCCTGAATCAGGTTTATCACCATGCCAGGAAACAAAGCCGTTTGTTGA
>CM059284.1:21850852-21868352 GCA_030347295.1 Setipinna tenuifilis
GAGTAATAAAAAAGAGGAGCAAGAGAAACAGGTTTTGTTGGCATAGAGAGGATAGAGAAGAGAAGTGCGGGGGAGTGAGAGAGAAGAAAAAAAAGGGCAGACGATTAAACCCACCAGCCTTTATTGAACAAGACAACTCCATGGAAAAAGAGTGGAGGAGAGGGAGGAGAGAGAGAGAGAGAGAGAGAAACAGAGACAGAGAGGGACAGAAAAAAGGGACAGAAAGAGGGAGAGCAAGATGAGACAGACAGAGAGAGAGACAGATAGAGAGAGAGACAGAAGGAGAGCAAGCAAGAGAAATATAGGGAGGGAGAAGGAGGGAGAGAGTGTCAAGGAGAGCAAGAGAGAGAGAGAGAAATAAAGAGAGAGAGACAGAGAGCGAGAGAAGGGGGGATCTGTAGCATGTAATTAAGGGGTTGAAGCTCCTCGTGACTGCACGCAGCCATATTTTTACATGCAAATGCAGTGCACAGCCATGTGGCCATAAGGAAGAGGAAGAGGAAGAAGGGAAGAGACGGAGAGATGGCGGAGTGGTGTGTTGTGAAAAGAAACATATAGAGAGAGATAAGAGGGGCCTGGAAGAGGAAAGAATAACTGAGGACAAGAGGAACTAGACGGAGGGCAAACATCATTAGGTGGAATGTTGGCAGAATGACACTGATGTTCTCTCACACCCATGCACACACACACACAAACATACACACACACTCACTTGCTCACACCCATACACACTCACACCCATACACACCCACCCACATACACACACACACACACACTCACACACACACACACATTCTCACTCACACTCACACACTCACTCACACTCACACACTCACTCACACTCATACACACCGACTCTCTCTCACACACACACAAACACATATACACTCACTCTCTTGTCTCTCTCTCACACACACCCATACACACCCACACACACCTATACACACTCACTCGCTCTCTCACTTCTCTCTCTCTCTCTCTCTCTCTCTCTCTCTCTCTCTCACTCACACACACACACACACACACACACACACACACACACTCACTCACTCACCAGGACACCCAGAGATACCTATACACACGCACACACACACACTCACTCACTCACCCTCTTGATGTCTCTTTGTCTGTCTCTGTCTCTCTCTCTCTCACACACACACACACACACACACACACACACACACACACACACACTCATACTCACTCACTCTGTCTCTACACAAACATCTGCTGTATATCCAGTTGTTCCCACAGGAAGTCTGAACAAGCGTGGCCTCTGTGATGCAGTCCAGGCTCGTTGCTATCAGTAGGCACCAGTGCACTTATCGTTCCAGTTATTTAAAACTGTGCTTGTCTGAAAGGCATGTTTTCTCAACCATCCACTTCCTCTCGCCACACCAGTAACAACCTATGAACCAGTGCTAATTTGTACATATCAGTGCCATCTATGGGCAGAACAGTTTGTGTCTAGCGGTCATTAAATCAGCCTGTTCTCATTGTGCATGTAGTTCGTTTGAAAATCTTTCGCAATTTAACATCATTACATATAGTAGTTTCATTCTTCAAGTGTTTTAATATCGTATGTGTTTTTATTATTATTTATGGGCCGGTAATCAAATATACCGTGACCACACAAAGCACTCTGTGTGTCGACACACAATAGAGACCACGCTGGCAGTGGGGGCACAAAGAGAATTTTGTAAGACAGTGCCATCTAGTGGCGAAGTCTGGCAATGTCCGCTTCCTCGGGAGATCCTCGACGACGTGCGTCATGGCCTTAATGACTCGCTGCTCTATTTTAAAACATGTACTGCGATCCCTTGGACTTAAGGGTGGAAGCTGCCTGCAACCATATGCGCCTTAGTTTTAAAATGACAACAGTCGGAGCGCTGTTGAGAAGATGGTCTTTAGAGTAGCCATGTGGTTCCACTTCAAACGCAAGCTGCCACAGTGTAGGCTATCATTATTTACTCATATGTGAAGCCATGTTTATCCAAAGTACATCATAGTTCATGTTTCTATAAGCCCCATTTCGTACTGCTGGATTTGACATTGTTTCTGATATGTAATACTGTTTAAATCCCAGAAAACACCTGGGTAAGTTACTGAGGAAATGGTATACCTTTAAATAAAACGTTTTCATATCCCTTATGGCTTTATTTTCTTGTTAAAACAAAGAGATGGGGCTGTTCTATTGTTGTTTACGACTTACTGAGTTAACTTATCTGGGTCAGTCAGTAAACCAGATACTTGAAGCACCCCCGTAGTGATCTGCTACATAACAAAAGCATGATGGCATACAGTAGTAAACGACCACACTATAACAATAATGGTAAACAATAATATTCTCTCTCTCTCTCTCTCTCTCTCTCTCTCTCTCTCTCTCTCTCTCTCTCTCATGACCATTAGGAGGAAGCCATCCCAGAGCTGGAGATTGATGTGGATGAGCTGCTGGACATGCAGAATGATGTGGATCGTGCCTCAAGAGTCAAGGTAGGGACCTCTCTCCATTCATGTGTCCATTACACGTGCTTATGCACATGCTGATATTTGCATCTAAAATCACCTGGGCGTTATCTGTACACCTACCATATAGATATAATCTATTTATACACACTCATTGCGTCATTGCTCAGGAAATGTATTAAAGGGATCGCAACGCTCTGGACGGGACGCAAGCCTTTAGTGTGACATTGAGATAGGCGCGGGCAGATCCTGATGTGACTTTGTAGAAACACACAATGTCACAAATTAAGAGTCTTCATCAAAACTGCTTCATAACAACAATGATTTGTAGACTAGAAAGGTTGCCTCTAAATTCAATCTAAGTGTTTTCTAATGTGATTCACATGGAAAACTCTTATGGGATAGTTCAAACCTGACCATGTGAGGTTTCTCATAAGTTAGTGTATAGTAGCAAATAATTGCTAGTGAATTTTGAATGATTTCGGACATTAAGTTGATCAATCACATTAACAGATGGTAATGGAACAGATCTAACTTCCTGTGTATTGTTTTTTGTTTTGGCAGGACCTGCTAGTAGACTGTTACAAACCTACTGATGTAAGTATGCATTTCCACCTTGGCTAATAAAGCCCACGTCCTCTAAATATTGGACAGTATGGCATAGAAATGTTATTCTCATTTAAACTACTGAGATTCTTTTCACATAACTGAGCACTTCAAAATATCAGTCAGTAAAAAGTTTTGAAATACTTTACCAGTATTACTTGGAGTATATTTTCAATTTATAAATCTGTTCGTAGTACCAATCTAGTCATAATGTAATTACTGTTAACTGTTATGACAGGTTTTGATTTTTTTTTTGTCCCTTCTCTCTTCCCATAGGACTTTGTGTCTGAGCTGCTGGACAGGATCCGTGGCATGCAGAAACTCAGCACGCCTCAGAAGAAATAGAAGCTCTTCCCTCTCCTTCCCCTCATCCTCCTTTCCTCCCTCCATCCCTCCAGCCTCCCTTTTTTTCTCCCTTCCTGTCCTCTGCCCCCACAGCTCCTCTCATCCCCTCATCCCTCGCTCTCACAGAGCTCATTGCCCTCTCCAGAGCTGATGGAAGGGAGTGGGTGATGATGGCTGTGGTCACAACCCACAATCCCCCTCTGTCTCTCAGGTCGGGGGGGTCAGGGAGAGGAGGGGTGGAGACGAACCTAGTCAATCAGATCAGATTAATAAGCAGGGCTTATGTTCACCATCTCATTGTATTTTATTATATTTGTGCTTTATTTTTGGTGTTTTTCTTTGTTTGTTTTAATTTTGAATGAAAATGTTTTGAACAGAAGGAAGCCATTTTTTTAAAATGTGTTTGAAAAAAAAATATTTTATTCGAAGACAGACTTCATGTCGTGTTGCTGCACACGCTTCTGTGCTTTTTGGGGTTTTTTTTCTGTGTGTAAACGTTTTTGGGGGGTATACGCGTACAGATGTAGTCGTCAAGCTGCCATTAGAGCGAAGGGCACAGATTGGGGAATAAACAGGTTCCTTCCTGTTTGTTTTACGAATCACATGCCAGCAGTGTTGGCTCTCAGCCAATCATATGAAGCCGTCATAGCAGTGCGGCTGTGTTGGCCAATAGGGACAAAACACATGCAGGCAGTGACAGTACAAGTGAGATTTAAATGATGAGGCCTTGATCTTTTTTGTATTTTATTTATTCCTTCTGTTTTTGTTCTGATCTTTTACTTCCCCTTCATATAGTGTGCAGTTAAGGGCTTTGTCATGACATGATAGTCTGTCATGTTACTTTTTAGTATAGTTGACTAAGAGAGGGGAAAGTGGAAGGTGCAGGAAGAGGAGGGATACACACACACACACACACACTCATACACAGACACAGACACACACACACACACACACACACACACACACACACACACAGGCAACCATACATAAACATACAACAACATACAGATGCACAGACACAGAGACACAGACCACTGTTACCCTCAGGGAACTGCAAGAACACACTCCAACATGCCCCAGCTGTGGCTTTCTGGCTGCAAATGCACACACACACACACACACACACACACACACACACACACACACACACACACACACACACACACACACACACTGAATCAGACACACACACTGAATTAGACACACACACACACACTGAATTAGACACATGCTGGCTGGCTCTCACAGACAGTACGTTAGTTTGCACTCCATCCGAAAGAAGTGAAGATGGTGTGTCACAGTGCTATATCAACACACTGAAACCTGCCTATCACTTAGCTAACGTATAGCTTATACCCAGACCAGCTAATACTCACGAGTTGCTTTAGCCAATCATCTTAGCCATGGCAGCATCTTCTATAGGGGCACAGCCAATCAGACAAAAGACTGAGCCCACTGCTGTAATTCGGGTGTGTGTGTGACATATTTTAGGCATCCATTTGAGTGCTAGAATTGTGTGTGCCTGTGTTCGTGTGTGTGTGTGTGAGAATATTTTGTGAATCAGGGGTGTAAAGGGCCAATCACTACTTTGGATCCTAAACCAGCACATGATCATTTCTTTTCCCTTCCTTGCCTCAGACGCTTCATTTCTCTTTTTCACTTGTATCACTCTATCCTTCTCTTTCCTTGTGGCCGTGCTCATCTTTTTAGATGACAGCTCACAGTCCTTTTTTTTCTTTTTTTAATATCAGACGTTGCCTTAGGTTTTATTTAAGTTACACAAACCAAATAAATAGAGAAATTTAATTTTTTTTGATAAGTCAATTTACACAAAAATGGAATCTTTGGAAGCTTTAGAGGAATAAAGGACTCTTTCTTTCTTGATGTGGGTGATTCTGTTTTTTAGGAGTGGCTGTTGACTCTAGACCCTCTTATACGGTGAATACTTAGCTGCAAACATTTACATTTTAATGGAATCATTGGATTTTTACTGTGTACAAGCTAGTGCTGTTGATTCCTCTTCTTTTTGTACTGTACAAAAAAAACTTCAGAAACAAGGATTTCGTTAAAAAACAAAAAAACAAAACAAAAGACTTATATGGAAAAAAAACAGTAGACATTGGTAGAAAAAGCTTAAGAGCTGTGTTTTTTGGAAACAAATGAGAATAATGTAGCAATATTGAACTGTCCCGTTCTCCCATTTGTTACACTTTTATGCAACTTTAATAAAAATATCTCAAATACTTTGGCTGTAGATGAGTGTTCATTATAATTTCAGACACTACAACTGCATCTCAGTTACTATTACAGCAATAAACGTGTGTGAGTGTGTGTGTGTGTGTGTGTGTGTGTGTGTGTGAGAGAGAGAGAGAGAGAGAGAGAACGAACGAACATGCTTGTTTATAGAAATTCTACACTGCATAGGCAACTCTTATTTTCTGTAGTCAGTCAGTTCCTAATTTGAGCTTGATTCCGCTTCCGGTATAGTACAAGCACATTTGTCATGATAAGAGCCGTGTGGGGACAGCATAGAAACCGGTGGAAACAAGCTACTTAAAGCATGTACGCAATTGTTAAACTCGTGTGTCTTATTATTCGATTGCCTTGATAAGAACGTGAATCGAGAATCTAACTAAGCTTAGGCTACTGTGTGACCGATGACACATCCCGGTCTGTCGCCGACTGCAGGCGAACCAAAAGCAAACGAATACGTATGCAAGCGACTTTCGTGCGCTCTCTTCCAATTGGTCTTGTACGAAGTGAGCTCGAATTTGATTGGCTACTAGTTAAATCCGATGAAGTAGACAACATAGAGGTACCGAGGAAGTACGACTTGTACTACACTTGACAGGTTTCAAAGATTCAGGATACTGCTGAAAATTAGTTACAATAAGGTATGGCTGTAGTCTATTTTTATTTAAGGCTTATGGTTTCAATGCTCAGGCTGCCTTTTCGATTTTGTTCAGATGGAATATGAGATGCGCTACAGAATGCTCTTGTCCGCGCTGCAAACCGCTCAACTGTCTGCATCAGTAGTTGGACAGTCGATGTATTTGGCTATAACAATGTAGCCAGAATGTAATGGACACACTTGTTACTGTGCCGTAGAATAGATATAAGTTTAGCCCTTTTCAGCCTATGTGCACTATACAATAATTACAGTACATTAATTACATTTACGTGCGTATTGTCCCGGTTACTTACAATTCGAGTGAACAACTAATTTATTGCTGTAAAACTAGCGATTGCGAACCTAGTTTATCTCCTCCCGCCTACTAAATTTGTCCTGGTAACATATTTATTTTCGCCGGCTGCATCTGCTACGGGAGAGGCTACACTGTAACATATGGTCAGCTTTGCGGTCATTTCGGAAGGGCGGCCTGGATTTTACGCCAACTTCGTGCAGGACATGGTCTTGTGCTTAGCAAGCTAGTCACCGACCTATGCATTTCCATTGAAACAGCCATCGCGCATTTTAGCTTGGTCTTCACTTCAGGCTACTTTATCCCATACCGACTAGTCTATCCCGTATCTTTTTACAGTACGTTTTCAAACTTTGACAACACGGCGCTTTGTCAATGTCAATATTGATAGGTTACAATTCAACAAGCACCCTATTGAAAAACAACCAGTAGCGCCGCGACTTAACAGCGTCATAAGCGGGAAGGCCGAATTTAAGTATCGAATGTGTTACGCACTAGCTTAACAATTTCATAATCGTTGCAACCTATCGTCAAATTTGAACTTCAAGTGTGTGTGTGGTTGTATAGTTGGCGTCAGAAACGGTGACACGCTGAATGTTTCACCCCACCATGACATCTCTGTAATTGCTCTCTTCTGTGCATCAGTAGGCCAGTCAAACACAGAGACCTACTACTGTGCAGAAGCCTATGATCTACAATTTGCGCTGTGATAGATTTGCTCTGTTGAGCCTTCTACTTTCAAAGAGAATTAGGCTACGTCTCATTTACTTTTCAAAGCCTATGGAAAAAGGCACATCCGTCATAATTGATGCTATAACATGGGATTTGATTATAAATAGCCCATAACTGAATATATCTATCTAGCCACGGGGGTGCGCAATCTATGCTAATTTACTCGAGTTGAACTTGAACTTGTCAGCTAGTTTGATGTTATGAAAGGTAATTTTCTGGGCTGTCAGGTACGCTGATCAGGTAACACAGAATGAAACAAATGAGTTCATTCTACACCAGTCTTTGGTATGACCAGTTGCTCCCGAAAGTGAACCCTAAGACCAACAATTCAAAATTAAAAAACGTCGATGATGGATGAAGGAGTGTTTGTTTATAAGTATACCCCTAATCTCAAGTGAATGGGCCGGTTGAGGCAATAAAACTGAAGTGATTGCCTACGCTTCACAGCAGTGAACTGTCTCTATAAAGCAAAGAAAACTCAGCAATGGCGGTTGATATATAGATTTGAACAATGAGGCCTTTGTTCAGGTCAAATGTAGCCTATAATAAGTTTATATTTTCATTAAAGGATCTCACTAAAAAGGGTCACCTACACAATCTTGACTGTAAAGAGATCTCAAAAAGAAATCATAAATCAACCAGCCGAGCACTATAGTGTGAAACCTGGACAATGCAGCTGGGTGTAACACAGGAAGTGCTGTTAGCATAGTAACATACTCCCACATAGTCATAGTCTTAAAGGCAAAACAAAAGTAGGCTAACTATGACTGGTTGTTATTTATTATTGCGATAGTTATCTGCCAATCACTGTTCTTAGTTTGTAGTTCTACTCTGTCTTGTATTTATTTATTTTATTATTTATTTTTGATTGATTGATTGATTGCTTGATTGACAGTGTAGGTATACTAAAAGTCACAGTGTCCAGCTGTTTCAGATGAAGCTAAAGCCCAGTGATAATACACAGTGGCAACCTTTTCAGCAATGTTGCTGGGCAGTGATACTGTTTGTGTGCCTTCCACTCTGATGTTAGGCATCACAATCTTATAAGGGCAAATTAAAATCATCAGCATGCAACTATTATTAGCAGCATGACATGTTGTTGCCCAGCAACATTCCTTAAAAGGATTGGCCCATGTATCATCACCTTAACATGCCGTTTTTTAATTAATTAATTAATTTGATGGAGATGAGACGAGGCCCTGTATGTCAAGTCCAAATCAAGGCCGAGTCTTTTAGGAGTCAATACCAAGTTGAGAGCCAGACCATAAAAAGAAGTCAGTTTTCATGAACATGATTTAATAACATAATAATAATAATAATAATATAGACAAGTATTTTTATTGTCATTTTCAAGATAAGGCCAAGAAAGCATAAAATAGTCCTGGTCTTGGAGACCTGGTCTTGAGTCCAAGACCAGACTTGAGTGTTACAACACTATTGTGCTGTTATGTGACAGGTTGATCCAGGAGGGGAGGAGAGGAGTCTGTACCTGTGGTGGTGATGCCGGCCCAGCCCTCGGCCAGAGAGCCCGAGGAGGACATGGAGACGGAGGGAGACTCGGAGGTGCCTCAGGCTAACGGGGAGGTGGAGGAGGAGCGTGAGAGGGAGGGAGGCGAGGCTGAGGAGACCATGGAGGAGAGCGGCGAGGAGCACGAGAGCGAGAGAGGGAGCGAGCTGGAGGAGAGCGAGGCAGAGGAGGAGGAGGAAGAGGAGAGCTCAGGTGACTTGACTGGACTAATGAGTTTTTTTCCTCTAGTGTGGGATCAGAGGCTTTTCATTAGCTTGTTTGTAGTAATGGCTTATTGATTCCACTCCAACGTATTTTAATCTTTTATAGTCAGAAGGCTTTTCACACTCTCGGCTTTCAGCCCATTATGGGTACTGTCGATCCCGTTTAGGATCAAAAAGATGACTCATTAATATTGTATAGAGATATGTGAGAGAGTGTTAATCTGACAAGATGGGTGATTAATCGAAGACTGAGGTGGCATGGAATGGATTCATTTTGTAAGTTGCCATCTCGTTTAAAAAAGACACAGATTTATTGCTTATTTCTGGGCTAATTTCATTCATGATAAAATGGCTAAAGATATGTGACTTATGTCTTAATTTTCTTTTACTGATGACGGTAATTGCAAACAGATTAAGATGTGTCTGTCAAGTGGGAAGGGAGGGCCCTTAAAAGTGGTCATTAAAATATGGCTGATTCGTACATTATGTTTAATATTAATCATGGTCATATGTGGTGCTATAAACCTCTCATTTTATGAAGTAAGGGGTTGCCAGTCCCCAAAGTGAATAAAGATGTGCTTTGATCGTGTAAAAGTTTGATCAAATGGGACCAGTTTAGCTTCATCTCTTTCATCAAACTACTCCATGATTGAAAATGAATGAGCAGAGAGGAGGATGATGATGAAGATCAAAGAAGAAGATCAGTGTGTTTTTTTCCCTCTCTTATCTGAAATACAGAGATGGATGATGAGGACTGTGAGCGAAGGAGAACAGAGTGTCTGGACGAGATGTCAGATCTGGAGAAGCAATTCCTTGAACTGAAAGAAAAGTAAGACTTTTTGATTTGTTCTGCAACATCTCAGCTGCTAGTTTATGCAGAGGAAATAAGAAGAAGAAGGTAGAAGGCCAGACTAAAAAGAGTACCTACTAAAAGACATCGCTAAACCCTCTCCTGGGAGACTGTCTTCCTTTGTGGGACTGACGATTCTGATGTAATAGTCGCTTTCCTTTCAAGATGTTTCACTGAATTCATGATTAAAAGATCCATTGTACTTAAATATAAATATTTAAGTATAATATTGAGGTTATCTGCAGCTTTGCAACAACAATACACTCCATTTATAAAATACTTTTCAGGGCAACAGAAGTGTGTGTGGAACCATAAGGACAGACAGACACAGACAGAGAGACAGACAGACATTTGGATTATATTGCCTACTTCCAGTGTAAATAAAACAACACTAAAGCAATAAATGAAAGGCAGTAAATAGATACAGAGCAGAAGATAAGACAGTAGTCAAAAATAAAACACTAATAAAATAGTAAAATTGTAATTAATAAGTAAAACACCACGATAAAAAATCAATAAAGGTACAATCACACACTCATGTCTTTCTGCCTATTGCACATTCCCCTCCCACTGCTCTCAGCAGCAACAGCAGCTCCACACCACCACAGTCAGCCAGGGCCTCTGTTGAACATCTTACCTGCAGGACAGTATCTCCTACAAGCACCATGTCCCTGTCCCTACACTGTGGCACTGGAGCTTTTTTATCAGCCAGAGGGAGCCAGAGTGCCAACTCCGGTAGAACCACACAGCAACATCACTTTTAGCAGAAACATAGTCTTCCTAGGCCTCTTATCCAGGCATCGGCCCAGCCTGACATCTGCTTAGCTTCAGTGATTCAGCATAAGTATGAGATCCATTGGTCTGACTGCGAGTGAACATGAAGGGTTAGACTATAAAAGAGGGCATGTAGTGCAGTAGTATATTAGACCATTCGTGCATCAGGGCAAAGAAAACAAAACAACACAAGACTCATAGTAGAGGCAGAGTGGTTATGGATGTCTGTGTGTGTGTGTGTGTGTGGACAGATGTTGTATTGTATTGTGGAAATAAACATCAGGCATAGCCTCAAATCGACTCTCAGGAATTCTGCTTATTAAGGCAGTGAATCTTCTCAAAACCTTTTCTTAGCTTTCTTATATCACCTAACTCTCACAGAGTGTCCCTTACTTAACTAGTTCACTTAAGGGAACAACTTAGCCACGTATTACTACCATGCAACATCTGCACACGACAACTAACTGCACTGAGAGAGCGTAATGAGTAACTCCCAGGCATATGAGCGCCACTAACTAAGACAGCCCAGTCTTGACCCGGAGGGGGGAACAAAAATAAGAGAGGCCGCCTCAGTCGCTTTTGTGGAGATCAGAGACAGATTGAAAGACTTGGAGGTTGGTTCTGGAGATGGGCATCCGTCTGCACAGTTAGGGGAGAGAGGAGAGGGAAGAGGGGGAGAGGGAAGAGTTAGCGAGGGAAGGGAAGGCAGGGAGGAGGCAGATGGCCGGGCATAATCACCAGCCTCAGGCTAATCCTTCGCGCGGGTGAACTCGAACCAGACCGCCAGCGCCACCCTAATGCAGCACAGAGACGCGGCTGAACAGATGACACTTTGGAACGGAGATGATGACGGCAATCACGGAGAAACAAACAAAAGGATAGGAAGTCATTTCAACAGACACACACACACACACACACACACACACACACTGAATTCCATGATTGCCGCTGTTAGGCCATAGAAGCATGAAATAGTTATTTCTGAAGGTAGATTGTGGAAGATTTGAGGCTTAAATGACATGCCTTTAGTACCGTGGTTTTTATTGAGTTTGTGTGTGTGGGTTTTTTTTTGTATTTCAAGTGCTCTTGAATAGGATAAGTATCTGCGATTCTGCAATGACAGTTATCCACACCTTAAGAATCAATTACATGGGATTGTAACAGTGTGTTAGATAATTAAATATTAGTGTATAATAATTGAGATGCACTCCATTGCATAGGCATAGTAATCCTGTTGAAGCATGTTTGGGGACAAAAATTTAGTGAAGTAAATTACAAATTCTTGTATATATCCATATAGTCATCCAGTTGTATGGTCATTGAGATGTATGTGTGTGTGTGTGTGTGTGGGAGAGAGAGAAAGAGAGGCGAGAGAGAGAGTAAAAGACAGAGACAGAGAGAAATTAGTTGTCCATTCTACATGTTGGTAAGATTAAAGCACCAGGGCATCTGAGAGTGAGTCTATTAGTTGTGAATCACTGAGCCTAAACTGATATGTAGATCTCTCATACGCATTAGCCTATGGTTGTGTAGCCTGCTTGTATCTATAGCAGCTGGCATTCGGCAAGTTTTTATTCCACTCCGCCCTTTTTTGTCACACTTTTAAAAACAGTAAAAACCAGGCTAACAAAAATCCTGGTCAATGGTTACGTGCACGTGCCATCTTCTCCCTCTTGCCCTGGGCTGTGTAGACTTAACCATAGATGTGTTCCTCACACATCAAGAGAAGCAGACATAAGGAGTCTCTCTGCTCCCCCCCCCCAGGCTGTTCCGTGAGCGTCTGAACCAGGTGAAGGTGAAGCTGGAGGAGGTTCTGTCGGGGAAGGCCGGAGAGTACCAGGACCAGCTGGCCGTCCTGCAGCAAAACCTGCAGATGCGCACCCAAGTGGCCGGTAATGGAACTGCTGCACACAAGTGTTATTTCTCTTAAACCCAAGTGGACGCAGCCTTTTCCATGTATTGTGTGCATTTATACTGTGCAGTTTGAGCTTATACATCTTTCAAAAGTGAAGCTCATGTATTTCTTATTATAGCTCAGTCTGACCCTTATGTGTGTGTCTCTCTCTCTGTCTCACTTTCTCTCTATGTTTGTTTATTCATCTCATTCCTGCATGTAGGTATCTACAGGGAGCTGTGCCTGCAGGTTATCAAGCACAAGCACGAATGTGAGATTCAGGGAGCAAGGCAGCACCTGGAGGTAACATTTCATACACATACTGGAAACACAGTGCCCCACCCAGCAATGACTGAGCCTGAGCCTGAGCCTAGCCTAAGCATGTAGTCAGTCAGTGAGTCAGTGTCCAAGCTCTCTTGTACAGATCTGTAATACAAACATCAGGATTTGTTGGCCATAACAAATAATTGTATCTGGTGATCCCCCGCTATTGTATGTCGCAGTTCACCTTTCGTGGTCCTACTATATCACAGATTTTTTTTCATTAACATATGCATGCTCTGTCACTATGCATGCTAAAAAATCAGTTTGTCAGAACAATGTTATAATCTATGATAACTATACTGTAACATATAAAACATAATTTAAATGCATTAATAATTCAATAAGTCATACAGTAGATTGTGTAAAATGTATTTAAACTGTGTGTGGTGGGGAAGGGTTTTTTAAGGCTATAAACTATAAAATGAAATGTTTTTACTATGGTGTCGCTATATAGCAGATTTTTACTTATCGCTGGGGGTTATGGAACTACCACGATAGAGGCAGAATCACTGTAGCACAAAGGTGGTTAAGTGGCAGGCCTGGGTTATATAACCTAGAGGTTAATTTAAGAGAATGTAGCTCTATGCTCTTCTACTAACAGGTTTACAACAACTACTGTACCTCTGGGTTAACTAAACCAGGTTTATTACTTAACCATCGTTAGTATTATACTCCCCTGTTGTGCTAAAGCATATGACAATAACAGTAACAATCTTGCAAACAACAAACATATTTCTATGCAAACAGTACCTTAGAAACTTTACCTGTGTGTTAAGTTATTTTCAGAGGACAGTAAGTTTATACTGCTACACAAGCTGTACACGTACTACTCTACCACATTCTAATTCCAAATTCCATTTCTGTAGCATTGTTCCTTCAAAAGATGAAATGCATTTTTTTGCTGAAATACAAAGGGTGTACTCACTTTTGTGAGATACTCTACACACACATGCATGCATACATACAAACACACACATGGTCATACGCAGAGAGAGAAAGAGAGAGAGAGACAAAGAGAGATAGAGAAAGAGAGAGGGAGAGAGACAAAGAGAGATAGAGAAAGAGAGAGAGAGGTGCACAATCTGTTGTTCACCCTGTGATGGATGTGTGTGTGTCCAGAGCGAGAGGACGATGCTGTACGACACCATGAAGACAGAACTGCTGGACAAGATCCGCAGACTAGAGGAGGATAAGCAAAGTATAGACATCACCTCAGGTACACACACACACACACACACACACACACACATACACACACTTACACACGCGCTCACACTTACACACACTCACACACACGCTCACTCACGCACACACACGCGCACAGATGCACGAACACACACACCGCACACACAAACACACTCTCACACACACATACACACACACGCGCACACTCACACACACTTACACACGCTCACACACACACGCTCACGCTTACACGCACTCACATACACACACACACATGCACGTGTACACACACACCACACACACAAACACGTACACCACACACTCATACACGCTCACACACACCACACTCACACTCTCTCACTCATACACACCCACACCCACACCCACACACACACACACACACACACACACACACACACACACAAACACACACACCTTTACACAGGCATTTTATCTCCTAGACAGCCTTAGATTTATAGTAGTCATTACCTTTGGTCCTGCATGATATTGAGCTCCTGCAAGGAGCTAATTTATTTGATCATTTATTAGAAGTAAGGTTAATATAACACACTCTCACTTTCTCTCTCACACTCTTTCTCTCGTTTTCTCTTGCTCTTTCGTTCGTTCTTTCTTTCTTTCATTCTTTCTTTCTCTCTCTCACACTCTCCCATTGTCCTTTTCTCTCTCCTCTTTCTCACTCTCTCTGAGAAAGTCTCTTTCTCTCTCTCTCTCTCTCTCTGTCCCCCTCCCCTCTTCCTCACTCTCTCTGTAACTCTCTCTCTCTCTGCTACTCCCTCCGTTCTTCCCAACAGAGTGGTGGAGTGATGAAGGGAAAGCCAAAAAGTGCAAAAGGAAGAATCACCTTCTGCGTCCGGAGCGAAAGAAGAAAGCCGTGCTCGTGTCGGGTAAGCACATTTTCGGTCTCTCAGCACCTTTCGCCTGCCCCCCTCCACCCACCCTAATCTCTTTTTATTTTCCTTTTACTTGTCTGCCCCCCCTCCACCCCACCACCCCACCACACCACACCTCACCTGCTCTCTCTCTCTACTCTGTTGACACCTCCAACTGTCACCTCGTCCTGACGGAAATGCCACACACACACATTTACACACTGTCAAGACTACCCCCCCCACCCTCCTTTTTTTGTCGTCTGGCGTGAGCAAATTTTGACAGATAAATGGAGCGCACAGACACACGGGCCACTTCAGACGCTGATAACAAACCGTCAACTCTGAAGCAAACTGTGCACAGTAAAGAAACGCAGGGGTCTCTCTCTCCGTCTGTCTCTTTCTATCGCTCTCTCTCTCCCTCTCTCTCTCCATCTGGCTCTTTCTCTCTCTCTCTCTCTCTCTCTCTCTCTTTGGCTGTCTCTGTCTTTCTCTATCTCTCATTCTCTCCTTCACCCTGTCTCTTTCTATCTCTCACTCTTTCTCTCCCTCTCTCTGTCTTTCCCTCTCTCTCTCTCTCTGTCCATGTCTGTTTTTCTCTCTCCCTCTCTCTCTCTCTCTCTCTCTCTCTGTCTCTCTCTCCCTCTCTCAACCGCACAGAGGGTGTCTGAAATGGTGGAAGGCACAGACAATGGCTCCTGTCAGGAGCACGCTCAGAGAGAATTAAAGACTGGCTTTGTTGTCTGTGAAGACAGCGCCTTCACCTTAGGATCCTCTCCTGTCAAAATGCACCAGCTGCGTTTGAGGGAAGACGAATGAGAAGGCGACACCGGGATGAAGGCTAATTAACAATCAGAGGGATTCTTAATTACAAATTGTGTTCTGCTTTTTGGAAGTTAGTGTGGGAACTTGGTTGAAGGGGTAAATAGGATGTGTAGGCCGGGGGGTAAACAAGTTCAAAGCTGCTGTAGGGTCCCTCAGAACAAAGTGTGAATTACCCCTCCATAATTGGGGGTGGGTGGGGTATTGCCTTTTTACATTTTACATGAATTACTTTAATATGTCCCAATCCTGCTGTTTTTGTCTCTTTGGGGGGTACTGGGTCTTGAGCAGGGGGGTACCGTACATTAACCCCACCCCCACCCCCACCCACCCCCCGTCAAGGACCCCCTGTAATTTGAACTATGCCTCAGGACTGCTGCTAACTAAAAAGACTTAGCAAAGGCTGTGTTGGCATAAAAATAGACGAAAAAAAAAACAGTGCTACCAGTTAAATCCAGATTATGTAATTCTTTCAAGTTGCTTATTAACAAAATTAGAGTTTTCTAATTGGCTCAATCAGCAAACTAAAGTGTTGTTGTAAACTTTGAAGTTGTCATTTATATATCCACAGAGTTGTTGGGCTCAGTGGTGGCAGGCTGCCATGTTTGGAGATTGTAGGCATTACCAGGGGACAATGCTGGGAAAATGCAGCGTTTATTGTGATGTACAACCTCACCTCTAAACAGGCTAGTGAAGGGGGAACATTGTAGCTTTAAGCTTACACTGACTATTGGATACTGTTGGATATTGTAACAGCCTCTCTGTCCCTCTTTCTCCTTCCCTTCTCTCTCTCTCTCTTTCTCTCTCTTTCTCTCTCACTCTTTTTTGGTCTTCTCTCTCTCCTTTTCTCCTTCTCTTTTTCTGCTCTCTCATTCTCCTTCTCTCTTTTTCTCCTTATCTCTCTCACTCTCTCTCTCTCTTTCTTTTTCTCTCTGTCTGTCTCTTTCTCTGTCTCTCCATCAGGTCCTTACATAGTCTACATGTTACGGGACATAGATATCCTTGAGGACTGGACGGCCATTAAGAAGGTATGATAAATGACCTGTTCTCATCCCTAATGAACCATGTTAGCGCACATATTAGAGACTCCGCATAGACCTTAACTCAAATAAACCCTATCTCAAATGGTCCACATCTAAGTGTGTGTGTGTGTGTGTGTGTGTGTGTGTGTGTGTGTGTGTGTGTGTGTGATTTTCTGACAGGCTAAGGCAGCTATTACCCCTCTCAAGAAGAAGTCAGAAGGTAGGTTGCAATGGTACATTGCCCACAAAGCAATGTGCTTTCACAGCACTCTGAACATTTGCACACTTGCTCCTTTCTTATTAAGAAATGACGTTTTTGCGTGTTTGTGCATGCATCTCATCTTTGTGTGTGTGTGTGTGTGTGTGTCCGGTGTGTGAGAGAGAGAGAGAGAGAAAGAGAAAGAGGGAGCGTATAACAGTCTGCTCTTGTCTAGTTGTGCATGTTTGTGTGTGTGTGTGTGTGTGTGTGTGTGAGAGAGAGAGAGAGAGAGAGAGAGAGAGATGAGATGTTTGTGATAGCCTGCTCTTACCTGGCTATGTGTGTGTCCATGCATTGTGTTTTTTCTGCATGTTTTTTTTTAAATGCACACATCCCACACTCTCTGCTTGGGGCTAAACGTACCTGACAGAAGTCAGCTCGCCCCTTAGGGAATCTCCTT
>CM059284.1:21880852-21915852 GCA_030347295.1 Setipinna tenuifilis
AGAAGAAATGGAGAGTGAGGAAGAGAGGAGTGAGAAAGGGGAGGAGGGAAGAGAGAAGAGGAGAGATGGGGAAACAGGAGAGAGGAAAGAGGGGAAGAGAGAGAAGGGGAGTCTGGAGAAAGAGAGGGGGAGAGAGAAGGTAGGAGAGCGGTGAAGAGAGGAGGAGAGAGGGGAAGAGAGTGGGGAAGAGAGACGAGGAGGTGGGGGTGGGGAAAGTGTGTGTGTGTGTGGGGGTTCTCTTGAGTGTGTGCATGTGTGCTCATCGCAGGTGTGAACAGGCATCGATTATGAGCTTATTATTCTCTCACAATGCAGAAACTTTACATATGGGACCCATGGTAACTATGGTCACGCACACAGTGTGTATGTGTGTGTATGTGCGTGTGTGTAAGTGCGCGCGTGTGTGTTTCTCTATGTGTGTGATTTTATGATTGTGTGCGTGTGTGTGTGTGCTTCTCTATGTGTCTGTGTGTGTGTGTGTGTGTGCACGTGTGTATGTGTGTGCATCCATGTGTGTGTGTGTGTTATGCATGTGTTTCTCATGCATGTACAGTGTGTGAGCACTAATGAAACAGAAATGGATGTAATGAACTAAATGAGCTGCACCTGAGGGGTGAACAAAACGTCTTTACCATCACCTTAATCAGGGAGAGAGAGAGAGAGAGAGAGAGAGAGAGAAGGAGGAGGAGGAGAGAGGGAATCAGGGCACAGATTATGCAGATATCCCCATCATGATAAGAGACCCCAGAAGTGGGGGATAGAAACAAAGAGAGGAAATGAGAGAGGGAGAGAGAGAGAGAGAGGTGTAATGAGTGTGAGAGAGAGACCAAATGAGTAAGAGAGAGATAGAGAGAGAGAGAAAGAGATGAAAAGAGTAAGAGAGAGAGACAGATAGAGAGAGAGAGCGATGAAATGAGAGAGAGAGAGGAAGTAAGTGACCCAGAGAGGGAGAGACAGACAAAGTGAGAGAGAGAGACAAAGTGAGCAGGAGAGCAAGAAAGTTATTGAAAGAAAAAAAGAGAGGGGAGAGAAGGAGGAGATGGAGAAAGGGAGAGAGAAGTGGGAGAGAGTGAGGCAGAAGGGAGGGAGGGAGGGAGGGAGGTGGAGGGTTGCGAAGAACACGGGCAAAAGGAGAAAAAAAAAACCTGCGTGGGAGAGAAAAAGAGATAATGTGCAGACAATAGTGTGTTAAAGACATGAGAGGAATGGGTTATAGATAGCAGTGGGGTGAGAGACAGGGAGAGGGGAGAGAGACAGGGAGAGGGGAGAGAGACAGAAAAGAATTACACACTCAGACACAGAGAAGCTCCTTCACCACAGACATAAATTATAAAGAGCTCAGGTGTGCCAGAACACTGTAATCTCCACTGTGGGGAACATGGTGTGAGAACACAAGTGTGTGTGTGTGTGTGTGTGTGTGTGGTAGAAGAAAAGACAGTGTGAGAGTTTAACACGTGCTGCAGGTTCCTGTGAAGGAGGAAAATGAGTTCATTCCTTTTGGTGTGTGTGTGTGTGTGTGTGTGTGTGTGTGTGTGTGTGTGTGTGTGTGTGTGTGTGTGTGTGTGTGTGTATACATGCATATGTGCATCTGCATGCATTCATGTGGATGCTTATTTGTCTAAGTATGCACACCGGCAAATGTGTGTGTGTGTGTGTGTGTGTGTGTGTGTGTGTGTGTGTATAAGAGAGAGAGTGAGAGACAAAGAGAATGAAAAAAACAGAGAGAGGAAAAAAAGATGTCAGAGCATCACACTCCTTCAGTGATGGGTAAAAAAACTCCTCTGCACCATCTCTTAGTATTTTAGTGTGTGTTGTTAGGCTAAGGAGGAAGAAGTCTCCATGGGCCTCAGCTGCAGCAGAGGAGACACACACACCGAGCACAGTAGAGGCTTCCCATCATCTCTCAGGCCCAGTGCAGGTAGGTAACAGTAAGTAGTAGAAGTAGTACATGTAGTAAAAGTAGAAGTCTTTATTGCCACTATACAAGTACAGCAAGATGATGTTCGAAGCAGACTAACAGATTTACAGAGTAGGAGGCAGTAGATAAGTGCAGTTATATAGAATATAGGTTCTAAAATGTACAACAATATATCCGACTACAAATATGAATCAAATATACAAACCTACCTGAAAACTGTAGTCACACAGTGTATAAAAAATACAATAAAAACTAAATAGGGTGCATGAATCTTGCACAGCAGCAAAAGTACTGTTGCATAACAGAGCAAGTACAGCGAGGTGATGTTCACAGCAGACCAAACACATTACACAGTAGGAAGCAGTAGATAAGAGCATTTAAATAGAATATAGATTCTAAATATAGATTATAGTTCTAATAATTACAATATAACCAACTAAAAATAGATATTAAGTACCTATCAATATATACCTATCTAAAAAATGTAGTGACAATGTATACATAAAAAATGGTATTCAGTAATACTGAATAAAAATGAGTTTTGTACAGCAAAAAAGTAGTTTTGCAGGACAGAGTATAATTGCACAAAGTCCATGAGTATTGCACAGCAATAGAGTGGTAATTCCATGACAGAGTAGTAACACAGCATCGCACAGAATATTTTAACAGCACTACACCTAAACAGAGTACTGGCCAGCAGAGTAGTAGTCATATGCACTGAGGGAAGAAGAAGGTAGAACAGGTAGGTAGACCGACAGGCAGGCAGGCAGGCAGGCAGTTTGCAGCCTGGACAGCTCATCTTCGTGCTAACTACCCTCATTGGTAATCTTCGCTCACACCGCACACACCCCCCCTGGGGCCTCAGTGTTGCAGTCTACCAGTGAAGGAGAGGATGGAGTGGTGGAGGTGGAGGTGGAGGAGGAGGAGGAGGAGGATGATGATGAAGGGGGAGGGGTGGAGACACCCAGCCATCACTATCGCTATCCCAGGCCGCAGAGTTGCCGGCAGACATGGCAATTTAATGGAGCCCCAGGCTCCAAGAGCAGCTTGGTGCGGTGTGGTGGTGTGTGGTGGTGCTCTCTGCATTGGTGAGAGCCACCAGCGCAATTAACAACCTCCTCCTCCCGCCATCTTCCTTTGGCTTGTGGCGCAGTTCTAGGCATCATCTGACAACCGCTCCAGAACTTCTAACAACCCTCCCCACCCCACATCACCCCAAGAAAAGAGGACTCTAATAACAAAATAGGTGATAGGTAGGGGTGTGTGTGTGTGTGTGTGTGTGTGTGTGTGTGTGTGTGTGTGTGTGTGTGTGTGTGTGTGTGTGTGTGTGAACTATCATCAGTGTTTGAATCTAAAATAATTCCACGTCAAGATCCAAATAAAAGATTTCAACATCCAAATAAAAGTACAAAAAATATGTGTGTGTGTGATTGTGTGTGTGAATGTATAACATAGGACATGTGCACTTGGGATTGGTCTGGAGGAGTAACTAATCTTATAACTATAACTACCATCAGTGTTGGGATCTAAAATACATTCATTCAAGATCCAAATAAAAGATTTCAACATCCAAATAAAAGCATAAAGTGTGTGTGTGTGTGTGTTTCTGTGTGTGAAGAGAAATAACAAGAGTGAAATGTTTTGATAGCAGTTTGCTCTATCTCCCTGTCTTTCTCTCTCCCTGTGTGTGTGTGTGTGTGTGTGTGTGTGTTTGTGTGTTTGTGTGTGTGAAGAGAAATAACAAGAGTGAAATGTTTTGATAGCAGTTTGCTCTATCTCCCTGTCTTTCTCTCTCCCTGTTTGTGTGTGTGTGTGTGTGTGTGTGTGTGTGTTTGTGTGTGTGAAGAAAGAAAGAACAAGAGTCAAAGGTTTTGATAGTGTCTCGACCAGAGGACATGTTGAGGACAGCCCCAAACAGAAGCCATTGCTGATTGGCCAAAAAAAATACACACATATGTTGCTGATCTGCAAAAGTAGGCCTATACGCTTACTGTTAACGTCAGCACTTTGAAGTGGGCCGGCACGGCACGTCAAAACCCAGTGCCACACACATTTCACATTCATGCACACGTGCACACAGCTCTCTGAACAGAACACACAGTTCCACTCGGAGAAATTACATTTGCTGTTTCACATTTTAAAAATGCGAAAATAGCAGCTGTAAAAGCCCACTCGGCTAGCTGGACTGTAAAAGGCATGACATTATAGACTTGGTTATTCGAAAAAGAGAGAACGAAATAACAGAAAGGGAACACATGTTGTTGCATGGCAAAGAAAATAGAGAGGGGATGATTGTGGGGTTTGTGTATGTGTATGTGTGTGTAGGAGGGGCAGTTTGACGTGTCAATTTGGAGTGTTCGCCGCAAGTGTGTTTGAAGAGGAAAAGGTCACGAGAAATGTTTGTTGTGTTAGGGTGGGATGGGGGGGGCGTGGGGGTGGGAGGGGGACGAGAGGATGTCTCTCCCCTCTGACATTACAAGGTACGCAGCGTGACATTAACCGCAGATGAAGCTGAAACACTACCCAGGCCCCCCCCGAACCAACACAAACACACACACACACTTCCACCCCTTCACCTTTTCTTTCATCTTGACTTGCCATGTCCTTTTCCATTATATGACTTTAATTTCTATATCGAATTACACGCCTGTGTAGACTTTGTGTGTGTGTGTGTGTACATGTATGTAAGTGTGCATGTGTGCTTGTGTCAGTACATGTGTGTAGGTGTCAGTACGTGTGTATATATATGTTTGTTTGTGTTTATGTGTGTGTGTGTGTCTCTGTATGGATGCACATGTGTGTGTGAGTGTATGTATGTGAGTGCATGTGTCTGTGTGTGTGAGTGTGACTGTATGTGTATGTGAGTGCGCGTGTGTGTGTGTGTGTGTGTGTGTATTCACAGTTCCTCATGCCAAAATGCCAGCGGCTTGGTGAAGTGGTGTGTCTAAGCGTGCTTATTCTCGCTCACACAGACAAAGATTAAAAGTAATTAGAGCCTGGCAATGGTGAAAACAGGGTGCTGAAAACTGTTATGGATGCCAGGACCTACTCAAGGAAGATGAGAGAGAGAGAAAAAGAAAGAAAGAAAGAGAAAGATAGAGAGAGAGAGATGCTGGAAAGGTGGAGGATTTAAACCCAGCCAGATGTCACCAGCTGCCTCAGGGCACCAGCACCACTACTAGCCACACACACACACACACACACACACACACACTCACACACACACACACACACACACATACACACTGTATTGTACTGACGTATTCTGGCCACACTCACGGGAACACATACAAGTGGACAGCAAGTCAGACAGAGAGAGAGACTCAACACACAGGCTGGAAAATGGGTTTGAAAGGACCGCAAGGCATTTCAAGCCTACCAGTCAACACGAGCTAAACGTACTAGAGAGAGATGTGACTGGACCTCACCCAGACACAGAGAGATTCACAGCTCTGTGCCACTAGCAAGACATGCCCTTGCAGCTCCTGTGAAAAACAAAACACAATGACATCCGAACCACTGATCCGCTTATATTGCATTTCTTATCCTTTTATTGCATCAGTAATTAAAACAATGGCTTGAAATGAATCATTTCATCCAGGGATTGACAAGCACCTTCACCACTGCCATAATTAATTACAGATATCCACACACAGAATATTAAAGGCCCAGTAGGGCCAAAACAATATCTCTACAGCCCTCCTCCTCCCCTTGGCAATTTTAAGCGAATATGAACAATGCTACAAGGTAAAATTGGGTCTTTATAGTGATGAAAATATAGGCAGTACTTTGTGATCTGATATTATATGCACCTGAGGTACTGCCAATGCGATGGTATTCTGTGCTAAACACAACTGTTAAAGCAACACTAAGTAGTTTTTTCAAGTTTAAAATAATGTTTCAGTGGTTCAACTTGTAACAGGGTGAAAAGTTCGCCTCTGCATTCGTTTTGCTACCCTCCATGGGCTATAACCGCACTAAGTAAGTTTGGAGGATTGGGCCGTCTCTTTGTAGTTTTCTATGAGAGACAATTCTGCTTCTGCAACCGAAGATGAAAACTACTTGGTGTTGCTTTAAGTCCCTGTCTTTGAGACTCAACAAAGGTTTAACTGAAGAAAACAGACTATGGATTATGAAAATATAAAGTATTCATTTATACACGAAAAAGGAGAAAAATAAAAAAAAAACTGAAAAAGGAAAGAAAAAAACTAAGGCTTCAAAAAAATGCGGCTTGACAAAAACGATGGGCCTCAAAAATAGGCCTCAGCAGCCTTGTGGTTACTCCCAGAGTCTCACCACCCTAAGAGACACAAAAAAGCAGCAATGGTGGCAGGGACTACAGGAAGGCCTGCCCGGATGATAGCGTAGCGTGGCAAAGATGGCAAAAACAAAGTGCTTCCCCATAAGCACTAAGACAGCTCCCTGCAGACACAAATGACCGCTCCCCTGAATGACAGTACAGCCAGGAGGGTACAGAAGTCCAATGGGAACCATTAGGATGCTACAGATAATTAGGGCCAATCATGGCCAAGGGAACTCATCAGCAAGTGTGGCTGCACAGAACTGTCTGCATGACAAAGGAGGGGGGAAAACACAGCACTGCAGAGAGCAGCCAAATAAACACTAAAAACCCACAGGGTCGTAACAGTAACCTTATGATATTATGACCTCAGGGGTTTTCCCACATATTTCCCCAGACACAGTTTTCCGAGATATATTTCATGTTACCAAACCAAATAGGGTTTCAACTTTACTGGCTCTTTATCTTCTATGGGAGGTAAGACCATTCCCCCATCGGGACAGTATGATGCTTCCTCAGTAACAATCCCTGGATCCTCTGAAGCTGCTGGATAAAAGGAAGTGAGCCTTCAGGGGACGGGGACAGGGAATCACTGAGTCACTGAGGTGTGTCGGCAAGAAGGAGCAGGAATAACTGAGACTGAGGGGAATAACAAAAGGAGTCAACACAGGGAAAAAGGTATACGGAGTGAGCTAATAGTGCATTCCATTTGCCTTGGGATCCAATATTCAGATAACGAGAGGATGTCACATCCATTATAAACACAGAGAAAATTCAATTTCATGCTTTTTTTTTTTGCAGAAGTAGCAACTTTTGTATTGTTTTGAGATATTTTGGTCAGGGTGGTGTGTGTGTGTGGGGGGGGGGGGGGGGGGGGGGGGGGTGTTGGATACGCATTTTGTCACTTCCAGCTTCAGCACTTGGAAAACAAATTGAGCAAATATGGCAAATGGACTGCACTACAATAACAATACACAGGAGATGTGGGCAGGAATGAAAGCCATTACAGATTATTTCAAGAGGGAAGGTGCATCTGAAGGAAGGGTGAAGAGAGGATCTTACAGATTTTAAGGGGGGAAAGTCTGAATGTTGTTGGACAGGGTCAGCAAGCACAGCACCCCTCAGCTGCCCCCTCCCCTTGAACCCTGAGCCCCACACACCCCAATCTCTACTTGCCCCCCCCCAGCTGTGTCCCCAAGAGTGTATGTTTGCCCTCAACATTGGTGGGAACACAACGATTTGTCAAAAATCTCCAACATGGCAATAAGAAAACTATTTTTGTGAATATTTCTTTTTTTCTCCCTCCTAAAACGGCATGCCCAAACTGTAATGTATTAGTAAAGAATGTTTGTGATGTATTAGTAATGTTGGAATGTCAGGGAGAACTTTTTCTGTTTGAACAGCATATTGGAACAGTGTGTACTGAGAGTTTAAAAGAGCATTTTTATGTGTCTCTATTTATACAAGTACTTTAGTTTTGTAATAAGAAATAATTCATGTCCATACAAGCACACCTACAATTGCATATGATATGACCGTTAAGTTTGTTGTCTTTCCAATAAGGGGTTGTGTGATAGGATTGTGACAAATCAGGGATGTATATGCCATCAACACTGAGTGTGATGTGAATTTGGGTGTGTACATCATTGTTTCCATTATTTATAAAACTCTCTGTACTCTTCACATCCGATGTAAAACGCAACCCCTGCAGTTTTGTTTTTCACAGCTAAAACAGGACCAGTGTGTCCGAAAGTCACGCTTTTTTGCACAGCTTAAAAACATCTGAGTCATATGGACACCAGCCGTAAATGAAGCATTTTTAAAAACAAAAATGCTGTCAGGGTGGATAAACCCTGTGCTTCCCCTCGCCATCCATCCCATCTCCTACCTTGGACCTCCACTCTGTGCCATCGACACCTCCTCCTACATCAGGAAACACGCAGCCGCCCTCTACCTCCCACCTGTGCAGTGAGGCTGCACTCTGGTGAGGAGACTGTGCCAAGACAAAGATGGAGGTCTGGATGGTATTAGTGCCAAGGTACTTGAAGACCAGGGCAAAATAGTCTCGCTATGTGCTTGCATATAATTGAGATGACAATAACTATAACTAAAGTTTACTTTAACTTCGACATTGAGAACAGTGATTTGGAATATTACAGCAACTGTTAAAACCCTTCAGGTGAACCAGGACTGGGTTTGAGGGCTGTGGAACACATCCTAACTTGTTCTGGTACAAGTGTTGGTATGACTTTATTATATCTGCATCCTAATAAAGTCAAAGTGTGTGTGTTGGATCTCAGTTAAGTGCACTTTCAGAAAAGAAGGTAAAGAATTCTACTTTTGTTACACTGGTGGTACCCTCAAAGGCACATAATTGTACGTTTTAATCACTGTTAAAATCTGTTAAGATACAGATTTGTACCCGTACACTCTCAGAAATAATGGGATACTAGGGGTGCGAATATGTATGGTACAATCAGCATTAATGTATCACCAAAGGCTAATATTTGGACCTTAAGGTACTGATGTGTATCTATTCAGCTCTGGAGAAGGTACAAACTAGTTGTAAAACAGTGGTTAAAAGGTACAATTATGTGTCTTTCAAGGTACTGCCGGTGTGACAGGTAAAAGTACAATTCTGTACCTTCTTTTCTAAGAGTGTGCATTTCCCTGCAATTTGGCTACCACCAGAGGAGGGTAACCCCAGCTTCAGAATGATGTGAATTGTGCCTCAAGGGTCAAGGTAGGACCTCTGTAAAATGAATGTGTCCATTCCACATGCTTATCCATATGCTGATAATGATTTGGGCTATATCTGTACACCTACCATATAAATATAATCTAATGAATCTAACCACTGATTATGTCATTGCTCTTGTGTACCTTGTATCTTGGGATAGGTATGACTTTACATGCATTTTAATTCTACTTGCAGAAGCAAACAATATGACAAATTAACTGCCTGGCGGTTAAGGTATCAGATTCAAATCCACAAAATGCCAGTAGTGCCACTGAGGTACCCTGAGCATGGTACCATCTTCACACACTGCTCCCTAGGGACCGTTGTCATGGCTGCCCCCTGCCCACGTGTGTGATGGGTGAAATGTAGAGATAATGTTGTTGTGTACATGGAATCACAATGACACTGGGTGCTGTTTTTGTTTGATATACAGAGACACAATGGGGGCGATTTCACTAATTAGCTCATCAACCTGGATGAAAAGTGGAGCTATTTGGAATCACCTAATTTAGGTGAATGGTGGGAACAAATATGTAGTACGGCCGTTTGCTCTCTGAAGCCAGATGGGTGTCTCTGCTTTCCACCGCAAGGTTGGAGATGATGGCCTCACCATCTACCGGCTTCAAAGAGTCTTTTATCTGTTTTTATCTGTGTAAAAAGCAGATCTTAGTAATTGATAATGATGATGTTGTGGGGTTAATGAGTTGTCTGCTCTCAACCAGCATGCAAAAATAGCCTGAACTTATGTGTGGGCATGGAGTGTGACAAACTTGCCAGTTGTCAGTGTGGTAAACTGCAATCTCACATAGCAGCATTGTCAAGTTTAAATAGACTACACTATTTTCTGCTAATTTTGTTAGCAGTTATGTACCTTGTCTGTAAACAGTACTTATATTGTCTCCAAATTAAATTCCACTTCCATCCTTAAGTTCTTAGATGCCTTCTCAGATGCTCCAGCCAATACGGCTGCGTGAAAAGCATCCAAACGTACAGGTAGACACCTCCACAGACCACAGCTCCCTAGTTGATTGACCACCTGATGAGCTGGTTACACAGTTTGTGGGGATAAGGTGGGGTGGGGTGTCTGAGCAGGTGCTTAACAGCACAGGAACAGCCACAGGGGGGCTGTACTCTCACCTCACCTCTCCCCTTCACCCTGCACGCCCTATAGTACCAGCAGGGCCATCTGCACATTATTTTTAGATGACTCTGCAGCTGTAATGTGGGCCAGTCAGTGGTGGACATGACACAGTGTACAGGGCAGTGAACTGGTGAACCGCTTTGTGACATGGTGTTTGAGCATTATGTATGCAGGACGTGTAAGTGTGTAATAATAAAGTTTAAAGCACACTTTAAATACAACTCTCACTGACCAAACTGCTGTATGGAAAACAGAGAGAAACCTGTTCAGTGTGTACGTGTATACAGAAGGAAAACATTTACCATCAAATGGCCGTCTAGTGCAGGGACTTATCTAGAAGGACTTTGGTAAATGTATACAGAATGAAAACCATTGAGTGGCCATACTAAAGGTTAGTCCACACACTAACACAAAGAAATAAGGACTAAGAACTGTGAGGGACAGGAACAGAAATCACATGTGGTCTGTAACAACTACAGAGATCGGTGGGGCTGAAAAGGCCAGAGAGTATAATTGCGTTTCAAGCTGAGATGTAAAAACAGAAAAGGATAAAAACACGTTTTCCATCAGGTGGTCACCTTCTCTTAAATGTCACCTTATAAACCTTATAAACAGACATCTTCTCTACAGACATCCTCTTCACAGACTTCTTGTGGAGGTTTAGGTCTTCAAGTGTGTCCAGTAGGATGTGTAATCGTTTACCAGTTTGTAGTGGTGAGTGTTTTTTTTTTCTTGTCAGCTATCGTGCCCTTGTGGCCCCGGCTAACACCTTAATTTATCAATCCTTTTTTTCTTCTCTATCTCTCCTTTCTACCTTTTATTACACCTTAGCATTTGCCATTGACAAAAATATGGAAGAAAAACGATAAAAGGAATGCAGCCAGGTGAAGGAATCAAGGACATGCATACGTGAGAAACGAGATGTGCTGGCTGACTCACACATCACTTTTAAGAGGTGACAATTACTGATAACACGGCAGCCTCACCTCTTGCTACACTTAACCAACCTGTCATTACACACAGCCTATAAGGAAACAAATGACTTTAAGATGAACCCAAACATAAATTCCTGCTTGTGTCACCAGAGAGGCAGCAAATGACTATTAGAGTGGTTGCTTTAATTTGTGGCGGCACTGACACGGGTCTACATTTAATTTCATTTTGCATCATTATTTTCTCACCAAAAGCTAACACAACAGTTGGTGAGGTCTCCATTTAGTAGGCTAAAGGTGTTATAAATGAATTCCAATCTAACAGAGCACTAACAGAATACAAGTCCTTAGTGTGTAAATGGGAAGGCTCAATTGTATGTCAGCAAGTAGGCTATTATTCATATGAAATGACCTTTTAAATGTCACATGTGAAAAAGAAAAAAAAAGAGCCTCAATTATTCTCAGCAAACTCTGAATTGAATATCCTGTGTAAGGAGGACTGGATGAAATTGATAGAGAGCCTAGAGCTGTTAATGCATGAAGCACTTAGAATTACAAACCTTGTTAGTCTTGTGATAATTTGCTGTTCTCATGACATGATATAAATATGCTGTTTTTGTAAACATGATGCTTGGCAACGCAACAAAAATAATTCACATCTAAAATTGTTATACAGTATTTTAATGACTCAAATATTTAGTATGAAGATATTTTCCAGGTTTGACCAGTCAATTAGTTTTGTTTATAAAGCACATGGTCTTTTTTTAAACTGTAGGTCGACAGATGTGAGGAAAGCTTAGCTAGAAATGAGAAAATTCACCTTCACACCTCACCGACACACAGTCAGTAGTTTTTGTGATAGTCATTTTTGTTTTTGTAGTAGTCATTTCTCAGAAGACCTCTGCCTATGGTGTTCTTGGGTTTCCTACTACTTTACAGACAAACTGTCCCTACCCCAGGGGTGTTGAGGTGATGGAGAAATGGGATTGACTACCCAGGGCTTCACTGGCAATAGAGGTGCTAACAAGCGAGGTGCAACATAAATATAGTAAAGTATTGAGCCCAGAGTTGAGTGCTATGACCCTGTCTTACCCCTCACTCCTCTTCACCTCCAGAAACAATCAGACAAATGAGACGACCTTAACCCACACTGAATGGTTTCCATGGCTGGAGGGGGGCTAGAGGAATATAGAAGGGGAAACAGCAAAAAGCAGAAAGGCCTAGGTCTACACCTAGATCCACTTCAGTCAGATCATTATAAAAGGTGCCATATGTAGGATTGTGGCCAAAACTGGTACTGCAATCAGGAAAGTGTTGCCCCCCCCCCCCCAAGGCAAGGGGCAAAACACAAAGGTCAAACACAGAAATTGTGGGCTGTAAGTTAAGTTTTAAAATGGCAATATTTTGGCAGTATCATTGTTATCAGTTAAATCAGTATTTTAATTTGTTTCTCTAATCTCTGGTGGCATATCTGGACCATTTTATGATTACTTGCAGTAAATTTCTTTCATTCAGCACCTCTAAGCTCCACCGCATTAAGGGAGGTCATTACCAGACGTTATCTCTGCCCAGCAGTAGCCCTGTACAATGACTTCCCCTTAAAAGGACTACACATTGCACAATGCACATTGGCATAATAATTTACTCATTAATAACAGTGCTTCTTTATTGTTGCTCTATCTATCTATCTATCTATCTATCTATCTATCTATCTATCTATCTATCTATCTATCTATCTATCTATCTATCTATCTATCTATCCATCCATCTGCCTATCTGCCTGCCTATCTGTCTGTCAGTCTGTTTGTTTGTCTGGCTGCCTTGCTGTCTACCTGCTATCTATCTGCAATGCCAAAATCCTCCCACCTCAATCTCAGTTAGCCTGGCCAAAGTAAAAAAACATGCCCCTCAGACATAACTAATATAGTCAGTTCAGTCTGCAAACTCCAGTCTGCCAGCCTCCCGTCTGGCACCCCAGTGCCACCCAGTCCTAAGGCTGGTGCTTTAAACTCACTTTACCCCCCCACCACCCCCTCCAACCCACCCACCCCCAAATTTCTGCAAGTGTAGCATTACAGCTCCGTATAGTTCATTTAAATTCCACTCTCTGGATGTAAACTGCCCACTTGCCACCTCAGCCGGTTCCACTGTAAGTATCTGCTTTTATGCCGGTAACAGGTACAAAAAAAAAGCGAGAAGTGAGCCCTCCCCTGCATCTATTTGTGTGGATATGCCGGCTGGTTGTTGTTCAGAAGTGCACATAAAAGCATCTCTCCCCTTTACCTTTTTCTTTAAAAAAAAAAATGAAAAAAAGTTGTATGTGCTCCTGTTTGGTGAAATTGAAGGCGTACTCGGGCAAGAATTGAGTTGTCGTGGCTGCGGCGGGTGGCTGTCTGTCATACATAATTCAACACAGAGAGCCCCGACCGACCCGGCGCCCATTTTCTGGGGAGAGAGAAGCAGAGAGTGCCGGAAACAAGAAACATTTCATGTGCACCTGCCATTTTTACTGTAACGGAAGGGAACCTGAAGCCCTATCAAAACGCCACTCCTCAATGCATGTGTTTAGTCGGTAATCTCAGCTTTATGTACGCGTACACATAGCCATGCTGTGTAATCTTCTTGTTTTTGTTGTCGAGGGTAAGGGAGGAAATGAAAGAGAGTGAGGGAGAAAGGGAGGGAGGGAGAGGTGAGGAGAGAGAGAAAGAGAGCGAGAGAGAAAGAGTAGTGTGTAGGTAAAGATAGAGTGGATCTTCCACTGAAAAAGCACACTGAAATCAGAATGGTGAAAATTGCTCTTTTTCTCTTTCAGGCTCTGTCTCTCCCATTCTCTCTCTCTCTCTCTTTCCCTCTCTCTCTCTCCCTCCCTCTCTCTCTCTTCCTCCTTTTCTCCTGCTGTGCCATTCTGTGATGGTTCCGCTGACACAAACGCAGACTGACGGAACACTCCTGAGATGAAAGGGCGCTGTGAGAATCGCCGGACCTGCCATGGGCAACACACACACACACACACTGCCATACACACACACACACTGCCACGCACACACACACACACACACACACACACACACACACACACACACACACACACATACTGCCACACCTGTCATCTGCTGCATACACACACACACACAACTGTCGCCACATACCCACGTATACACACACACACACACACACACACACACACACACACACACACACAAAACACACAGTCTTAGCTTGGCCACCTGCTGTTGTCATTGCCACAGCCCCCGGGACACCCAGTCACACCAGGAAGACAGAGAGGGAGAGAGGGAGAGAGGGGAGAAAGAACGAGAGAGCGATAGCGCGAGAGAGACAGAGAGAGTACACGTGTGTGTGTGTGTGTGTGTGTGTGTGTGTGTGTGTCTGACAGAGACAGAGCAAGAGACATAGAGAGAGAGAGAGACAAAGTGAAAGAGAGCGCGCGCGAGAGAGAGAGAGAGAAACATAGGGGAGTTCCATTGTGAGAAGAGGGCAGAACGTAAGAGAGAGTCAGAGAGGCACATAGGAGTAGAGGCCATCCCTGCCTCACGTGCTCATGGAGGAACAGAACATTAAATCAAAGCATAAGTCCCCCGTCCTCTCTTTCCTCCCCCCTCTGTCATCTGTCAAGCTGATCTCATCACACCATCCATCCATCCATCTGTCTGTGTCTCTATACTTCCATGCATCCATCCATCCATCCATCCCTCTATCCATACATCCATCCATCCATCTATCTGTCTATGTCTCTATACTTCCATGCATCCATCCATTCATCCCTCTATCCATCCATCCATCCATCCATCTATCTGTCTATGTCTCTATACCTCCATGCATCCATCCATCCATACATCCATCCAGCCATCTATCTCTCCCTTTATTCCTCCACCTATCCACTGGTCTCTCCCTACCTCCCTTCCTCTCTCTCCATCCTGCCTTTCATCCATCCATTCATCCATCCATCCATCCATACATCCATCATTTCATCCACCCATCCCTTTCCCATTCATCCCTTCCCCTAACAGACGGAGGAGAGGGCCTGTCATCCATCAGTGTCAGGGAAACAGTGCCTATATGTGTGCTCCCACCGAAGCCCCCCATCTATAATTCCACAGCCCCCGGCCTGCCCCGCACCCCTCGCCCCCGCAGCTGAGTCTGCACTCAAATATGGAGTGGCCATCACACACACACACACATACTGGACACACGGAGATGCACACGTGCATGCACGACACACACAAATGCACATACACACCTGCATGCAAACACACACTCACACTGTACACACAAGCATGCACACACACTCACACACACATGCACAGACCCAGACACAGACACAGACCATAGACATGCACACACACACACTTAGACGTGCACACACTTCCACACACATACATCTATGCATGCACATGCATTCACACACACATGCACAGGCACAGACACACACACACACACACACATGAACGAACGAACGAACGAACGAACATACACACATCCACACACACACACAATATAATATTATCCTTTCAAGTGACCACACCCAGCCTGCAAAAATGTAGTCTTTCCTGAGCCAGAGAATGGTTTTATGTGCTACCGTTGGCCACTCCAGTTCCTAAAAACTGCATTACATTAAAGGTCAAGCGTAATTGCTCCCCCGCGAGTGTAAAAATTGTCCAACCTCCTTACGGCGTCTAGAGACAGGAGAAAGGGCAGAGCCCCAGCCATGTGACGGCCGGGCCGGTGAATGTGACAGCATCTCAGGCCAGCGCTTCCACAGTTTAGGGGAGAGATGGTCCAAACTCTCTCCTCCCTCTCCTGGTGCTACTTAAATCCCACAAGAGACAGAGAGAACCGAACCGAACCACTGCACCTTCTGTAGTAGTGCAGTTTTTATTCCTACAGGTTCTGTGACAGGCAGAACAGAAGGCTGCAGGTGTGTATATATATAAGAAGCATATGCTGCCATGCTGCTGTTTGTAGCCGTGAGGGTTTCCTGTCCAAATGAGTTACCTGTCTCTAGAATTTTCCTTCGGCACAGGTCCAGGTGGACCGATAGTATCTTCTGAAATATCAAAGACATTTGCATGCTATTTGAGGGTACTCGCAAGCCATTTTGACACATGGAGACTGCACTCCCTTACATCTTAGGATGTATTCACGGCCTCAATCTGTTCATTTTATTTTAACATTCAAAAAATATTACTGTATATTCTATAGTGATGGAATTACAGTTTTTCTCAGTCGCTTTGGTGCTTTTCTCAGATCAGAAAGTAAATTCTCATAACTATTAGTTCAACCTCCACAACATTTAGTCATTTGTGCACCTCATAATAGCAATTTCTCCTTCCTCTGAACAAATTGCCAATGCTTTTGGACATGTGTCAGTTGCCTTTATACAATACAATGTTGTTTTTTAACATTATCATTTGCCTTTGTCATGTCAGTCAAAATGAACTATACTTATGGATGCTGAATAGTCATTCCCAATAAAACTAATAGTCTTAGTTTTATTGCTTGAGTCATTACATACAAAATTGTTGAACTAGTTATCAAATTCTGTCAAGCAAATTTTATACCTTTCTTTATATTTTTTTTTGCTGGAAATGTCTCCTAAATTGAACAGTTGCTCTCAGGTGAACTTAAGCTTTTACTCACAAGGAGGTGTGTGAAGTATTACAGTTTTTCTCAGTTGCGTTGGTGCTTTTCTCAGATCAGAATGTAAATTCTCATAACTATTAGTTCAGCCGTCACCAGTATGTACAGGTAAAACATGTCTTGTATGTATACTCTAATGTTCAGCACTGTAAATGGTCTGCTTTGCTGCAGCAGAGTCATGCAGACGGTGGATTTACCACTCCAGGAGACACTTTTCTCGCTGCATTGCAAGGGATGACATCCGTTGTGATGTAGATGAAAATATATGGCTAGACAGACAGGAACGTCTGCATGTGCCAGAATTATTTACCTATTTTCAGTTACAATATGTACTGTTACGTATGTTGTTCACATTTGTGCACAGCTCTACCAAAAGGGTGTTTCTTATGTTTGTTCTAAATAAGTGACTGTATTGTATTTTTCTTTTGCACAATGCTGTAGAGCATATACAGTAAAAATAGGAAATGTACGTATTCAGTGTCTTGTACTCACTCCCCTACTTACAGCAACGTGTACTGTTTACTGTAGTTTTACGTAAAATGGCCGTACAGGTAGTGTATAGTGCTGTCTTGAGCATTTTCAGGTAGTGTCAATGAGTTCTAACCTTTTTTTCCTGCATTGGAAAACACTAAGAGAAGTAATTGTCATAATGAAAACATGACAAAGCCATTTGACTATCTTGTTCATAAACATGATGTCAAGACTTCTCATTTTGATGACACTGGCAGTTTCATTGACATGAATACTTGCTTTTGAGGAATTGACTATCCATTTTGAGCAAGTGACTTGCTTTTGCAGGTTATCCACTAGGTTTTGCAGTTTGCACTAACTGTTTTGAGAAATGCACTAAATGCTGCGCAAATGTTAATAGTGTTGTGAGAAAAGTACCAAAGCGACTGAGAAAAACTGTAAGTTTTAGGTTACAGGCTTATAGGAAGTTGAGTTAGAAGTAGAAAGTAGTTAGAATGTCTTATTTTTACCTTGTTTACTATACATAAAACAGTGAGAATGAAGTTCTCTTTCTGGTTTAAGCCGTCTGCCTGTTATAAGTATTGCACATAGGGTTGTTGAACAGGGTGTAATGGATCATCAATGATGGAGTCTACCTGTGTTTTTACTGCGTAACTATAAAGGACTGGAAGTAGAAAGCATGGGGAATCAGGGAAACCATAAACCCAGTATAATGGTTGTTAGCTCACAGTAACAGTCATTGTAAACGCCTACTGAGTTATGGACAGTAAAATTCCTATAACAGTAACAAAATGATGGTTATTCTTATTGTATAAAATAGCAAGAGGCTGAAAGACCAAATACAATGAATAGACATACATATAGGCTAGACATGTCTAGCATGCCTAGTGGTGGTGGTGGTGGTGGTGGTGGGGGTTGGGGTGGGGGTTACCTATGCAAATTTAATGAGGGCAGGTCAGCCATGTCTCAACTAAGACTGCCACTGCTCGGGTCTGCCTGACTAAGACTGCTTCTCTGAAACATGTGTGATCAAATATGTAAGCATATGTAAAACTGATCACATCACATGTGGTCACTGACTAGGCTTTGCGGTGAAGATGATGTAGGGGATGTAGGTCAGACTGGTAGGGACAAAGGGACGGTAACCTGGTGGAGCCTCAGGCAATGTCATGACCTTCTCCAGGTGTTTTCTTGACCTGGGCTTCATAACTAATGAATATGGCTAGTGTTACCTTTCTATTTGCTCCAGGGGTTTAAAAAACACTATACTAAAAACACTATACTTAGATTAAGTACACTATAAAAACACTTTACTAAGATTACTGAGACAAAATGAGAGAAAGGGGTGTCAGACAGAGCTAAACTATGGGAGTTGGCACTTACAATAGTTGTAGTAGTAGCAGTAATAGCCACAGTAGTAACAATAGTAGTAGCAGCGGTAACATCAAGGGTATGGTATGCCCTAACATCAAGGGCAGTCTGTATTTTACCTACTGCAACTCATGTGTGTTCATGGTTCAGGGTGTGTAGTAGCCTAGGTATGTTTCACATACAGGAGAGAAACACATGATGTCCACAGATACAGTATGTCACAGAAGTGAGTACACCCCTGACATTTTTTTCCTTTTTTTATTATATCTTTCCATGGGAGAAGTCTAAAGATATAATATTTTTCTACAATGTAAAGTAGGCAGTGTACAGTTTATATAACAGTGCAAATTTGCTGTTCCCTCAAAATAACTCAACACACAACCATTAATGTCTAAACCACTGGCAACAAAAGTGAGTACACCCCTAAGTGAAAATGTCCAAATTGTGCCCAAAGTGTCAATATTTTGTGTGGCCACCATTATTTTCCAGCACTGCCTTAACTCTCTTGGGCATGGAGTTCACTAGAGCGTCACAAGTTGTCACTGGAATCCTCTTCCACTCCTACATGACGACATCACGGAGCTGACCTTGAGCTTGAGACCTTGAGCTCCTCCACCTTCCATTTGAGGATGCCCCACAGATGCTGAATTGGGTTTAGGTCTGGGGACATGCTAGGCCAGTCCATCACCTTGATCCTCACCCAAGGCGTGGTCATCTTGGAGGTGTGCTTGGGGTCGTTACCATGTTGAAATACCGCCCTGCAGCCCAGTTTCAAAGGGGGGGCATCATGCTCTGCTTCAGTATGTCACAGTACATATTGGCATTCATGGTTCCCTTAATGAAGTGTAGGTCCCCCGTGCCGGCAGCACTCATACAGCCCCAAACCATGACACTTCCTCCACCATTCTTGACTGTTAACAGGCCACAGTTGTCTTTTTGGACATTTTCACTTAGGGGTGTACTCACTTTTGTTGCCAGTGGTTTAGACATTAATGGTTGTGTGTTGAGTTATTTTGAGGGAACAGCAAATTTGCACTGTTATATAAGCCGGCCTACTTTACATTGTAGAAAAAAATTATATCTTTAGACTTCTCCCATGGAAAGATATAATAAAAAAAGGAAAAAAATGTCAGGGGTGTACTCACTTCTGTGACATACTGTAAATGGATAAAAAGTGTGTGTAGACACTGGATACAAAAGGACACATCTAAGATGTGTGTGTTGTCTGAGTGTTTGTGGAGAGAAGAACATGTAGCTTTTCGTTGGTATGATCTCATTTTTGGGTCCTAGTCAACACACACACACACACACACACACACACACACACACACACACACATACAGAGACAGAGATAGAAAGAGAGACAGAGATAGAGATAGAGATAGAGAGAGAGAGAGAGAGAGAGAGAGAGAGAGAGAGAGAGAGAGGGAGAGAGCAGTAGCTTATGTTTGGCAGTTGACGTTTGGCAGTTTCATTAGGTTTTACACAGCCTTTTTTCCTTCTGCTATGCACATATGCACATAACTGCATATAATGTCAGCTACTCGAATCAGCATGAACTGTACAACCCAGTCATCAAAACCATTTACCTCACTGAGATGCCATGCCCCAAAATAGTTTCTATACCTACACGTTAATCTCACACAGTCAGCTTGGGCTCTACTGTGCAATATCTTTCAATATCTTTCATCTTTTTTTATTGGCCTACTTAACTAACCAAACCAGAGGCCACATGGTCAGGGAGCCGTTAAGCTAAGCATCCAAAGATGTGGCCATTCTCTCTTCTCTCCCTCTCTTCTCATTCCTGTGGTCTATATCACGCCTCCGCCGAGAGCTGGGCCAGATTGTCATGCACATTAAATCCCCGCCTCAATGCTCGTCCTGGGACCGGCTTACTTTGGTCGTGGGAACCATAACAAATAAAGAGCTGCCCTTTCTCGCCATATGGGCTGAGTGAAATTCTAAAGTGCTTGGAGCCCAGGCTTAAGGCATTGATCTCGCGAACCGGGCCCACCCGGTACACAGTATGGGGCTAGAGACAGACAGAGAGACAGACACAGACAGAGAGAAAGAAAGTGATGGAGACAGAGAGAGGGGGGAGAGAGGGAGGGAGAGAGAGAGACAGAGACAGAGAGTGAGAGAAAGACAGACAGAGACAGAAAGAGAGAGACAGAGAGTGAGAGAGAGAGAGGGGGGGGGGAGACAGAGAGAGAAGAAGAGAGAGGAGGAGAGAGAGAGCCAATAGATTCCAGCTCATAAGCCGATGTGACAGGACCTTGGGCAAAATACGATTTTAGCCCGTGAGCAAAAATGTTGTATACAAACAACACAAACACACTCCTGAAGATTTCTGAGCTGGACAGAAACCCAATTTTAGCCAGCAGTCAGTCATGAATACCACCACAGAACATTTATTTATTTGTTTGTTTTTATTTTTTTTGGGAGAGATCCAAGTGTGATAACAGGACAGATGGAACAGCAGGCTTTGTGTTTGACCCTGGAGGAGGCTTGGGAGGGTGTGGGCGACTGCCGGAATGTTCCATCGGCACTTAATCACCGGTGCGGGGCCGTTGGGCAAAGGCGGCAGACCAGTGGCCCAAAAGTTCAGTGAGCGCCAGCCAAAAAAAGAAAAACAACTCCTGGATCGTTTTAATCACCCACGCTTATTAGACATAATAATTAGATTTTATTATTTTTTTGCAGAGCTAAGCAAAGCAACAATACAGAACACAGCTCAAGGGCAAGAGTGGTGGCAGGAAGTTTTTGTGGTGTTGTGTTTGTGTTGACACAAGGGAAGCCAGGGTTGCCACCTGGAGTTTGACCTTCCAGCAGGGTTTTGCTCATAAATCTAATCACTGAACATGTCTGCTTGAGTTAATCAAGCCCTTCAGGGAAATTTGAATGTGAACGATAAAGGTTACCCCTAAAAGAACACTGAGGATCTTTCAGAGAGAGACTGGGCAGCCCTGATCTCAACGATGTCAGAACATAATGCAGGTAACACACTAACACCCCATTAACAACTATTAGTCTCACTTTATTGTTATTATTTGTGATGTTGTAATGTCATTTGTGAATTGGTGTAACTGCTATGATGTACAACTTTTTGACAGGGGCACACTGTGAGTTATGAGTGAGTTAAGTTATGTACCAGCAATCTGTGTGCTTACACTAGTGTTTGTTTTTGTATGCACCAGCTGTATGTGCATTTCAAGCAAAAGCAAGACAAAAATGTACGGTAATACTGAATTTCTGTGTTGCTGAACTAACTAACTAACTAACTAACTAACTAATTGTTATATAGTGGGTCGTTTAAGGAGCCTACATTGTATGTAAATAAATGACACTACAGGCATGAACTCGGGTATACGCTCTGTATTGAAGAACCCAGGAATCAGCATAACCAACAACGTAGACAGCAGCAAAAAGAAGTGTGACGGAATTAGCAGAGGGACAAACTTAAACTGTTAATACACGACACTAACTAACTAACTAACTAACTAACTAACTAACACAAGGGTGTATATTTCATCTGTTGCTATCTAGGCAATTTTGAAAAACAAAAGCTGTATGATGGAACATGAAGTTAGTCTTGGGATTAAAGGATTGCAGGTTAGATTCCTACACCAGTAGGCAAACTGTGGGTGAGGGAATGAAAAAACACATTCTCCCGCACACTTCTCTATGCCTGAGGTGCCCTTAAGCAATGCATGCAACCCCACACTGCTCCAGAGGGATTGTCTCTGTGTGCCTACTGTAATTCACTGTGAGTCACTCTGAATAAGAGCATCAGCTAGATGACATGAAATGGTATCTATATTACTGTACAACATGACATTATCTAAGAGCTGCTTGTCTTGGTTTGGTTGTCTCCATAACTGCACCTAGCTCATCCTAAGATGTCTCACTGGGTGGGAAGTGGGAGGAGGTCAGCCAGACGATGGATATCGCCGAGTCCAGCCAATCCCAAGGTCTAAAAGGTCATAGCATCGCCAGCCATTTGATCCTTTTGGATCACTCCACTCGATACAGATTATGGGTTTACCTTGAAGTTTTTTTTTTAGCTGATATCTAATCAGTACATTTGAGGTTGACTCTAACTGTACCTGATACCTTGTAAAAAAGCGGGGGCTATTTAGTAGTGGTCCTCCCTGTAAAATCCTCTGATGTGGGAAGAAGCTTTGATCCTAGCTGACCTGAGAAGCATCCGGAACAGAGCAAACATTCCTGCATCACAGACGCTGCACGATGCGAAGAGAAGGTTACGCGAGGATCGCCGAAGCATCCTCCCCAGCGAAGAAAGAAGGAAAAAAACCCATCCACATGGTACATTCCCCTTGATGAAAGCTTCCTCTGTAACTGTCATTGTCACTGAGAGCATAGGGCCATCATTACTTGCACAAAAGGCCTGGTAGGGTTACATGCTATAGTCTGTCCTCCCTCAGGCCTTGTCTTTGACTGCAAATGCAGGAGTTTGATTTGACTGTCACGAGAAGACGTTTTTTTTTTTCCAGGCTGCGCAATCAAGATGAGTGAGCGTCTAACATTGCTATAGGGCATGGCTATGCAGTACCTTTGCTCCGGAGATCATTTCTACACTATTTATTTTATTCAGTCTGCTAGTAGTCCTGTGTGTGTTTTTTAAATGTAGTCATTTTGTGTGGTGTTTGTAATCTATCTATCTATCTATCTATCTATCTATCTATCTATCTATCTATCTATCTATCTATCTATCTACAGTAGAGTATTGATAATATAATATAATATAATATAATATAATATAATATAATATAATATAATATATTGACTCTAATCTGCAAAACTGTATTAAGAAAAACCTGCAGTGAAATAATCACTTCTCTGCTTTTTCTTTTGAAGACTTGTGTCTCTTTAACTTTTTCCATTTTGAGGGCCCTGGGGGTGTCGGGTGGACAGGAAGCTACCTCTGTGCTATTCATTAAGAAAACAAATGGCGTCTCAGGGTAGGGAACTCATCATCCCTGTCAGCGGCTTGTTTACATGGCCCCTCTCCTTTCCCAGAAAGGCTCGCTTTGCCAGGCTCGTGCGCCGTACGCTGTAAGCGTAGATGGACGAATGGCTCGCCACACTAACGTATTGCATGGCTAATTTGGTCTGCCGTTTTAAATGATTTATCCCCTCTGTGTTGTGGCTTAACTCAGTTGAACCTACGAGGATGGATGACATCCCAAAGTGCAGCCATAAGCAGTTTCTTCATTGTCATTGTCAAGGCGGAGGAGCGAGAGAAAGAGAGAGAGAGAGAGAGAGAGCTACTTAGAGTCCCTTTCAGGGTGTTTACATAAAGAGCCCTCTTGCTGGGCTGTGATTGTGATGCACATTTGATTCACCTGAGATGCGGTTTAGACTGGGTGCTTTAGCATATTATTACCACATCATTTTCTCTCATACACCCAGACCAGGGGCTTGCAGGGCTGCTTCAAACATCAAAAGCAGTCAGAATTGAGTGGGATTATTGTACCTATTTTGACTCTTTTTTTCATTTGATTCTGTTAACGTTGGCTTTTGCTATTGTCACCCTTTACATTCTCCTTATGTAGCAGAAACACTTGGCCAAACAAAGTGACTCAGGAGTTTTAGGCTACAGTGCAGTTAGCCACTTACATCTTTCTGTATTTCTCATTTTTTTTATATTAGGGCCCTGTGTATGTCTGTGTGTGTGTGTCTGTCTGTGTGTGTATTCCTGTGTGTGTATGTAACAGAGAGAGAGAGGGAGAGTAGTGTGTGTGTGTGTGTGTGTGTGTGTGTGTGTGTGTGTGTGTGTGCGTACCACCTGGGGACCAAACCTATGACCTTGAGCTTGTTAGCCGCTCCCTGCATAGGCCGAGCTACGGGAACTCAGGAAGGTCCATTTTTAGAGAAATCCACTCGCCCACTAAAATGGAGGAAAACCACTTACCACTACCCATGACTAAAAAACAGCCACAATGGTGGTGGTCAGCGAACAGAGCTTATTTGTCCCCAGGAGTCAAACACTGAGTGCTGGTGGTGGTGTTGGTGTTGGTAGTGAATTGAGACGTGTTGTGTGTGTGAGAGAGAGAGGGGCAGAGAGAGAGAGAGAGAGAGAGGAAAAGAGAGTGCTGCTGCTGTTGCTGGTGGTGGTGACTCAGGAGGTGGTGAGACAGAGATAAAGAGAGAGAGAGGAAGAGAAAGAGTGAGAGAGAAAGCGAGAGTGTGAGAGAGGAAAAGAGAGAGAAAGAAAGAGTGCTGAAGGGGTAACTCGTGAGGTGGTGACTCGATGAAGCCCCAACCACACAGATTCCCATCTGTCCGACAAGGCAAAGTGGATTCCGGTACAAGTCTGAAATTTCATCTCACCTCTCCCTCTGCTTCACCGGAGCTGAAGATAGAATCCACTTACCGCATTCGGTTTGTAATGGTCTTACAATGTGACATCTATATATTTGAGTGGGGTTTTAGGGTTACGGTAATCGTTCCTCACCTTGACGCAGTCTTTTTTCGTTTTAAATCATCGTATATGAATTTAAATAAAAACATGTGGCCACCAATCATTTCATTCTATTTTTTTGTTTTGATTTAAAGATCCAGTTTCAGTCCATTGAATTTTTTTTATAGGCTGCAGTTTTCGTTTTAGGTACAGGTGAACTCTATTGCTCTCTACTCCCCTATCCCTCTCTGTTTTCATTTCTCTCTGCCCCCCTTCCCTATTTCCCCTCCCTCCCCTCTCTTTTTCTCTCTTTCTCTCTGTCACTCTCTCTGCCTCCCCCCCTCTCTCTGTCTCTCTCTCTTTCTGTGTGGCATGTTCTTTCTCTCTCTCACTCTCTCTCATGGTCTCTCTCTCACGGTCTCTCTCTCTCTATCTCTCTCTCTCTCTCTCTCATGGTCTCTCTCTCTCTCTCTCTCTCTCTCTCTCTCTCTGTCCTGACGTTCTTTCTCTCGTCATTTACGGGATCCTCCACTGTTCTCTGTCCTCTTGTTACCCTTTTTTTTGTCTCACTGCTGACATGACGTGTCTCCTGCTGTGTTGTGTGTGTGTGTGTGTGTAAGTGTGTGTGTGTGCAAGTGTGTGTGTGTGTGTGTAAGTGAGCAGTATGGCTGGTGCAGCTCACAACTGGACAGCTTTTGGCTATTTTATTACATATCACACAAAGATGGGATAACAATACTAGCAAATGCACACACACATACACACACATGCACGCACACAAATATGAACAGATACACACAAATACACACAGATATGAACAAAACACACAAATACACACAGATATGAACAAAACACACAGACACACACACACATGCACATGCGTGTGCACACACATGCACACACACAGTATTGTGTACCATGTAGGTATACACATATTAACTGACTTTCTCAAACTATCCCTTTGCTAATCTTTCTCTCTTTCTTTCTCTCTCTCTCTCTCATACACACACACACACACACACACACACACACACACACATTCACTTCATAAACTTTATTTGATTTTGTATTAAGCTTCAAATGGAGTAAAATGTTGTAAATAGTCAAACTAATTCAAACAGTTCAACAATCTATTATGGATTTTGCTGTTCAAGCACAAATGAAACCTTGGCTCCTTCCAATAAACACACCTTCTGTAATTGCTAATATTGAACTGCACTTTGCTAACTTATTTGGTTATGTAGCCTCTAGCTGTAAATTACAGCACACATACTATCAGCCTTTGTGCATGTCATAAACGTCAGAAAACTACAGTCAGCTTACATTCTTGAGTTGCATGTCTTTACTACTGTGCAATCAAGATTCATCTAGCAAAGTGGTCTTACCACTGCACGTACACATACTAATGCCCTGACCCTTTAAAACATCATAAACAGCCATGCCATAACTTTTTATTTTCAGATACTAAATAGCACATTACATCACCAACAGTTATTGCACTTCTCCCAATACACAATGCGAGACAAGTGCATGTTACCAGATCAATATCACAAGCACTTATACCAGTCTCTGCCTTTAGAAATAGCTATGGTCTGAGGCCTTTTCTCATACCTTCACCAAAGTCTGGAATGACATGCCTCTCCAGGGTTTTTTGTACAGTACATTCTTTGTACTGACATATTTTAAGCATGTTTACTATTTCAAATGTTTTAGCATATTCGTCAAATGCACTGTGAAATGGTAACAGTGTCCTGTGTACTTGACATTCCAGACAAGGTGAATCCAAAAAAATTTAAAACCACTCAAGATCAGTCACAACAGAAGCGTTCAACTCATCCACTTTGTGCACAGAATTTGTGCAGATGACAAGTCTATGAGTCTAACCACCTCTTCACTATGACCGTTCTCTCAGTGGTAGGTTAATAGCACAAAAAAAACAGTTATGTTTTGGAAGGGAGTTCGCCTTTGTTACACAAGTCCATTGTATATTTTCACTTTTATTTATGTCAACCGACTCAAAATCGCATCCGACATGGTTGGTAGGTTTTGGTGTGCTGAGTCGCGTTTCTAATTAAGAGCCCTTAAGAGAGCTACAGCTGTTCATGACATGGGCTACTAACTCCAGATGTTTACAGGGGTCATGCAGAATATAACAGCAGGGTTAATAGATGGCGGGAAATCTAGGTGCTAAGTTCTATTTAGTCGGGACAACAGGCCGATGAGCTTTTAACACAGGCAAATATCTCTTTACTGATTATTGTAAATGCTTTGTGACGTGGTTGGGAGATAAGTGTTAATTTATTTAGCATATACTTATGCACTTTTTTAATAATATTAATTTATATAGCATATTTTTATGCACACAGTACAAGAAAAGGGGCTTTAAAAGAAACAGCAAAAACAACAAACAGCCGGAAAATGACAAGCTAACATCTGACATGGGGTGTTTAGCATTGGCCAGTACTAACCACTGATGAGTGTGATGCTGGAAGAGTGAGTGGTCCAAGTTTTGAGCTGTAATCTGAATCTCCAGATGAGAGTTGTCTTGTTGCTCCAGGCTACACGAGGCAGAGGCAGGCGAGCTGTTTGGGTCTGTTGCAGTGGTGCCTCCAATGACACGGATGGCCCATCCCATCCCCATCCCCATCCCCACTGCATCAGAGACCTGTAATCAGGGTTTCATTTGTGCCGGAGCATGCTCCTGGCACCTGGGTGATTGAATCTGACTGGCACCACTTGCCTGCTTCCTTGCTGGATGTCAGGGAAAGGAGACAGGCTGTGTTGTAATTCTGTATCTTTCAGATCTTGGGGATTTCTCCTTTCTTTTATTTTCTTTTATATTCTTTTATTTTCTTTTATATTTATTTTGTGTAATGAAGACAAGGCCAAACATTAATTGGTATCTTCAAGATTTTTGTATGTCTGTAGATAAACAGAGTGGTTATTTTATTTGATGTTACTTTCTTTTCTTATATTTTATGCTTGCGTGGATTGAGACAAGACCTGTCAGATAGGGATTACAGGCAGACACACTAAAATAGCCATATTAGTCATATTAGCTGACATGTCTGCCTTTAATTAATGGGGCATCTACTGTATGTCAGTCACTGTCACACAGTCAGTCTGAGTTAGAACACACAGACATATGCAGATGTTATACCAGCAAAGGGGTTTAAACAAGTTAGTATGACATCAAATGACTTTAATCACCTATCTAACACTTTAATGACCACATTTTTGGATTTATAGTATGGACGTGGCAGATATATTTATTTAAAATGGCAAAATATTTTATTCGTTCGATGGTTGAAAGATAAATGTAACATCCTGATACCTATTCTCTCACACTCTTAGAGCAACTGAGTGATGCAGGGTGGGTTTCATTTTTTTTCTCCCCTGACTCACCAGTGCTCTGCCCTCTCGATGTGGTGTCACCTCACCTCCTGATCTGCAAATTAAGCTCTGTCTCTAATTAATAAGTATGTGAGGAACATTTCAGCACAGCGTCTGTTCCTCCTGTATCGCTCATTTACGTACATCAGTGGGCAGTCTGATCACACAACGGACCCCTGTGTTTGTCTATGTTTTCACATGGCTTTTCCCTAATTAAAAAAGTCCTATAGAAATCCTATAAGATCTCTATAATATGTACAACAGTGATATAATACCTCTATGGTATTCTGTAGTACTGCTACCATCCCTGTATAATACTTCTATATTCCTATAGTGTTGCGGTAGTAGAATCTTATATTGCTACAGTAAAATGTCCCAAAATATTAGAAGATTCTATAGTATTTGTAGTATTTCTGCAATATTTCTAATAATAAAATGTCCCAAAATATTCTAAGATTTTTATAGTACTCTATAGTACATTTTCCTAAGGGTTTTTTTTTTTTTTTTAAAAAACCTGCTTACGTGTGTAGTCTGTCTGAAATGATGCTCTGGCCATTATCCTCAAACGCATGTGTCATCACTATTCCGCAAGTTGATTATCTGGGAGTGTTGGGTAGCTAGCTGTATGTGCCTGAGCTGTAGTTTGAGCCCTTGGACCCCTAACAATTCATCTATGGCAGAAGAAGCATTTGGTTAAAGTGAAAGTGATTCCCATTTGTCATTGTGATTACACAGCACACCACCACAGCACACAGTGCACACAGCGAAATTTAGTCTCTGCATTTAACCCATCATACATTTGAGCAGGGGGCAGCCATGACAACGGTGCCCAGGGAGTAGTGGGTGGGGAGGGGATATCATGAAAGTGAAGACTGCATTCCGACCAAAGGGTCAGAATTCGGATGGTTAGCCTTAGTTAATTAGCATTTTCTTATCGTCTTCTGTGTAAAATGTGCTTCTTGCATCTGCTGTTCCCATGGTAATTGGTGGGCGCTCTTAGCATGCATATTCATATTCAGTGAAGACACCTATTGGAAATACCTGTAAGGCTTCCTATGTTTAAACACACTGCAGTATACACAGCAAATGCTATAGTGTTACATGAACTCTGAGAGCGTCAGTTTTAACACTATGCAAGTGTTCATTTTGTACCAATCTTTGTAGTGCTAATTTAACACTCCCGCCCTTACATATTTATCTCCAGTTAAATCAAGTTTTTTGCAGTGTAATTTCAACTCTTAATCTTACACTAACACTTAAATCTTACACTAACACTTAAATGAACACTTTTGATGAACACTGGGAAATTAACTCTGAGAATTTTGCTGTGTAGTTTGTGTATAGGTTGCAGTCTGTAACAAGCTGCACTGTGATTGGGCCAATAGGTGAGACCATGGATGAGTGACACTGGACAGGGCAAGAACACAATACATATCCGCCAATAAAATTACAGTTCTTTTGTCAGAGCCACTTGGGCTCATACAGCAGTAATGACCTGAAAGGAGACCACACTGATGATACTGTATCTACAGTTTAACAAGTGTTGATTACAATAAATTAAGACATATCAGTGTATATAGTGAAAGCTGGGTGTGACACTTTCTTCTCACTTCGACAACGCCCAACCTGTACCTGAAACATAGCATTGGGATATATGTTACCTCAATCTGTAATGGAGGACACCTGATTGGCTAAATACAATGATGACTAAAATGAACCCTGTAAAACTCAACAAAATCTGTTCAATTTCGGCTGAATTTTCCTAGTCTAGCAAGGACAGTTAAATGAACTGAACGGAATGGGGATGGGGCTGTATGGACATTTGGAAGTGCCGAATTTTGATGTTTAACTGCTTGCAGCTAAACTGATGTTGTGTAGTTGGAAATTGATGTGCAATGTCTGTCTCTTTTCTCCAGCAATCTAAACACACACACACACACACACACACACACACACACACACACACACACACACACACTCACACACACACTCACACTCACACACACAAACCCCCACACACAAACACACAAAGAAATCTTTCACATTCAAGTCTGTACTAAATAGAGTTTTTGAAACAAGGAAATAATCACATATGATTTTCAAAATGACACATCTGTGTGTGTGTGTGTGTGTGTGTGTGTGTGTGTGTGTGTGTGTGTGTGTGTGTGTGTGTGTGTGTGTGCTGAACGGAGACAGGCAGTGCATGAAGTATGTGTGTATATCTGTCGGAGTTTGTGCATCTGTGTTTATCTGAGTGTGAGTGTGAGTGTGTGTGTGTGTGTGAGAGAGAGAGAGAGAAAGAGAAAGAGAGTGTGTGTGTGTGTTTATCTCTGGCGTGTATGTGTGTATCTGCACCTCTGCCTCCCACTCTGCCTCCCACTCTCCCTGCAGCCTATTATTAAAGCGGAGAGCGGAGGCTGGCAGGTTGCCTGAGGAGATTAGATGGCAGGTAAAGTAAGGAGGAGTGGCTTTATTCAGACTTAAATACACACTGCATCATTTAGAGAGTTCTCGCTAAAGAAGCTACCACAACAATCGTGACACCAAACTACATGCCGGGCTGGGATAGAGAGAGAAAAAGGGGAGAGAGGGGGAGAGAGAGAGGGGGAGGGGGAGAGAGAGAGAGAAAGAGAAGGAAAGAGTTGGGGGAAAAAATAAGTGATGTGAGGATGTGAGTGGAAAGGAGAAAAATGGAGGAAAGATGGAATGTGTTAACAAGAGGGGAGATAGAGATGAGAAAAGATAGAGGGAGAAATAAGGGGTGGGGTGGGGTTTGGGGGGGGGGGATAGTGGGATAACAAGCTACATGCCTGACTAAGAGATAGAAAGGGAAGAGATGAAAAGAAATAGATGGAAAATAAAGTATGTGGCACTAAGAAAGTGAAGTAAAAAAAAGATGGAGCGATGGAAGGTGTTAATAAAATAGAAGGAAAGAGAGAGGAAGAGAGACAGGTGGTGACAGGCTAGAGGGAGAGGAGAGGAAGGTAGAGGGGTTGTGTGATGGGTAGGACTGGTGAGGATGGATGAGGAAGGGACTGGGGGGTTGAAAGAAGACACAAAAAGAGAAATGGAAAAGAGAGATGTTAAAGAAAGAGAAAGGTAGAAAAGAAAAATATAATTCAGCAGGTGTAGCACAGCGGAGGTGGCCCAAGCTATAAAGACTAAAGGAAGAAGAAGAAGAAGTAAAAGGGGAGATTCTGTTAAAAAAGAAGAGATTCTGAGGATGACTGGAGAGGTGTCGAGACAAGAGTATTCTTTAGGGCAAAGGTGATGTTTACTTCTTTTCTTTTTTATTTCCTTTTTTCTCACCCCTGGCCTTTACTTCTCCAGGGCTATGCTTAGGTGTGTGTGTGTGTGTGTGTGTGTGTGTGTGTGTGTGCGCGTGTGTGTTTGTGTGTGTGTGTGTGTATGTGTGTGTGTTTATGTGTGTGAGTTTGCGTGTGTGTGTATGTGTGTGTTTGTGCCAATTCCATCCCTATCCTAGTAATGTATTGCGCTATCACACTCTGTATTCTGCACTAGCATTTGTGATTCAGTGTACTTGTCCACCACATCATTCATATTCAAATAAAGTTCAAAGATATTTTCCCCCAAAGATTTCTAAGACACATCATTGTCTGATTTTGAATATAGCCCAAAGTGATTTTATGCAGAAGGACTAAGAAGAAAGTGCAAACATTAGAGTTTCAGTGAGTAAACAAACAGAGGTGAATTTGAGTTCTCCTTGGGGAGCAAGAGTGTTCCTCTGCGATGTGATATCCCAGCAACCCCTGCTGTTCCTCAGACTACAAGCCTGATATTTTGAGCTAAAAGTGTTTTTTTTTTGGCTCTGGAGATTGGGTTCAAATCAAGGAAGAAAAAATGACACACACACACAAAAAAAAACAAAAAACAAAAACAAATCCCTCTAAGATCTTTTCTTAAAGGGCAAAGTTCTCACTCTTTGTATTCGGACCCTGCTTTTCTCTTTTTGCCACACTTGTTTCTCCTCTACATGTCTCCGTGATCCAACATGTCGTCCTTTCTTCTTGGATGTCAAGAAACTGGGTCATGCTATATTCAGTCCAGTTTTTTATGTAACAATTAAGTTTACCCAAAAGAGCACTTTAGGAGCGACCTGGAAATGGCTGTGCACCGACCAATCCAAGTTGGGTGAGCTTTAACAATCTTTTCCTAATAGGTAGGACATTTGGAAGGTCCTAATAGGAGGAACCTTCAGAACAATGTCAAAAGAGTTACGTTGTATGCAACTTTCATCCAAAAGGCTTTTTCAGTTCTGACCTGATGATGAAGAACCAGGAGCTAAATGTCTGGACCACTGGAGGTGGAACTGTGAGCTGTAGACCACGGCTTCATCATGTGACAATGTGTCACATGATCCTAGCATTAACATAAGTCAATGTGTGAATTAGAATTAAAGTCATTATGATTACAGGATCCAGAGAATGATACCTGTTCTGATGGTAAAGAGAAAATAAACCTCCTGGCATGAGATGCCAGGGCAGAATGGTATGTAACAGATAGATGACACTGTTCAAATTTGGTTATTTCAAATGGACATAGATGGCCTCCTTTACTCCTCTCTCAAATCACCTTTCTTTTTTGTTCAAAAAGCATACATCAGTGTTTGGACAATCAGGAGTGTTTCTCACAATCAGGAGTATTCCTTATTCTTTAGATGTAGTGCACTGCTGAATCCTGTCCTGATGAAGTTGCCCTCCCTTGTTGGACCATGTGCCTGTGAAGTGGTTGCTTAGTATCTCCAATATACAGATCTGAATACTCTCCACCACAGTGTACTGCATAAGCCACGTTGTTGATGTTGTCTCTTGGAGTTTTGTCCTTGGGGTGAACCTGTCTGTCTAAGGGTGTTGCCAGGCTTGAAGTATACTGGGATGTTGTGCTTGCTGAAAAATCTCCTTAGTTTCTCAGATAATAGGCTACAGATACATAGGACACCATCATGTGATTACGTCTGTTGCTTGTCTTGGTGCCGGTTGGTGTTTTTGTTCATTTTTCCTGCCTTGATGAATGTAACCACACGTTCCTAATGTCTGTTTGATGTCTGCATGTTCCTTTTCTTTTTCTTCTGTTTTGGATGGGATGGTATCTCCCTGGTGTTGGGTCGATGACGCCCAGTTTGTGTTCCAATGGATAATGAGCGTCAAAGAGTAGGTACTTGTCGGTGTGGGTGGGTTTTCTGTAGACCTCCATGACAAGGTATCCCTCATTCTCAACCTCACATACCTCACAATCCAGAAATGGTAGTTTCTTTAGTGTCCGCCCTGGTGAACCTGATGTAGCTGTTGACTGAGTTCATGTGTATTTAGTGAAGATCTCCACTTCCTGGCTTCTGATATTGCATGAAGTGTCATCCGTGTACTTAAACCAATGGATGTGTCTTACTAAAGTACTACAAACTCATACACTGTAAGTCTGCCTGTGTTTTTCACACTGAACTGAATGTTTACAGATTGTCAAAGGATTACAAATAGGCTGTTCAACAAAATGGAACCAAATATTTTAACAAATTCTAAAAGTGATTAGCCATGATTAATTACAAAAAAATGATGCAATTTAAACCGCATTGTTTGTTTTGTTTCTGGGAATGGTGTAGTTATCTGTGCATGAACCATGAGCACACACATACTCTGGACATCAGACATGAGGCTTGTTCACACTCTTGTACTGTAAGTGTTTATTTGATGGTTATCTTTTGTACTGGTTGAAGCATATTATCGTTCTTGCTACGTAGCATTCTTACATACACACACAGGCAGACACCCATACATACATATGTATACACATATTAATATACACACACAGACACACAGACACAGACACACACACACACACATATATATATATAATTTATATATATATATAATATTTTAAAAAGCAATTATATATTATCTTTTTGACAGACAGACAGACAGACAGACAGAGAGAGTATGGCGTATTTCTGCTAACAAGGTCAATTAATTAACCTCTAAAAGGGCGAGGAGTTGTGTTTGTGGCATAGGTCAATGAGACCCACGACCCAGCCATCTGACTGACCGCTATCCTATGCCCTTTAGAGACCCCTGTTAAACCAGTGGCACACAACACAACACACACACACACACACACACACACACACACACACCGGCATGCACACACACACACACACACCGGCATGCACACAGACACAGACATACACATGCATGCACACATGCTCACAGACAGACAGATAGACAGACACAGACAGACAGACAGACACACACACACACACACACACACACACAAACATACACATGCTGCACGCACACGCACACACATACTGTACAAACACACACATACTGTACAAACACACATACATACACACAAACATACACATGCACGCACGCACACACACATACTGTACAAACACACACATACACACACACATACACACACAGACAAACAAAAACAGTACTGTATGTGTCAGTTTTATAGATTGATCATCAACAGCACACAGCGTCTATATTTACATACCCCACACTACCACACAGGACAATTCCCCTTGGGTATAGAAAATTAATGGTCGAGAAAAAAACTATTCTGTTAATGTTATTTATTTGCATTCAGTTATATTATAATATTGAGTTCCCTGTGGGTGTGTCAAGAAATTATT
>CM059284.1:21923352-21945852 GCA_030347295.1 Setipinna tenuifilis
TTTGATTTTGTGTGTTTGCCCCATACATGTGTTTGGCCGCAATCATGCATATAGCACCTTCAAAAGGAAGCCTAGTAAGTACATATCTGCATTTTTCATTCATTTTGCTTCATCGTATTCATTCTCCAGGGTACCGCAAGGTTATCGACTACTAGTAGTGCCTGGTACCCCGACGACCCCACCACCACCAACACCAACACCACCCCCCCAATAACCCCCACCCCCAAAAACAATGTCCATCCTAGTCCTCGGTAATCTCCAGGATGAGGTCGTCTCCCTCCAGCGTGCTGTCGGTGGTGACGTAGATCTTGGCGATGGTGCCGGTGGCGGGCGAGTTGACCACGGTCTCCATCTTCATGGCGCTGAGCACGCACAGGGGCTGGCCCTTCTCCACCTTCTGGCCCTGCTTAACCTTCACCTCCACCACCTTGCCTGGCATGGGAGCCCCCACCTGGCCACGCACGTCCTTCAGCGCCTTCGGGTGGAAGTGCATCTCCTGCGGGGTGGGGCAGAGAGAGGGGAAGAAATGGGGTAAGAAGATTGTGTGTGAGATTCTATGGTTGTGTGTGTGAAGGTTTGTCTGTGTGTGTATGTGTGTGTGTGTGTGTGTGTGTGTGTGTGTGTGTGTGTGTGTATGTGTATGTGTATGTGGTGTGTGTGTGCGCGCGCGTATGTGTGGGTGGGTGTGTGTGTGAAGGTCTGTGTGTGTGTGTAAAGGTCTGTGTGTGTATGTGAAGGTCTGTGTGTTTGTGTGTGTGTGTCTGTGTGTGTGTGTGTGTGTGTGTGTGTAATAGGAGACGGGGGAGTGTTATAAGTTAACAGTGTTGGCAACACTTTAAAATGATGTGCCTTTAGGTGGAAGTGCATCTCCCTTGGGGCAAAGAGAACGAGGAGTAAGCATTGTGTGTGTGTACAGTATGTGTGTGTATCTTTGCGTTTGTGTGTGTGTGTGAGGAAGTGTGTGTATATGTTTGTGCGTGCGTGTGTATAAAATAGTGTGTGTGAAGGGAAAGGGGACAGTATTATGAGTAAATTGTGTTGGTAATACTAAAAATAATGTGTCTTAACAAATCATTTATTTAATAAATGATTGTTTGATATTTGCAACCTTTACAAGACATTAAATAACATTAGTATTATTAATAAATCATTTTTAAGACTCCCTGGAGCCCTCTGTGCCTGTTGCTTAAACGTCCGCCATGCTTTAAATATTTTATAAGACTGTTTTAACATTGTTTTAGACATTGTTTTAAAGCGTTACCTTATTTTTATAATACTATGGTAAGTGTATGAGTGTTTTGAGTGTTGAGTACTGTACAGAGTTGCTTGAGAGCACCAGATTGCATAGGTCTGAGTCACTGGAAATGACTACCCCAATTCAGATGATTTGGCTTATTCTTAGTATCCATTAACTTTAAAAACAACTTGTCAGAATGGGCGTAATGGCGTGAAAATATTTATAGGTTTAACATAATTATTAACACTGCATTAATGCCAGCTATCTTAAAATACATTTTGAGAACATAATCAGAGATATATTCATAAAAAGTGATGAGTTAATTAATAATTAAGAGAGATGACTATCAGGAAGAATATTCATATAAAATTCATCTCTCTCTCTCTCTCTTTCTCTCTCTCTCTCTCTCTCTCTCTCTCTCTTTCGCACTACTGTGTCCTGTTATCATGCTGAAAGGGTGACAGAGTGCCCGTGTTTCTTCAGAACTTCCAGAAGACTTCTGTGGTAAATATGTGAAAAGAAGTCTTCATTATAAAATAGAAAAAAAAAGCAGCCGTGCAACTGTGATTCCTGTGCTGCCGCCACAAAGGGATGAAAAAAAAGACAGTGAAAGGCTTGCATGACTGACAGATGCATAGTCTATTGTGTGAGAGTGACAGCTTGTACCAGTTTGTGCTGGAATGTGAGTAAGAGTTTCAATTTACTGTACTAACTGTCAAGTTAGCTAATAAAATAAGAATTCATAATTCTTTTAGAAAGGTAAAATTTTTAGCTAATTGCTGTAGTTATATTGCTGTCTGATGTAATTCTTTGTCATTTGCAGTCAGTATGTGACTGAAATGAGGTTCACTGTATGCAGATTTGGGTGTGTATGTCAAACAAATACACATCTACACCTGCATATCAAGTGAATTTAATATACTGTAAGGTTAAGTCATTTATTGGCCAGAAGATGAAACAAATAGGCCAACGGACGCTCAACAAGTTAGTAACAAAATGTTTCCTTAATTGGTCATAGAATAGTTAAATAGAGTATTACACCTTACTCTCTGATGTTCAAATAAAATGCATTTGGCTTTTATTTATTAAAAAAGTAAGATTAAATGTCAATTCACAAGACCAATAACATACATTTAGACTGGGGATTAAAATGGTCCATTTAGGCTACATGGCACCCTCTTTTTGCAACTGCAATTAAACTGTAGTTGATTTTGCAGATATGACATTACAAACCTGCTTCGTTCTAACTCGACCCTTTTTCAGTGGCTATTTCTACATTTAAGATTTACATATAAAGAAGAGAACAAGCGCGTTTCACACTAATGCCAGCTCTGTAACCATGCACAACCTCTCATATTTAAACAAGGTGGTGAAAGTGTGAAAGTGGTTTTCCATTCTATGACCTCTTAAAATCTTACAAATGACACAAACTAGCATGATATAAAGATGAGACTGAAAATAGACTATTAAGGTTTTTTTTGTTGATTTTTTGTTTTGAATTCTCCAAATTTCACAACTTGGTTACCATGGGAAATAGTAGGTCCCCAGACCAGTTTGTGAAAAAAGTGGTGTAATGGGACTATCAAAGACCGAAGCCACCGAGACACAGCAGCGACAGGCTTTTAGATGGAGGGCCTTTTTCAAGCGCGTTAAAAGCATTATCTGGCATTATCTCATTCGCATCACAGGGACACGACTGCATCTAACAGCTCTTTAGAAACAGGCAGAGCTTTCTGATTTGGGGGGTGGGGGAGGTGGGGGTGGGTGGGTCGTGTAAAGCCTTTTCGAATCCTGTAATACAGATGTCTTCCTTATCAGAAAGTTTCGTTCGCATTCTAATTTCCAGTGTTTGGAAGGATTAAAAGTACAAGGAGTGCACTTTGACACATGAACAGTGCATTTATCTGGATAAAGCCAGAGAGTTCCTTATCAGGGTGTTTCTATTTTATATTCAGCATGGTAGGTGAAGATACAAATGAAGGGTAAGAACAGCGGCTAAGACATCGGATTAATTTGCTCTTGGAAACAAAAAAAGGGGAGCCTTTTGTGATTGTGAATGCGTAACTGTTCCTTTTTAAATTATCTTGCGGTAATGGATTGGTAAGGCCCACAGGTTAGACAACACCACAGTTAGAATTAAAAAAAAATAAACCTCTCTACGTGTGTGGAGAGGATAAACTAAAAAGGTTATGGGGAGTCCATCCAGAAGGCTGTAAGCTGTGATGGCCCCTGCTTACCTTCATGGCCAGGGTGTCCTTGACCAGGACGGTACGGAGTTGACCGTTGAGCTCGAAGAAGACGCCCCTCTGACCGACCTTATTGAGGTCTCCCAGCGCGAGGGCTTTGATGTGGAGGGTCTTGCCTCTCTCCAGTTCCACCTGAGTAGGAAAAAGATTTGAGAATATTCTTTAAAAAAATTATCTGTAAAGCAGTTTAGCACCATCAGGGTTATAACCCTACTCAGTGGGATGCTTTTTTTTTGTCTGAATCCCCAGACATGTTCACTGTGTGGGAAAAGTAAGAGGTTGGAAGTTAGGACCATTTTAAAGGGCTCAGCATTTCCCAGGCATCCTTTTGTGGGCACTATTAATACTATTAATAATAATAAAATGATCCCAAAAACTGTATAGTCTCAAAGGGCCCCAAAATGTGCAGCAGTAGCAGTAGCCCCTCTGTGGAATGGTGTATTAGGTGTATCCTTTACACTAAGCCACCCCTGAGCTCTGGAGCAGTGAAGCAGGGAAAACAGGCCTTTTGGAACGGAGATAATCTGAACACAAATGAGGACAGATAAAGAAACGAGTGCTGGGCGTGGATAGAGAACAGGAAGAAGAGAGATGGGGAGGGAGGGTGGGGGCGGGGGGGGGTGGATCACAGAGCCACTGAGGGGGTCAGTGAACGACTTAGACCACCCCTACTTGAGCACCAGGGAGAAGGTTAACATGATGGGGAGATCTGAACATGGAGAATGATAATGGGCCTGCTCAGGTTGAAAGGGGACGCAAGAGAGAACAGGGAGAGAGGAGTGCAAAAGACAAAAGAGACAAAAAAGGAGAGAGAGAGAGAGAGAGAGAGAGAAGAGCATGTGTGTGTGGGAGAGAGGTAGACAGAGAGTAGAGAGTGAAAAAGAAAAAGAATAAAGTGTGTGGGAGGGAAAGGTAGAAAGTGAGAGAGGGCAGGAGAGAAAGAGAGTCAGAGAGAGATTGAGACTGAAAGAGAGAGAAAAAGAGAGAGACAGAAAGAGAGAGAGAGAGAAAGAAAGAGAGAGAGAAAGAGCAAGCCTAGCGTATGCATTGGCTGTCTGCTCTTGCTTGAACGGCATGCAGATCAAGACGAACGAGTGGAGACGGAGAGAGACGACAGAGATGAATGAGTGTGACTCGCATGTGCCTGACACACACACACACATATATACACACACACACACACACACACACACACACACACACACACACACACACATACAGCACACACACACACACACACACACACATACACACACACACACTCAGACACGTTCAGTGGGGGCCCTCTTGGCTGCCTCCCAGACCATGTAATGCCTGCCATGTGACAGAATGAGCTGCGGTGGTTATTTTAGTGACTGCACACCCAGTCAGTCAGTCAGTCAGTCAGTCAGCCATCACTGCCACGCACGTCACCAGGCCCTTTTTATAGCACTCGCTAATCTGCGCTAATCATCCAGAGCTAATGTCTTATTTCACTGGCTGTCCACCGAGAGTGTTAGCTTTGAAAGGCGAAAGAAAAGAGGGGAAAAAAAAACAAAACAAAACACAAGCTCAGTTTAGAGTTTAAAGATAGCAACAAAAAGTAGGAGGGGGAAAAATCCTCCAGTCATCCAAACAGACATTGAATCATGGGGAAGAGGTGGGGACAAGAACTACAAAAAGCGCGCGGGTGTGGGGGGTGGGGGGGCTGATTTAGTGAAGCGATAGGCCCGTTCTGCGCCACGGTGTATCCCTGGTGCCCCCGCTGAGCCGGTTAAAGGTTTTATTTTTGTGTGTGTGTGTGTGTGCTTGCTGACTCCTCCATTTCCCGCTCGCGTCTCCTCCTCCTCCTCTTCGGCCTTAATGGCTCTTATCAGTTATGCTATCTTTGCCCCGCTGCGCCCGAGCGGAAAGATCTGTGGGAGCGCCGGAGCGCGTCGGTGCCTGCCAGCGATCACCCCCGGTGGGGTGGACATGCCATAACAACTTATGCGCCCGCACGTAGCAGCAGCAGCACCTGCTCTGGTTACCGCATTCATCGCGCAGGGGGCAACATGCCGAGCACGCTGCGCTAATTTGGCAACCACTCATCCACAATAGCTACAGGACTGCTAGCTCCTACCCTCTGCCACGTGTACTGCAGCGCTAATATCTGCATGGCGGAAAAAAAAACCCAGGTTACACTTCATTTGGATGGTCCTGTAGAATGTCTACAGCCTTAGCCCACCCATACTGCCTGTGACTTCTACTGCATAGAATTTGGTGTTCAAGTCAGCCTGGCCAACTGGCCTATTTCTGGATGTTCCTTTGCCCCTTAAAATAGGGAACCACTGAAAAACATGACTACTTTACATCAATTGTCATCAGAATCAGTGGTCTGAGTGGTTGTAGCTCAGTCCAGTAGTATACAGAGTAGTATACAGCATTTGATAGATGCCGTTGATGCAGCTTCTGAGAACTTCCTGTCTATGGGATCTTTGCCAGACCACGCTCTGTCTATGAGAATGGTGTGACAGCCAGGCTAGATTGTCTATTCAGACTATTAACCAAGGCCTACCCTGGAGGCAAAACCGACTGTAGTCAAAGTCCCTGTTAACTAGTTTTTCGGATTTAAGTTAGGGAAAGGAAAACTGGTCCGTGTGACAGCAGGCAAGGGATTTTTTTCCTCTTTTCTTTTTTTTTTAATATCAATACAACGTAGAAATAAGCAGCAGCAACATACACGTACAGCAGCAGGAGTAAACGGGATAGGTGCGCTCAATTAACAAGGAGTTATGCACTGTACGCGCAATAAAACTCAAATTAAAGAATCGTTTCCCCTCGTAGGGCCTATGTCTGTCACATCAGCATAGCGTTGTTGTCTGCAGTAGTCGTTTCATCCAGCTGTATGCTGAATGGATACTGACGCAGACATTTACACAACTGTTCCTCAGTATCCGATGCCATCTCGTTGATCCTCCGTGCCACATTGCTGAGTGGCATGGCCCTCAACACCGATGCTGGATCTTGCTCTGCAGCACTGGACCTCTTCATTGACAGGAAGAACAAGTCTTTCTCCAAAAATTAACGGTGATCCCGATTTCGCAATTAAAAGAGAAATGCGTGATAACACCAACTCGCTCTGTGTTTGACTTCCCTTCCGACAAAACAAGGTAACAATGTTGCACTTTGAATAAGCTAATGCTCCTTTAGGGCTTAGGGGGAAAAAACGTGGGCTATCCTCTGATGCCTTGCAGTGTGAATCTTGGTCAGGTGCTCGTTTCGTGTTTCATTGCCTCATTCGAAAACACGTTCACAAAGAAGGCACATCGGGAGGTGACCATTTGTGAGTGAGTTGATGCTCGTTATGTAGTAGGACTTTCTTTTTCGCTGCCATGTTTAAAAATAATATATGCATATATATTGATAAATAGTGTGCTTATTAAACAAAACTCAAGTGGGATGTCTGAATAGTGGTATGTCTGACTAATGACATGTCGGAATAGGGGGTGAATGCCAGACCAAAGCTCATGCTATGCTATGCTATTGTTAGAGGCCAACTTCCGGCAATTTTAAAGCACGCCATGCACTGACGTTGAAAGAGATGGCTTCTGAAAGAGAACCACAGGTTCCATCTGAATGGACTGTAGAGTCATACTAGCGATAAACTGCAGAGAGCTGACCTGGCTTAGAACAGGTAGTTCTCTACAGGAAAGAGAGAGAGAGAACAGAAGCTTATGAAAGGGAATGGAGGTATGGACAAATACATACAGTACAACCACACACAACCAGACCCAGAGCTTGGGGAGGGAGAAAAAAAAATGTTAAAAAGTAAAGCCAATGCAAAGGGCAAATGAGTGCAAAAGGTAAAAGAGGAAGTGAGAAAAGCAGGGAAAAGAACAGAAATGAATATTGGTCGGTGAAATAGAGACATGGGCTTAGCCCTAAATGTTCACTATATAGTACACTATATAGTGTGTCAGTTACATGGGTTAATTTGGCTACATAGTCCACTATATAGTTAATAAGTGCATATTTCGGATATGACAATAAAGCCATGAAGAGAGAGAGAGAGAGAGAGAGAGAGAGAGAGAGAGAGAGAGAGAGAGTGAGAGAGAGAGAGAGAGAGAGTGAGAGAGAGAGAGAGAGAGAGTGAGAGAGAGAGAGAGAGAGAGAGAGGAGAGAGGCTAAGCTAGCTGTGGCTACCTCGATCTCCTCAGCGATCTTGGGCCCGTCCAGGAAGAGGCGGGTGTTAAGGCACTCCACAGGCCCGTACTGCGACGTGAACTCCTTGTACTCCTGGAAGACCTTAGGGTACATCGCTGCTGACATCACGTCCTCTGTCGTGATGTCCTCACCCCATTTGGCCTTCAGGTTGGCCTCCAGGGCGTCGAAATCGAGGGCTGGAAGGGAGGCGCCTGGACGTCCTTCGATACGGGGCAAGTTCTTCAGTACCTGTCATAAGAACACAACATCACAACATTAGATTGTGCCTAACTGCTGTTCATTGTTAAACAGTGCTAAACAATGTTGACTCTTCAACAAATTTCTGTGGAATTTATACTATTTATGCTTTTACCTTGGACAGGTTTTATAAAGGCTGTTACCTAAGCATAGACAATTCATCAAAGACGAGCATTAATAAACAAAAAAATAAAAAATAAACGCCTGCGTCCATGGTTCACCACACTTTAATATGTTATGGATACAGCCCTCTGTGATGCTTGGCATTTAATATTACAATTTCTTCACAAGCCCCCCCCAACTACGCTAAGGCAGACCTGGGGGCCTATCATCCTTTACCCAGCACCACTTCTTCACCCCACCCCCTTCCACCCCCCCTCCTCCAGCATCCAATCTCCCATCTCCACCCTCCCAATTAGCATTTGAATTTGCATACCAAATGAAGTTAGCTTAAAAATTGCATGCGTATTGGTGTGCTTGTGTATTCCAGGCAGGGGAGGAGGCACAAGGGAGTGATTCATCATGGGGTCCAGAGGTGGAGCGGTGAGGCGAGGGTGAGCCCCGAAGCTCCAGGCCCATGTCATGCAAAAAAAACGCTCAGATGGTGGGTGAATTGTGTGTGTGTGTGTGCCTGTATGTGTGTGGGCATGCATCAGTGTGTGTGTGTAAGTGTGTCTATGTGCGTAAGTGTGTGGTATCTGTGTTTGTGTGTAAATATATGTGTGGTGGTGGTGGTGTGTGTGTGTGTGTTTGAGAGTGCTGCTCTTGGGAGGGTTTGAGTTGGGGGGTAGGAATCGACGGCCGAGAGGCAAGCAAGAGCCCATTCCGCCTGACGACTGGCATTAATGATACACGGCTGATGAACGTGCCCGTCTTGATGCGTCTCTGAGGCCCCAAAGCAGAGGCAGAGAATTCCCATCAGTCACCGAGGCAGCGTGCCTAGTCTGTCCGATAGTGGCAGCCACTCAATATGCTCAGCAGATGTTTGAGTCGTCAGCGCAGAATGGCTCCCCATACGGAGCGAACATGGCTGACTGAGGTTCAAACAAAGATCAAACGATTAAAACGCCAGAGATAAATAAACGCGTTTTTTTTTTTTTCTTCGCCGTACCGTGACGTAAACCACTGTTAAGCCGCGGAAATTATCAACGGCGTTCATTAAAACACACACATTGATGATAAAACGGCCTCTGATACTAGATGAGAGCCAGTGAGACGATGGAGTTCTCTTGTGACTCGAGGGCACAACACAAAACACACAATAGGAATGAAAGCAAAAATGTCCCTGAGGTTCGATACAGAAAAAAAACCAAAACAAAAAAAACAGTAAGCACATTGTGATCCTGAAACCGTTGCGAGAAAAAATTAAAATCCCCAAGAATAAAAAGCGAGCACAAGAAACAATCATTATCAAATTTAAGAACCAATTTGAATGCGTGCCCTCCCCCCCCTTTGTTCAAGCATGTTTTCATCTCAGGGTGAGTTTGCTGAAGGACTAAACCGCTTGGCCTTCGTGAAACAATCCATGCCCAATTTTTTACGCCTCTGATTTCACCACGTGAGTCAAATTGACCTTGGGCCCTCCCTTGGTGCGCAACTGGACGCTCCGAGGCCAAGCACAAAAACCAGGAAGAGAGAGAGAAAGAGAGAGAGAGAGAGAGAAAGAGAAAAAGACAGCGAGAGGGAGAGGGAGAGAGAAAGAGAACGCAAACAAGAGCGAGTAAAACAATATCACTCGGCCTGCTCCCTCCATCTAAAGGCAGCCGCCATTATCTCCTGCTCGTGTGTGTTCCAGCAATTGTGGGGTTCCTGCTGGTTGGTAAATTACAGTGGAGGGATATGGTGGGTGGGTGGGTGGGTGGGTTTTGTGGGTTGAGAGGGGATGGCTCAGCACAGGTGTGCCGGTGCCTGACCACCGCTGCCTTTTGTCCGCACACGCGTGGGAGAGGTAGAAAAGCAGCGCCATGGCTGCAGCCTCCGCACTGTGACACCTCGCTCACCCCTCCCCCGCCCCAACACACACACACATACATGCACATACACACACACACACACAGACACGTACACACTCCCATAACTCCACTGCCATGGTTCTCTTTGTCACTCTGTCGCCGCTGGTGGTGGCGGAGTGCTTGTGGAGAAGTTTCTCGGTCTCTACCGCACCGTTGACCTTTTGATCCGGTGTCGTCGGGGAAAGAGAGCGAGAGAGAGAGCGGTGGGCAGCACGAGCCACATGGGACTTCAGGGGTGGTTTGTGTGAGTGTGTATGTGTGTGTGTTTGTGTGTGTGCGTGTGTGTGTGTGTGTGTGTTTGTGAGAGTGTGTGTGTGTGTGTATGTGTGTTTGTGTGAGTGTGTGTGTGTGTGTGTGTGTGTGTGAGTGTGTGTGTGTGTGGGTGGGTGTGAGTGACTGAATGTGTGTGTGTGTGTGTGTGTGTGTGAGTGTGAATGTGTGTGTGTGTGTGTGTGTGTGTGTGTGTGTTTGTGTGTGTGTGTGTGAGTGTGAATGTGTGTGTGTGTGTGTGTGTGTGTGTGTGTGTGTGTGTGTGTGTGTGGGTTTGTGTGTGTGTGTGTGTGTGAGTGTGTGGTGGGGAAGTAAGCACACTGCCACAGGAACAGCAGTGCTCTGATTGGATTATTATATTTATTATATACACTGGCGAGTGCAAAGGAGACTGTGTCAGACACAACTCGCCCGTGTGTGTGTGTGTGTGTGTGTGTGTGTGTGTGTGTGTGTGTACATGTGTATTTGTGTGTAAGTACACTACCGTTAAAAAGTTTTAGAACACCCTAATTTTAACAGTTATTTATTGCAATTCAAGCAGTGAAAGTTTAATGAATACCCCGAAATGGTAGAAAGCTAAGTACTGAACAGCCAGAGGTTAAACAAAAAAAGATTTATTTACCCAAAACCAAAAAATAGTATTAGATTATTGGAATTATACAAAAAGGCATTTTTCAGGGAACACAAAGTGGGTTACCTGATCAGCAGCAATGAAGGTTAAATCAGCCTTGACAGCTAGTGCTACTAATTCCTATAGGTGTTTCAACTTTTCTTGATTACTTACAACACCCAATGTTGGTATAAAAGCAGTGTTGAAACACACACTGTGGTACCAGACCCTCAGCGGCATCAGATGAACAGTATTGTACTGCAGAAAGTAGTGTAATGCTACAAAAATGGCAAGGAAAAGGCAATTAACATTGGGAGAGAGACAGACCATCGTAACAAGCGTTGGTCTTTCCTACAGGGAAATTGCAAGAAAGTCAAGGTGTCAGTACAGTTTTCTTCACCATCAAATGGTCTGGCAGACACCAAGCCACAACTGAATCAGAGAACATGTTTCTAAGAGTTAACAGCTTGTGTGATAGGCAGCTCACAGGACAACAACTTCAAGCACAGCGTAATAATGGTCATAGTAAGCAAGTCTCAGTTTTAACTGTGAAGAGAAGACTTTGAGTTCAAATCTTTGGTTCATCATGCAGGACCTCTGTACGCCATTGAGTCGAGGCGAGAGGATAGTTTCACAGTGTATGACACCAACTTTCAAACATGGAGGAGGAAGTGTGATGGTCTGGGGCTGTTTTGCTGGATCCAGGGTTGGTGACTTGTACAGAGTGAGTGGCATCCTGAAACAACATGGCTACTACAGCATTCTGCAGTATGCTCAGCTGTTATATCTGCATAAGGTGGCTACTTTAATGAGTCAAAAGTTTTGAATATTTATAAATTGATTATATGATTTTTTTCAACCTAAATTTCATATCTGTTCTGTGCTTTTTTAGAGTGCGATACCACAATAAACTAAATGATTTTCAGTAAAACACTGGAAAAAGTGTGGTGTTCTAAACCTTTTGACTGGTAGTGTATGTGTGTGTGTGCGTGTGTGTTTGCCTGTGTATGTTTGTGTGTGTGCAGCATCAATGGGATCTGAGTGGCAGTGTTATTCTTTTAAATGACAATGAAATCTCTTCACATCGGTCTCACATGACTTAGCTTCAAGACACAAGGGGTGAAGAAATTGTTTTACTGACGCTGATTCGTCCGACATGCAAGTGACAGGCCATACTATGCTACTCACAGTGGATAAAGCTGTAATGTCTTAGAAAGACAGCTCAATAAAGCACTATTCACTCAACTTAGTGACATGGACATTACTAAAGAGACTTGACGATGCAAAAGATATCCCACTGAAAAAAACACAGCCAAATTCAGATCAGCTACATGGTTATCTATTTGTCTTAATCCTCCACTGTGTCACTGTATCTTTTGTACATGACACAATTTATTGTTGCGTGAAACAGGCTTAGAGGCAACAAGCATAAAAAAACAAAATAAAGTAGACATTGAAAAGACAAATGACCACTGTAAATTGTCACAGGCAGTATTAATGAGCAGGTCAGGTGAAGAAAGACCAATTATTGGACCAACATGCCTTGCTTTCTCAGACAGCACCTTAGGAGACCCCTCTATATTAAGTTTCAACAAATACAGCATAGCCAAATGTAGTAAAATGTTTTGTTCTGTATTTCTGCCACTGTTCTTATATATCTGAGGTGGAGATGCTGGCTTCAGAGAGTAAAATCCCTGCCATGTTTGTGTGAATTAGGTCATCCACGTATCAGACGATTTGTGTGCTCATTAAGATCAGCTGATTAGAAAGTGGTTGAATACAAAATACAGTATGTGGCTAGGTTTTCACATTTTTAAAGCCAGGATCCCCACCTCTGTATCTGACACAATAGTTAATCGTGAACAGTTAATGTGGTAAGTGTTTCATGTGAACTGTACCACAGTGTCCCTGTGTGTCAACCATATTACTCGTGAATGCTTGGCCACTTGAGGCAGGCAACTTTGGTTTTTGCTGCGGCTGTTCTTGTTTGCTGCGCAGGGCAACAAATCATAGTTAACCTTGTTCGTGGCTCGTGACATCATGTAAGGCCTCATTTCACCTTTCTTGGATTGTCTGCACTCAGTGTGTGCTCTGTTGTGAACGAGTACTGGATAAATACAGTGTAGGGGGCTCTGTTTGATTACACTTCAAGTGTGTCCTCATACCACACACCTACCTACAGCCTCGTCGTTAAGAGAAACATATGCAAAACAAGTGCAATTTCTCAATGAAAGACATTTTAAGGTGTAATTGTTCTAATCATGTTGGGGGCCACCATTGGCAGGGAACCCTGGGCCCTTGGCTAATCAGGTTCGTGGGTAATCTGGTCTACAATAGGTGGTGATTAATGCCTTTATTAAGATCTCAAGCTTGTAGTCATTTGATGGTGAAATGACAAACTCTGGACAAGCTGTAGGCTACTATGGTGGTTCAGCCCCACCCTTTTTCCCTTTCAAAAACTTCAAAAGAAAGTTTTTTTTTTTTTTACCTCACAACTCACTTGATTTTAAAAGTGGGGTGCCTGCTCTACTCAAGGACTTAGCAAGCACGCTGAAGGGCTTTCCTAATGGCGCGCCTTGTCAGCTGACATTTGACAGATGTCCTCGATAGCCTCTCCTCTCCCTCTCAACAGGACACTCGAGCACAAAGTCACAGCCTTCTCAAGAGGCCCCAAATTGTCTGGCTGCCTTGACTTTCCAAAGACATTCCCCTTCTTTTTTTTCTTCTTTGTACAGTTCCTTTTACAGAAGGCAGCGCCTTTGCGCCGCCACCCCCCCCCCCCTCCACACACACACAGACTCCCCACTTCCCTCCAACACTCAACAAAGCAGAAAACATACAGGCTATTAGCAAGTCTCGCTAAGCTAATGCACTCAAAATTGCTAGTAAAATATGCTAATTACCGCACAGGCAGAGGGAGAGACAGGGATACAGCAAGCATAAATGAGAGAGAACAAGTGAGAAAGAGATAGAAAGAGAGAAAGATAGAGAGACACAGAGACAGAGAGAAAGAGAGAGAGAGAGGGAAGAGTAATGACAGAGAGAGAGAGAGAGCAAGAAAACAGAGAGAGGAAAAGGTTTTAGTGGCACGCTCTCTTAGGAGGGATAAAGCACAAAAGAGGCCGGTGCAATGCCATTAGTCACAGCGCTTGCGGTTCAAAGATGCCTCACACATTTGGGAGTCACTCTTCATTAATTTGAATGTGTTTGAGGCGATTTGCTGCCTGAGGGGTTTCACTTGTGTCGTGCGTCTATGCTTGTGTATGTATATATGCATATGTACGTGTGTGTGTGTGTAATTATGTGTGTGCATCCATATGCCTATGTGTGTGGTTGATTACATGTGTCTGTGTTCATTTCAGGAGGAGCTGTTCAGTCAATCCCCCCTCCCCATTCTCAACAGCAATTTAACCCCCACCCTACCCCCCACCATGCACACACACACACACTTGAGGATTTTTTTGTTACACTAAAGTGTATTTTCGGCACATTAAAACACTTGATCTCTTGTCACTCTAAGGTGCTCAAGTGCTCCCACTGTTGTGCCAGCATCATGGGAGGCAAAAACGGGGTTAGTGGTGCCCCCCCATCCCGCACCCCCTGCCTCAAAACAAAAGCACTTGTTATTTTGTTAGCCTGCTCTCAGCTAAGAGATGCTTTGGTAATATGCTAGACTCCTATAATCTCCTCTTTTGTTCACACAAACACGACCTCAGGCTGAGATGTGCATGATAATAGCCGCACCATTTTAGCTCATTAGGACTAAACTGAGTATTAATAAGAATGGAGCAGTTCTCTCAGACAGGGTTTAACACTTATACAACACAGGGAAATATCTAGTTAATATCTTTTCCATTAACTACAAAACATATAATTTGAAGGAGCTTGCAACAAAGCCCGCATTAAAATGTACTAAGTACAGCACACTGACTATTTTTACATACAAGAACATGGTTACATAAAGAGTATAGCTAATTTGTCAATAAATGGTTCATAACACAAATCTTTCACCTCATTCCAGGCCTTTATGTGTGGTGTTAATGTTACTTGAATAGGCCATAAAAATAGATTCAATTAGCCTCATGGTATTAAAGAGTATTTGTTTACATGTGTTTGTTCTGCACTAATGATGAACCTTCCATCTACTGTTATCTGTATCTTCTGTGTGTGAGAACATCTACCATTGTCTGAATCTCCTGTGTGAGAACATCCACCATTATCTCACCTCCAACTCCAGCTTTCCAACCTTGGTATCTGGCATTATCTGTAAGTCCTGTTTGAAAAGTATATTGACTCTCACCTTTCAGCTCCCTAACTTTGGCCTCTAGGCTCGAATGTGAATGTGATTAGCCACATGTACACTGAGTGCAGAATTACTTTTTTTGTTGTTGACCTGTGCCACTTATGCATAAATATCCAAGCAAACACAGATGTACTCCATTCAGTCTGAGTAAAACGGTGCCAATACTGATAATGGTAGCTGTATTTCAAGTCGACAGAAAAAAAAGGCAGGATTTTCTCACTTGACAATGGGCAGAACAGATGAGTCTCATTTCTTATTTATAAATCCGATTCTGAATGCTGAAATTATCACTGTGTGTAATAACAATATAAACTTCCCCATTGCCGTTTAAAACTATGTTGGCGCATTAGGAAGAGGTGTAACATTCAGCTTCAGGATACTTATGATTTATTAAAGAGGACAGAAGCGAGAAATTCTTCCAGGAGCTGAATTGATTTTCATAGGATACTCATTGTCCTCTTGTAACAGATACAAAACCCATGTACACTAGTGGGTCGTTGGGAGACTAGCCGAGGGGCTGCTGTGCATCTGTTGGAGGGTGCAAGACAAATTGACTTCATGTGTCATTGCACAATCAACAATCAACAGTCATGTGACCTAAATCCATAATTGCCACTACCCGCTACCGAAAAAAATCTGTCCTGCCTGCTTTCCTTCCTTCCTTTCTTTCTTTCTTTCTTTCTTTCTTTCTTTCTTTCTTTCTTTCTTTCTTTCTTCCTTCCTTCCTGGTTTCCCTCCTTCCTTTCTTCTTTATTTCCATTCTTCATTCATTCTTTCTTTTTCCCCCCTTTCTTCTCTATCTGCTTTTTGGCAAGGTCTGACACTGAGTCAACACAGGAAAATACCTAGATAATATATTTTTTTATTATCTATCATAACATTTTAAATCACTGGGAGCAGCTCACTCCAGAAGGCTTAACTGTTCAGAGTGACTCCTGCAGTGTCTCCACATTAAAATTACTCTGTCTGGTAATGCCTAGTTATTTTTTGGTGTGAGTGTTTTTGTATTTGTCTACTCCATGGATGTGCCCTACTATCTGGGCTGTTGTCCCTGGATGACTGACAGGAGGCTGAACCAATCAGCGGTGTTCCTACCCTGAACACCTCACCCTGTCAGCCACTGAAACGCCACCTGAATAAATGTGTGTTAAAGGGTTAGCCTGCCTGTCCTTGAACAGCTATTTCTGAGCGAATGTCATTCCTGGTCTTTGAGTATTTTTGGATGTGTGTGTCTACTAGTGCCCATATGACAGAATCTCTCCCCTCCCCCTCCCTGTGTGTGTGTGTGTGTGTGTGTGTGTGTGTGTTTCACTGTCGATATGACAGGGTGTGCATGTTTGTGGTGTGTCTGTGTTTACTTGTGTGGATGTGTGTGTGTATGTGAGCATGTCTAGTGTGTCTGTCCTTATGATAGGGTGTGTGTGTGTGTGCGTGTGTGTGTGTGTGTGTGTGTGTGTGTGTGTGTGTGTGTGTGTGTGTGTGTGTGTGTTCACTGCTCCCTGCTTGTTTGTACTCTTTCCTTTTTGTGTACTCCCCCCCCCCCACCTCCTTATACCTGGGAGAGGATTTGTCTGTCTGTGCCTGTGTGTTATCAGGAGGCACTGGGCCATGGAGGACTTAGGCAGCTTATCCAAATGGATCTCCCTCTCTCCCTCCAGCCTCGATGCTAACAGATACACTCTCTCCGCCCGAAGGACACGAAACACTGTCTGTCATCTCTTATGGGACTTGTCCAACATGAGCGTACACACACACACACACACACACACACACACACACACACACACGCACACACGCACACACACACACACACTTTTCCTTTCCTTCCTCATTCACATTAAGGAACACACACACAAACACAAACATATTCTTTAAATATTTTTAAGCTAACTATACTATACTGTACTAACTATACTCAATTTCTGCTTATCCATAAATGCAACCATCTCTCTTACTTACTTAGAATTATTTACATACTGTATGAAGACACGTGCAGTCACCCACACATACACAGGCATGGATGGCGTTCCAACTTCGATTAAAATGAACATCAGCACAACTTGCAAATGGGATTCTCATTTGTGTATGTGAGGGAGGGGGGGTCAAACTGATATGGGGGCTGGAAGAGGTCAATGAATGACCAAGCTGCAAAATACTCTTCCTCACACACTCACACACACACACATACACACATACACACACTCACACATACACACACACACACACACACACATATAGGTCGCGTTTGTTCATGTGGTGAATGTTGCTTGTCATATTCGGGGTAAGTAATACTTTTTTTTTTAGATCTTACTCTGTGTCATAGTGTGTGCAACTGCATAACTCTCAAAATACATGCAAGCGGAATGTGCTGCTTTCTCTCCGCTTGCTCCGCTTTGAGTGGGCGTGTACCAACCGTCAGTTGAAAAGACATTACATTTAAAATGCTAAATAATCCTGAATGGTAATGATTATTTTGTTTTTGGAATGGTAATATAATGTTAATTAACGGCGCTGTTTTAAATTTCATGTATGTCTATTTTTAAATGTTTATCAAACCCCCCTGCCGCCTTCCAACTGAAAAGAATGGAATGTCATTTGAAACAATGTCATTGGTTACTGCTCGACAAACACCACTCCTTATTTGCATAAAGTTCATGTAGCGAAGGGGAGGAGAAGTCGCCCCACCGGGATTCAAACCCGGGTCTCCCGGGTGACAAACGGGTACTCTGACCGCAACGCCAAAGAGCCAGGCTCGTTGGGATGGCAGTCAGAGCACACCCACAACTCTAGTGATGGTCACTCCATCACACTACCTTCCCCTTCGGGAAGCGCAGCCATGTGCTTCACACACACCGGGGTCCCTCACGCCATGCGCTTCACACACTCACGGTGTCCCTCACGCCGTGCGCTTCACACACTCACGGTGTCCCTCACGCCATGCGCTTCACACACAGGGGGTCCCTCACGCCATGCGCTTCACACACACAGTGGGTCCCTCACACCATGCTGCGCCTCCGATGACCTCACGGCAAGCCATCCCACTTCTGACACCATTTGTAGCGAAGGGGAGGAGAAGTCGCCCCACCGGGATTCAAACCCGGGTCTCCCGGGTGACAAACGGGTACTCTGACCGCAACGCCAAAGAGCCAGGCTCGTTGGGATGGCAGTCAGAGCACACCCACAACTCTAGTGATGGTCACTCCATCACAGTTCAGCAGACCTCAACTTTTCTACCCGCCTCGCTGATCTACGTCACCATCTGCCGCCTCCCAAATGAAAAGAATAGAACGTTACGCTTTGCCTCTTTGCATGTATTATTTGGGCTTTTTGCCTTTGTTGCAATAGGACAGGGAAGAGCACGACAGGAAGTGAGTGGGAGAGAGATGGGGTAGGGTTGGGAAATGACCCAGGCTGGACTCGAACCAGGGTCCCCATGGGGCACCCGCCCATCCACGGTACAGGTGATCCATGCACTGCACCACAGCACCCCCCTGCTTGCATGTATTTTGAGTGTAACAGTTCCAGCTTTCGAGTGCAGACATACACCAACACACAAAATACAAAAAACAAATACACAAGAAATCCCAATCCTATTGAGACATGGTTCACTCTATGTCCTCACAGTGCATGGCGACGCTCAGTAGCAGAGGCAGACATCCCGGGTTCAGAAAATAAAAGTCCTGCCACGCATAATCGTTCCAGCCAATTTCTCTGAACCATCTGATTCTAATCAGCACAGTTCTTCAGCCAGGTAGATGAGCTAATTAGTAAAATTACCTTCGTTAGGTGCACAGGCAGAAGGAATACATGGCAGGACATTTACTTTCTCAAGCCGGTTTGTCCACCTCTGCCAAATGAAAAAGCATTCTCTACAGTGTTGACCACTCCATAGGCATCTTTAAGTTACAGTTGGTTGCAGTTAAATAAACTCTGCTTTAGTCCTTTACGATATATACCTCACAAACAGATAAAGAGGCTGCTGTGGGTGGGCACTACAAATGGTTGTGTAGAGTGTAAGCCTCAGTAAGTTATCTCAAAGTAAATGGTAAAACAGGGGAGTTCAATTGGCTTTATTCTCCTACCAAAAGCAATACAACAGGATGCCTCTATTAGGAGGTTTACCAATTATTCTGAATTACCTTAAGTAGCTCCATCTGTAAACCTCATTTGCTGTACCCCCCTCTGGCCTTTAAAAGCTAAATGAAATAAACAGTGGAGGGAAAAAAAATAGCTGTACCAAAAGAGAGGGCCCGCTGACATGACAAACTGAGTCAAATCCCCCTGAAGTCATTCACATACAGAAACATTTCACACTGCAGGGACATACACAGTGTGGCAGTTTGCCTTTTGACAGCCTTGGTACGTGTCTCACCTTCCATTTTCACCTTAACACACACCTACTTTATTAGCGAGGCTTGCTACTTGCTCTACAGTAAATTACCCTAACCAGGTTTATCTCTCACTTATTTTATTTTTATCTGTGTAATTATTCACATCCTCACACACACCAACTTTATTAGGGAGCTGTGCTACTTAAATTAAATTACCTTAATCACATTTGATTAGATTTGATCTCTAACCCTAATTCGTAATACACACCTCTGGTTTTAAAGGTAAAATGGCAGGCAATTGAGCAACAATATAATAAAAGACACCAGTGGCATGACAAACTCTCTGAAAAGCCCTTGCCTCATTTACATTCTACACTGCAGGGACACAGACAGTAAAGAAAATAATTTGTTTTTTGACAAACTTGCCATGTGCCTTATGCTGAGTTGACATCCTAACACAAACACCATGACAGAGGCTGTCTGCACACTGTATATGCTCTAATGTTTAGGAAACAGACGTAAAAAAGGCAATGTTTTGAACCATGGGGTCAACTTTGTCAACCACTTGCCACTTGCCTTGATTTTTGGCTATTAACCCTTTGTAGGTCAGGAAAAAAAGGAATGCATTTTTCAGGCTTTTCCAGCTCTAGTAAGCTCTAATAACACCATTCAATATTTCTTTTTCTCAATCGACACCCTCCCCACCCACCATTTTAAATTACAAACCTCTACCAAATGGTTGAACTGACCCAGTTCTGACCCCCCCACCGCCCACTATTTAAAAATTTCGAACCTCTACCAAATGGTTAAACTGACCCAGAAAGGGTTAAATAAACGTTGGGGTATGTACAGTGTGCAGACCTCCATCACCCTTTTGGGAAAAAAAACATGCCATGTGGCCCTGCCATCCTCCAGTCACACCCCTAAGATAAAACCATGAGGAAGAAGCCCAAGTAATCGCAGAGTTCTGTCTCAATATGGCTGCCTGCCTGCCTGCCTAAGTCTCGCTTTTTATCTCAGCTTCAGCTGGAGCGCTGGCAGGCATTTAGATTCCACATGAGATCTCCATTTCAGATGCTCCCCTAACTACGCAACCATCAAGCAGAATAAGAAGCTCTCTTAGAGATAGCGTGGCTCTTTTAGACGCGGTACCCGTACCCTTTTGGTAGAATGTCACCCCTCTTTGGAGTGTACTATGTTTGTCTGTGTATGTGAATTTGAATTTGTGTGTGTGTATGTGTGTGTGTGTGTGTGTGTGTGTGTGTGTGTGTGTGTGTGTGTGTGTGTGTGTGTGTGTGTGTGTGAATGATTGTGAAAGAGTTCATACATGTGTGAATGTGTGTATCTATCTGTATGTGTGTGTGTGTGTGTATGTGTGTGTGTGTGTGTGTGTGTGTGTGTGTGTGTGTGTGTGTGTGTGTGTGTGTGCTTGCCTATTTGTGTGTGTGTCTGTGTACGTGTGTTACAGAAGCTGCATGTGGGTGGGTGTATGTGTGTGAGTGTGTGTGTCTATGTGTGAGAGACAGCAGGGGACTGCATGTGTGTGTGTGCGTCTGTGTGTGAGAGACAGCAAGTGCATGTGGGTGTGTGTTTTGGGAGAGTGTGGGAGTATGTGTGGGAGTATGTGTATAAAAGAAGGCAAGAGACTGCACTGCATGTGTGTGTGTGTGTGTGTGTGTGTGTGTGAGAGAGTGAGTGAGGTTGACAAGAGGGGCTTGCATGATCAGCAAGTTAAATGGGGATGTCAGGAGGCACTGTGTTAATAAAACATGCTGAGCCTGGGTCCTGATGAGGCTTTGTGTGTGTGTGTGTGTGTGTGTGTGTGTGTGTGTGTGTGTGTGTGTGTGTGTGTGAGAGAGAGAGAGAGAGAGAGAGAGAGAGAGTATGTGTGTCTATTTGTGTGTGTGTGTGAGCCTGTGTATGTGTATGTGTGAGCCTGACTATTGTGTGTGTGTGTGTGTGTGTGTGTGTGTGTGTGTGTGTGTAGACTCATTATGGAGAGCAAGCAATTGTTAGGTTCACCACGCAGGCAGCAAGCAGGGCCGGGAGGGCAGGGAGCTCAGAGAGCCATGGCAGGGACTATGGCTGCAGGCTCAGGCTAAAGCCGCCTTCTTTTAGGAGGCCAAGCACCTCTGTCAGGAACAAGATGAAGAGTTCCGATGCCAGTCTATTTGCCATGAATTTACAGAGATATATTTACAGTTATATTTATATCTAAGACTGACAAACCTTATTATCAGTCCACCTCCAACTTGAATTGTTTTAGATTGATTTGTTTTTGCTTGATAATGATATTGCAATTGCAGTTCCATTACAATTACTTGGAAATTATTATTAAAACATCTTAGTTTTTGCATATTTTTGCATCTGAACTCTTCAGATAATGTATCAATCTTTATCTATGCAAGTGGCTTAGCTGTAGCTAAGTTCATATGATGTGTCATGGAAGTCTTGATGCCTCTAGCTTGATGCCTCTAGCCCCCCCCCCCCCCCCCCCCCCTTTACACACACTCTTTTTTTTTTCGATAACTTTATGTAAATGTGTCTATATAAGACTACCATGAGCATGTTATAAACTTCACATGGACATCAATGACACTTAAGTGACAACATAAAAAGCAAATGACACTTCATGACAACAGTCATGAACATGAATGGCAGGTCATTAATGTTCATGCTATGTGTCATGTCATGTTTATAAAGAGCACATGTCACCCTTATGTAGACACCTTCAAACAAAGTGTTACCCCTCTCCCTCTCCCTCTCTCTCTCTCTCTCTCTCTCTCTCTCCTGTTTATGTTGTTTTCTGCTCCGTCATGATGGGTCCTCCCCTCCTCTCCTCTTCCCTTCTCTGGCCATCCAGGCGTCCTACCGTTCATCCTCACAACCTTGGCCAGGGGAGCACGTCAAGATAACACGCTGACCTGGCTCAGTGCCCAATCTCTCTCTCTCTACTTCTCTCTCTCTCTGTTTCTTTCTGCCTCTCTCTCTCTCCCTTTCTCCTTCTCCCTCTCTCTATCTATCTCTATCTCTCTCTCTGTGTTTGTCTCAGTCTCTCTCTCTCTCACT
>CM059284.1:21950852-21970852 GCA_030347295.1 Setipinna tenuifilis
GACTGGTGATTAGGGCTGCTGATGTCTCTGGGGACAGCTGTTCGCAAACTAATACTCTCTCTTGCTCGACCGTAATGTTTTTGCTCCGACAACGATACCTTTAAATAGATATGCTGTCACACACACACGGGGGGATCAAAAAACACACAAATTGACACAAATTGACACCTTTTGGGATCATTAGAATTGACTGGAGTATTCTTTTGTTTAAAAAATGGCTCACCCATGTCAGTCAATGTAGCCATATTTTAAACATGTGCATTGCAGAAAACGTAAAAAATACTATGTTGCAGTAGTGCAAACATGTATTTGCATTTAAAAAGTCACTGAATTGAACTTGATGAGCTTTGCAGGGATACGGTCAGCATGTACTGTATAAGGCTTGGCCTGCAGATCAAATTTGCCTATTTTTGAGGAGATTGGACAAAATTTGTAGCCTGATGCAGACTGGTGATTAGGCTTATACCTCTGGGGACAGCTGTTCACAACTAATACTCTCTCACTCGACTGTAACGCTTTGCTCTGGCAAATACATAAATAGATAGGCTGTCATACGTGAAACTGATTAAGAAATTGATGTCTGCAAATTGACACCTTGCAGACAACTTGATGTGTACAAATTGACAACATAATAAAGGCGTGTTGCAAACTGACATCTTATTAAATTCAAGTAGAGTATTGTTTTATATAAACATGCCTAATCCATGTCACTCAATGTAGCAGTGTTTAAAAAAAAACTAAAAATAGTAAGTTGTACGAGTGGGAAGTCACCTCAACAAACTTATATAAGCTTCACAACATCTTAAATGTCTCTGCTGTCTAAGTGGGTTCTGTGTGAAGGAAACATCCTCGAGGATGGATGGTCACTGGGCCTTATGATTCGCTAAATCACGAAGACATCATTTTTAGAGAGTCACGACTCACTCACTAAAATATCAAGATAGCAAAGGTCATGCTGACTTTAGTCCATAGTCACGCCAGGTCTACATGACACAGCCTTCAACCCCTCAGTCAGTAACAGTTCAGCATGACCACCATTACTGATGTTTCACCTTTTACATTTGTTTACCCTTTTAGCAGACACCGATAAGGATGTCTTTTTAAAGGGCAGGCGCTGACTCCTCACTTGTGATGTACAACTGGCAATAACAATTTTATGCAAAATGCACGGCTGCTCAGTATTTGCCTTTTTTTTTAAAAAAACTGAAATTTCTTTGGCATTAAGACAACGCATTGTTCTGTTCTATTCGTACCGATTTCCTCTATGATTTAAGGGGTTCCCGTAGGCCCAAGATGTCACCAGTAAAGTTTATGTTTGGGGCCAGAACTCCATAAAGTAGTGTGTGTGTGTGCCGTATTTCAGGATGTTTTCCAAGCAAGGTGTGGGAGGACCCCCCTGGGGACTAGTGACAGCCATCTCTCATCCCACCTCCATTTTGCCCAGATTTAGGCTCTCTTTAATGGTTTACTATGTCACCCACATATACCTCTCCATTCTGCTCAGCTCCTCCATTTCTCTACTAGCTCTGAGCTCACACTGGCCCTATTTCAAACGGGGGAGTGTGTCGGCAGATATATCACACACACACACACACACACACACACACACACACACACACACACACACACACACACACACACACACACACACACACACACACACACACACACACACACACATACATGATCTTCACTATAAACATTTATAGGAATGTGAACAGCTACCAGGATAAACATGATAATTATCAGCACTATATGTCAAGGAGTTCCGTAAACTGCCAAGCCACACAACCTAATTATCAGCACTCTACGTCAAATAGGCTATGTCAGAGTCTACTTCAGAGTCTAATAGGCAAAACTAGTCATTGAGACCTTTAGTTGTATGTCCTAGAAATACATATATAGGGTAGTTCTCTAAGAAATAAACGCCCTAACTACGTTGGATTTCCTTGGAAATGGGATGTGGTGTGTGTGTGTGTGTGTGTGTGTGTGTGTGTGTGTGTGTGTGTGTGTGTGTGTGTGTGTGTGTGTGTGATGTGTGTGTGGTGTGTTGTGTGTGTGTGGTGTGTGTGTGTGGGGGGGGTGGCAAAACAAATCAGGCAGTCCACATGAGTAACGATGACGCAGGAAACTTAAGGATTAAAAATCCTTAATTACACTCCTGAAGCATAATATGTTTGACCCCTGCTGACCTTCCTCCGGGCTTGGACACCTGACAAAGAACAGCAGACTATTGGCTTTTTAAAATGTTTTAGCCGTTGCCAGAAATGCTTTTCAGCTTCCTTACCTGTCGCTGCTTTACTTACCCATCCCCCTAGAGAACTGGAGAGGTTGCTGTCTTACTTTAGAATTTCCCCAGTGTTTGCCAAAATTGTCAAATATTGTGCCAAAAACCTTACACCTGCAATGTAATACCTCCTTTATGCTGTGTGTGTGTGTGTGTTTGTGTGTGTGTGTGTGTGCCTGTGTGTGTGTGCCTGTGTGTGTGTGTGCCTGTGTGTGTTGTGTGTGTGTGTGTGTTGTGTGTGTGTATGTGTGTGTGTGTGTGTGTGTGTGTGTTGTGTGTTGTGTGTGTATGTGTGTGTGTGTGTGTGTGTATTGTGTGTGTGTATGGAGGTGGGGGAGTGATGGGGTTGTGTGTGTGTGTGTGTGTGTGTGTGTGTGTGTGTGTGTGTGTGTGTGTGTGTAAGTGTGAGTGTGTGTGTGCGTGTGTGTGTGTGCGTGTGTGTGTAGTAAAAATAAGGAGGTTGGAAAGTGTGTGTAATATCTCCTGTGTGTAATATAGGTAACATTAAGGTAATATGTTTATAGGTAATATTTTTTTTAGGAGTGCCGTAGAAACCTGTTTCATCCTAACAACATTTGTGTTCTTCATGTACATAGTTAACATTTAATGAGCTTCACATTTAAACATTTAATGAACATTTACATAATGAAAAAATAAACGGTTCATATCATTGCTGGTATATTTTTCAAAAAGGCCATTTAAATAGCCCTCATCATTCACTGTCACCTCACTGTTTGCGTGGCACATGGGGGATTAGAGACAGGGAGCATCTGTGTGCGAGGTCCACCCTTGATTACAGCAACAGGACCTGGTTAGCATTGACTACCATGGAGGGTCATCCTCATCAAGGGGACGCTTCCGCTCACACACACTGACCTTTGACCTGAGGGGCTCGGGGAAGCCTCCGTGGGGGATGCCGATGAGGCCCTGGAGGTACTCGACTACGGAGAGTGGGAAAGAAAGCTCGTCCGCACGCTCCTCCACCTCCTCCGCTTTGGTCAGGTTGTTCTGCACCATGAACTGGGCGAGGTCACCCACGATCTTTGAGGACGGCGTCACCTGGAGAGAGAAGGGAGAATGAGACTCATGTGAGAAGGATGGTAGATAGATAGATAGATAGACAGACATACAGACAGACAGACAGGTAGACAGGTAGACAGGTAGATAGATAGATAGATAGATAGATAGATAGATAGATAGATAGATAGATAGATAGATAGACAGACAGACAGACAGACAGACAGACAGATAGATAGATAGATAGATAGATAGACAGATAGACAGATAGATAGATAGATAGACCGAAAGACAGACAGACAGACAGATAGATAGATACATACATACATACATACATACATACATACTGCTGAAGAAAAAAATAATGCAGCTAGCAGGGCTAAAATGGATAACAGATGAAGTGAGATGACACAATGAAAGATGAGACAGGGGGAGTGAAATAGGAGGAGAGGGAGAGACAGAGAGCAAGAGACAGAGAGAGAGAGAGAGAGAGAGAGAGAGAGAGAGAGAGCGGAGAGCCCTATCTGGGCTGCTTTGTTTTGCTGTCGCAGGCTCAGTAGTGAGGCGCCGTTAAATGGCTCCAGAGTAGCATGTGAGGGCCAAACAATCCAGCCATTTTTTTTCTCCTTTTGGTGTGCTTTTCCATGTTCTCGATAGAAAAAGGGGGAAGGAAGAGGAATCGATATGGCCAGAACAAATGCTAGAGAGGGGGGTGGGTCGATAGCACCAGCATGCATTTAACACCAACTGAACCTGGTGCTTGTTATGCAAGAGCGACTTTTCTCTGGGCAAACACACACATGCACGCATACAAATGCGATGGAATACACTGAGACACACAGACACAGACACACACACACACACACACACACACACCAGACACTATATACAGTCCATACACACGCACACATATATAGTATATACACCCACATACTGTACACACACAGTCTCATCAAACTCAACCACCCGCAGAGACGGAGGAAGTGTGTGGAGCGAGCCGTCCATTCTCTCATCCGAGCCTCCAGCACCCTTGTGGGACTCGTGGAACAGAGCGAGAGGAAAGTCTCTGGGGGACCCTCCACACACACACACACACACACACACACACAGTCCCATACACACACACATTTCCACACACACGCACACACACACACACACACACACACACACACACAGTCCCATACACACACACATTTCCACACACACGCACACACACACAAATACACACAGTCCCACACACACACACACACACACATACATCCCTCTCCGCCACACACACATACATACATACAGTCCCACACACACACACACACACACACACACACACACACACACACATATAGCCACACGCCACACACACACACACATTTCCACACACACACACACACTCACACACGCACACACACATACAGCCACACCACACACACACGGTCCCACACACAGACACACACAGTCCCCACCTTCTCCTCACCGCCACCCAACCTACCCCCCATTACACAAAGCACAGCGTGGCTAAAACCCACAGTGAGCCTGAGCCTGCAGGAGCGCACTGCTGATTTCAAAGACAGCAATAAGAGGCGCTAAGCTCCGGTCCCCGTCTGCCTCCTGCTCAGCGCTGTGGAGTAGCTGCTGGGGAGGCCACATTTAGCAGCGCAATACACTGGGGAGACCTCTTCTCTCTCTTCTGTCTCAATCTCTCGCTTTCTCTCTCTCTCTCTCTTTCTCAATCTCTCGCTTTCTCTCTCTCTGTGTTTCTCTCTCTCTCAAGCTCTCTCTTTCTCTTAAGCTCTCTCTTGCTCTCTCTCTCAATCTCTTGCTTTCTGTCTCTCTCTCTCTCTCTGTCTCTCAACCTCTCTCTTGCTCTCTCTCTCAATCTCTTCCTTTCTGTCTCTCTCTCTCTCTCTGTCTCTCAACTTCTCTCTCTCAATCTCTCTCTTGTGCTCTCTCTCAATCTCTCTCTTGCTTTCTTTCTCAATCTTTCTCTTGCTGTCTCTCCCTTTCTCTCTCTCTTAATTTCTTTTTCTGTCTCTCCCATTTTTTCTCTATTTCTCTCTCCCTCTCTCTTCCTCAATGTCTTTCTGTCTGTCTTTCTGTCTCTCTTAATTGCTTTCTTTCTGTTTCTCTCAATTTTTTCTTTCTCTCTCTGTCTGTCTGTCTCTCTCTCTCTCTCTTTTTTTCTGTCTTTTCTCTCTCAACCTCTCTCTAATGCTTTGTGTCCAGAGCTGCAGCTGTCCAGAACTGAGGCATTGGATTCATTGTGTCCCCTGCGCGACTGACTTGTAAAGGAAGACTTCCGCTAATGCGCCTTGAAAATGGAAGGCCGAGGAACTAAGCTGTATCAATAGCGCTTATTAGCTAAATTGACGACCCGCGGGCCAAAGTAATGAACTGGGGATCCGAGAGGTTTCAATTCTACTTCCAGGTCGGGGAGGAGGGATGGGTGGGTGGGTAGGTGGCTGTGGGAGGGTGGGGTGGGGGTGGCTGGACAGTTGCTATGGACACGATTTGCTGCCACTGAAGGACCCGAAAAAGAACTTGTGGCCAGAGCTTTAGCAGACAGAGTGTGTGAGAGAGAAAGGAGATGAAATCCACACATCACCAGAGCTGTCAATCCCCCCCCCCCCATACACACACTCCCTTGTTGGCGTTAAAGACTTTCAAGTGTTGGCAGTCATCATTTCAAGCTCATCGGCGAGGAAGACAATATTCCCCCCCCCCCCCCCAACTCCATTTCCTACTGCAGTCCGCCTGCTGCATGACGTGTGTAAGCTGGAGGAGCCACAGTGAAAGACTGAGGAGTTGCTAATTATCTGAGGAAAGCGTGATGGGCTGATGAAAAACGGCGTTGAGCTCTTTGTCGAGTCTCCAGCCACTGCATGTCTACAGTGATCCCCCTTCTATTGTAGTAGTTGCGTTCCAAAACTACCCGCGATAGGTGAAAATCCGCTACATAGAAAGACCATATAGAAAACATTTTATTGTACATATAGTTTAAGCCTTAAAATACCCCTCTCGCACACAGTTTTAATATATGTACTGTATTGGATTATTACTGTATTTCATTCAATATTTATGTTACAGTATAGTCATCATAAAATACAATATTGTTCTAACAAACTTTTCCTTAGCATGCATAGTGACACACAGTAGCATGCATATGTTAATGAAAATAACATAGCGAGACCGCAAAAGGTGAAATGCGATATAGCGAGGGATTACTGTATGTGTCTCTGCTACGAAGACTGTGCTAACTTCGCCATTGGCCCTCTACTACCCTACTACAGCTGCCCCTGTCCCCACAGACAAATATACCAACAGACAAGATCATCTACAGAGCACAAACACACACCAATATACAGTATATCACAAAAGTGAGTACACCCCTAACATTTTTATAGTTTTTTCATTATATCTTTCCATGGGAGAAGTCTAAAGACATAATACTTTTCTACAACGTAAAGTAGGCAATGTACAGCTTATATAAATTTGCTGTTCCCTCAAAATAACTCAACACACAACCATTAATGTCTAAACCACTAGCAACAAAGTACAAAAATGTTAGGGGTGTACTCACTTTTGTGACATACTGTATATATATTACCAACAGTATTACACAGTAACACTGTGTTTATCAGCACTGTGAATCATTCGAATTGTAATGCTCTGTCCTGCTTCTTACCTCAGCTCAATATCCAACTATAATTCCAGGACCTGAATTGAAATTCAAGAGTCTGTTCAATTCTCAAATGTCAACAGCCTTGTTTTTTTTACCATAGTCATCATATAAAAACTACACCATTTTACACTGCAGTTTGATTTGAAAACACCACACGATTGTTCATATTATAGTTGTAATATAGTTGAAGAAAAGAAATGGAATGGTAATAATACTAAGAAACTTCTAGCAAGATAGACCTCATGAATCTTATATTGTGTGAAACACAGTGGGCCCTGTGGAAACACTGCAATGTGAATCACCATAGTTAGACACAACCCATAGACTACACTTCTTGACCACTTCTATGGCATATCTTGTGCGCGCACACACTGTTACAAACAGATGTTAAAATTGTAACACTGACAGATAGAACAGTCAGGGGCGCTCGTTGGTCTAGGGGTTTTTATTACAAATTAACAGATCTAATATATACAAAAAGATGGTAAAGGGAAAATAAAGACAAATGGGGAAATAAGGTCAAAATGGGAGATAATAAACAATAGGCAAAACACAGGTGGAGCCCAGGAGAGAGAGAGCGAGCCAGTCTGCCACCCTGGCTTAAATGGGAAACGGGAACTGGATCCATGGGCTGCACCTGTGCAACAATCAAAGAGGCGCAGCAATTTAGAAACATATGGTGGTGCCCCTTGTGGTGGGAGGACGTAACACCTCCTCACCAAGATGGTGACACCGTCTCCATAATAAACTTAAACATACACCACGTCAGAGCAGTTATGATTAAAACTGCCCCAACACAGTTAACAATGAACAGGCTGCACCTTCCACACACCAGGGTAGAAAAAAAAGCACAGCCCAACAAAAAGGAGGCACAGTATATGTACGTATACATATAAACACAAATGACAATAATCAAGACAAACAAAAATTACGGAATTACCGTAAACATGAACAGAACTAAGGCACCCTGGACAGAGCGTCAGCAATGACGTTGTCGGTACCGCGAATGTGTTTGATCTGCAGGTTGAAAGGTTGCAGGATCAAACACCACCGAATGAGCCGCTGATTGGCATTAAGCATGGGAGCTAAAAATTTCAGCGGGTCGTGATCGGTGTGACGGTAATCAGTGCAGAACTGAAAGGTGTGATAGGGCTTCGCAAAAGGACCGATAAAACGAGCCTGCAGAGCCGATCCAGGGACAGGTAGCAGCATTAGCACTTTGTCGCCCACAGCAAAGTGACGGTCCACCGCCTTACGGTCATACCACGCTTTCATCTTGCATTGAGCCTGTTCGAGATGCTCCCAAGCAAAGTCACAGGCCCCATGCAAGCAATCACGAAAGTCGGTTACGTGCGAGAAATTTGACCCACGGTGTGTTTGAATGACTTGAGGCAGGCCAAAGTTTTGAGCAGATACTAATCGTGCACGAGAAAAATGCAGAGTAGAGTCGACTTTCTGTAATTTACTTCTAGGCGCAGGATGAACAGGAGATGTGATTATACTACCTGAATTGTCAATATTAAGAAAAGTGTCAGATAAACCAATAAAGTCATCAACGTCGGAGGACAGAGAGCGCTTAGGCTGCGCGAAAACTGAGTTTTTAGCCATAGCGCGTTTTACTGCGCAGGCAGGGAACGCATCTGGGTGCTTCTGTGCGCACTGATGGAAAACAGAGGAATCAGGGGCCGATACCTGGGGTAATACATTACCATTGTCTTTAGCCCAAACCTTACCAAATGCGAGATCATTACCGAGGATAAAAGTTACCCCCGGTATTGGAAACGTCGCTCGAACTCCAACAGCCACACAACCGGTAACAAGGTTTGAGTGGAGCTCAATTTGGTGTAGTGGCACCGTTACGGACCCCATTTCAATTCCTCGAACGAGGACACTAGTGCCCGTCTTGGTGTGCTCAGACAGAGGCAAAACCCCATCCAACACAAAAGACACAGCAGCACCAGTATCACGCAGTATACGGACAGGCACACGATTTTTACAACCAGACAGAGAAACAAAGCCGTCACTGAGAAATGGTTCGTAACCAGTTTTATGCTCAGTGACAGAGAAAGCGGGAGAAGGACACGTTTTAATTAAACCCACAGGTTTGACATTTAATTTCGAGTGTTTTCTTTTCAACACGACACAGTTAACAAGTAAATGGCCAGGCCTTTTACAGTAATGACAGGTTGGCAAATCACTAGACACAGGCTTTGACGAAACTGAACGAGGTCCATCCTTAAAGCTTACGCGATGGGTTAGCGCATACTGATCAGCCAAGACCGCGGCTTGATGTAAGGTTTTAACCTCACGCTCTTGGAGAAAGGTGGTAACAGCAGGAGGGAGGCAGTTTTTAAATTCCTCAACAAGCATCAGTTCACGCAGTTGAGCTTGAGTTTTTACCTCACTAGCGGTACACCAACGATCAAATTGTAACTCTTTCTCGCGAGCGAACTCGACAAAAGTTTGCTGGTCCGACTTTTTAAAGCGCCTAAACTTTTGGCGATATGCTTCAGGAACTAATTCATATCCTCGTAATATTGCGTTCTTAATTGCATCATAGTCAGCACTTTGGTCCAGTGACACGAAAATTTGTTGTGCGTGGCCTGTCAAAACAGATTGAATTAAAATTGGCCAGGCATCCTTGGGCCATCGAAGAGTGCGCGCTACCTTCTCGAAATGTAGAAAAAAATTATCAACGTCCTTTTCAATAAAAGGTGGCACTAATTTGATGTATTTTGTAACATCAAACGCTGATGTCGCCAAATCAATGCCACCGCGAGCAGCCTCGCTTTCTAGTGTTGCCAATTTTAGTTGGTTCTCAGCCATCATCATTTTTATTTCCTCCCGACGCAGATCGATCTCTTTTTCTTTAATTGAAAGTTCTTTTAGCCGAATAGTGTCAGCCAAGTTAACCGCTGGTAAAACGCCCTTTTCAATCAAAAACGGATGTAACACCGATTTTACTGATGTTTTTAAACGTTTCTCAGAAGCGCTCAGCTCTACGTCGTAGTGCTGAGCTACTTCAATTAACTGGTCCTTGGTCAGACTATGAAAACGATCCTCTGTGGGATCTTCAGCAAACATTTGTGCTGCTGACGACATCACGGTAACAAAGGTGGACTCGCACTGGCTGCACAGCACGAGACACAAAAACAGTAGTCACAAAAATCCCCTAAAACGACTACAGCTCCCTCCCCATCAAAAGGGTGCTCCACACCTAAACGCACTAAATGGTGAGACTAAAAGTTAGACACAAAAGGGCTATAACCCGACAAGCAGCAAAAATCTAACCAGAAAACACTCACCGTAGCACTACACCGTAACAAACAAAAACAGTGCAGGCCACAAAAGCAACCGGGCAAGGCACAAACTGCGTGATATGCGTGACACTGCAACCTCAATGCTTACCTGAAAAAGAAAACTTACCTAAATTAACCTTACCACTAGTCTTCTGGTGGTTCCCCTAAAAGGCGAGGTTTAACCGCAAGCTCGTGGGATGAAATACAGCACCCCCGAAGCAGGCCGACTAAGGGCTACCACCGAAAACAACAAACTAACAAAAAAAAGTGGTGGACTCTACGCCCACCCGGCGGCTTCCTATTTACAGTGCCACACAACCACAATCAGCCAACAAAAGCGCTACTTACCCGTTGCACCAATGCCTAACTCTCCCAAAACAGAATTTGAAAAAAAAACTATGGGGAATGGTTCGATAGGACGAGGTCCCAAATGTTAGAATCTCGGACGAGGCCTCAAATGTTACAAACAGATGTTAAAATTGTAACACTGACAGATAGAACAGTCAGGGGCGCTCGTTGGTCTAGGGGTTTTTATTACAAATTAACAGATCTAATATATACAAAAAGATGGTAAAGGGAAAATAAAGACAAATGGGGAAATAAGGTCAAAATGGGAGATAATAAACAATAGGCAAAACACAGGTGGAGCCCAGGAGAGAGAGAGCGAGCCAGTCTGCCACCCTGGCTTAAATGGGAAACGGGAACTGGATCCATGGGCTGCACCTGTGCAACAATCAAAGAGGCGCAGCAATTTAGAAACATATGGTGGTGCCCCTTGTGGTGGGAGGACGTAACACACACACACACACACACACACACACACACACACACACACACACTCACACACACTCACACACACACACACACACATACACACACTCACACACACACACACACACATACACACACTCACACACACACACACACACACACACACACACACACACACACACACACACACTCACACACACACACACACACACATACACACACTCACACACACACACACACACATACACACACTCACACACACACACACACACACACACACACACACACACACACACACACACATACACATACACATACACACAGACACACACACACACACACACACACACACACACATAGTTTGGGTTTATTTCTTGGGGTTATTCTAAGTTCTCAGTTCTATTTTTGTCTAATTCTAGAACACACATATGGACACTGCAGTGGTTGGACAGGAACTTTGTTTGTTTGTAGGTGTCTCTTCTGTAACCGCTGTCCAAACTCTGCACTTCCTACTGCCTGACGTGCTACATCTGTTTCGCCAACGGCACACCGCCGCCCCGCTTTCAACCAGTGGAGACGCGCGGCATGTGTGTGTGTTCGTGTGTGTGTGTGTGTGTGTGTGTGTGTGTGTGTTTGTGTGTGTGTGTGTGTGCGTGTTTGTGTGTGTGTGTGTGTGTGTGTGTGTGTGAGTGTGTGTGTGTGTGTGTGTGTGTGTGTGTGTGTGTGTATGTTCTGTGTTTGTGTGTGTGCATTTGTTTATAATGTGTCATATTCTAAAGAGGAGCAGACAGAACTCTTGTGACAGGTGTTAGAAAAAGAGAAACTCTTCCGGTGACAGATTGTAGACCCACTACACAGAAACAACAACACACTGATAAGATTTAAATGAGAGAGAAAGAGAGAGAGAGAGAGAGAGAAAGAAAGAGAAAGAGAAAGAGAGTGAGCAATAAAAAGACAGAAAAAGAGAGAAACTAGAGAAAGGCTGACAGTAAGAAAGAGAGAGAGGGTAAAAGGAAAAGGGAGAGAGAAAGGGATAGAGAGAGGGAGGTAGAGAGGGAGAGAAAAAGAGAAACTGGAAAAAAGCTGACAGAGAGAGAGAGAGAAAGAGGGAAGAAAGGAAGAGACTGGAGAAAGACTGAAGAGAAAACAGAAAAAGGGATAGAGAAAGAGAAGAGAAAGGGATAGAGAAAGAGAGAAAGAGAAGACGGGATGGGAAAATGATCATCCAAAGGGGCAGCAGAAGGTGAGATATTTGGAGGTAGGAAGAGGGGAGGAGGGACGGAACAGCAGCCTGGCGCAGAATACAAATCACAAACCAGACAAATTAGAGGGAATTACGCAACAACTCCGGTGCTACCTAGAGCTCCATAATTGTCAGCTGCAGAGAGAAGAAGAGGGGAAATAAAAAAAAGCAAAGCTAAAAAAAAAGAAACCGTGAAGGACAGAATAAGCCACCACACGGTCGTATCAGGGCCGGCAGTTCATTGGAATTGATCGCCGATCGTTTGATTCGCGCTTTGGGGGAAGGCGCTGGCAAGTGGTGGCAAGACACAAACCGAACCCAACGTTGACAGCACCAGGGCCTCGCAAAAAAAAGTCATTGATTGACTTCGGCGTGGGGGTCGATGGCTGAGGACGAGTGATAATACTTCTCTGGAGAGCCCCGAAGGAGGAGGGGAGGAGGGAGGAGGTCACTGTTAACAAACAAGCACCTCTCACAACCAGGGGCGGGGAGCCTGGGGTGGGGGGTTAGCAAAAGCTCTGTTCAAGGTCACCGAAAATTGCCCATATTTATTAGCTGATATCCACTGAGTGCTGGCAATCCATATTAAAAACATTAAATGGTGGGGGTGAACTTACGGCTACTTAAGTGACCCCCCCCTTAGGTGATGTGATAGTAGTGATCCATCCGTCAGCATTATATTGACAGATGATTGCATTAGCCCTGAGCAGCTTACACGCGCACATACACAAGCCAATCCCCACAGGCCGCTGCCTCGCCCAGATAGTGTCATTCATACTTAGCTGTCAATCGCAGCTGGTTTTACAGGCTGTGAGCATGTGTGTGTGTGTGTGTGTGTGGACAAGCACACCCGTGTGTGTATTTGTGTGTGTGTGTCTGTGTGTGTGTTTATGTGTGTGTGGACAAGCACACCCATGTGTGTATTTGTGTGTGTGTTTGTGTGTGTTTGGACAAGCGCACCCGTGTGTGTGTGTGTTTGTTCATGTCATGAGAATTCACCATGTCTATTTTGAGAACCTGAAGCACGAGTGAGGAGTCTGGGGAGCAGAGAGTGAATCTCAGAGATTAACCTCAGGCTTTACACATGGTGGTGGTGGTGGTGGTGAGGGCGGATGGACGTTTCAGATGTGAGGTAAGGTACCTAAGTATGTATGTATGTTGGAGAAGTCAGTTAATAAATAAATAAATAAATAAATAAATAAACACCGGGAAAAGCCTTATCGAAGTCGTTCTTGTAAATGCCAGCTTGATGAAATCACTGCTTGTCAGGCATCAAAAAAAAAAAAAAAGCGCATCTCCTTCTGCCTCACAGCCAAACCTGCAAGTGGAACATCAAAGTGGCAAGGAAGCGAGAGCAGTGATGGACTCCAGTAATGGTGGGTGGGAGCAGGGTGGGGTAGGGTGGGGTGGTGGGGGGTCGGGCTTTGAATACAGGGCTGGAGGATGGCTGAGTGGGTGGGTTGGTCGGAGAGGTGTGTGTGTGGGGGGGGGGGTCGGAATGAAGAACATGGAGCAATTCTAGAGCATTCCCTGAGGTGAACTGAGTAAATAACCAAACGAGGTAAACAGATCAACAACATACCACCCAAACGCCCCACCATACACCCAGAGGCAGACATCCCCATGTTCAAGAAGTGAAAGTCCTGCCACATATTTTTCTTTAGCCAATTCCACTACACCAGCTGATTCTAATACGCACAACTCTTCAGTCAGATAGATGAGCTAATTAGTGAAATCACCTGTGTTTGGGGCACAAGCAGACAGACTGCAAGACAGGACTTGCACTTCCTGAATTTGAGCTTCTACCCTTTAGGGAGGCCAATGCCAATAAAACACTTTTAAAAATTCCTCCTTTGTCCTCAATGAAATTAGGGCAATAAATAGCACAGGGACCTCTAACGGAATCACCTCAGTCCTTTTATAGGTTGCCTATTTATAATATTTACGAATCATTTTGGTATATCACAGGGCTTTCTTTGTTTTATATAAAATGGTGTGCTTGTATGTGTGTGTGATGCTTGTGTAGTGCCATACCAGTAAGTGAAATGTCCATTTTATTGTTTGTTTTATGGTAAAACCGAAGACTAATTTCCACAATAATAACAATGAAGTTTTCATATTCATATTGGAATTGCCTCTATCCACCCTACCCTTTACCCTCCCTGGCTCACCTTGATGATGTCACCGAGCAGCTTGTTGGCCTCGGCGTAGGCCTTCTTGACTTGCTTAAACTTGTTGCCCAGGCCCATGCTGTGTGCCTGGAAGTGTAGGTTGGTGTACTGTCCGCCGGGGATCTCGTTCTCGTAGACGTCAGCGTTGCCCGACTTCATGGTGGCCGTGCAGTCAAACGGGGCGTACAGGCCCCTGGCTACCTCCCAGTACTCGCTGTAGTCGAAGACTTTGTCCAGGGAGATGCCTGTCGGAAAAGAAAGAGAGAGCGAGAGAAAGAGAGAGAGAATGAGAAACAACTAGCAATGAAGCACATAAATCAACTGTTAGAAGTAGTGTCTGAGTAGTCCTTTGTGTACTGCTATAAAGGGTATTGAATAATTTCTACATTTCTGGTCTATTAATCTACCATTATTACATAGCTCTCTCATTTGCTCCATAGCACAGTTGTAAAAAAATGACAGACTGTTTGTGAAAACCTCCACACAGCATTTCTCATGCTTGTTGTTGTGTAAATTGGACAACGATTTGGCAAATTCTTAGAAATGATTGTGAACAATCGTCCTCAACCGACTAAAGCTGTCAACTCTGTCTTTAATTAATATGTACGGCGCTGCATCGCAGTCGAAAACATATAGCATACGGGGGGTTGATTGAATGCCCAACGTTTGGGACTATCTGACAGTTTCAGGATATATTTCAACACTTTTTTCAGTAACATGCCTTTCTCATTTATGGCGTGTTGAATAAATGACAAATTAATCTCGATTGCTGCTGGATTCATACTGATCAATGGCAGCGAGGATGACTCAGAATTGTGTCTGGCTGCTGAGAAAAGAGGGGAGGGGAGTGCCAGGCTGGTGTTCTGTCGTGCTGGGTTACCCGTAGCTAAATTTCATAGAATGGTAGTCTAACTTACCTTTATTACTAAACCTAACCCTGACCTCTTCTAAACCTCTAACTTTCCCTTCCTGCGCTTATGTGATAGCACAACTTAAACAAATACCCCTAGTGTGACAGAACATAGGCATTAGAGTAACACAAAGTAGCACAGTGTGCTACTGTGCAGTCTTGCAACACACCAGTGAATTTGCTCAGAGCTCCACCATTAGGCCTTATAAAAATATCTCATTTTGGTAGACACCCTCTACAGGGATCTCATTCTTTACACTGAAGAGGTTGGGGAGAGAGGGGGGTGTTAGCTTGTAAAAAGAGGCTAGTTACAAAATTACTGTATGTGCTCACAGGGGACAATGTAAACATTTTGCCACTCAAATGGGGTTGAAAATGAAAATGGGTTGGTGGCTTCTCACAGAGTTGCTGAAGAAGCTCTTTTTTCCCCCCTCTCCTCCCTCTCCTCTCCTCTCCCTCACTCACTCACTCACTCACTTCCTGCTTTTATTACTTTGCCGCTAATGAGAAGCCCCTTTTTTCAGGCACGAGGTGGCGAGCAAGCGTGTGATCATCAGCTTCATGATTGGATGCTATTACACGAGGCCTGCCTGCATGGCAGCAGCACACAGAGGATATAGAGTAACAGCAGCACTGAAGGAAAGGAAAGATTTCCCCCTTTTGTTCCTCGACATGTTGTACATGTCGGCCGCTAATCCACAGATTTGTGCTGCCACGCTGCTGCGTGCAAGCGGATTTGGGGCGGACATGTGTGTCATTAGGTAGAAAACGCTTTAAACATGTTTAAGGAGACAATAAAATAAATAATGCACAGATCGTGACGATAAATAAATCCAATGCTTTTGCGGAATTGCACAACAGTGTAGTAGTAGTAGTAACTCACGTGTGTGGCTGTGGTTCACAGAAAACTAATTATGCTAAGGCCTTTTTTAAACTTAGTTGAAGTGTGACAGATGGGTGGAGGCATAGCTGTACGGATAGATACAGGGAGATAGACAGATGGACGCACAGACACACACACACACACAAAAGAGGACGGACTAGTGGAAGAACAGCGGTGATCCTCTAGCTATATTCGAGACAATACAGTGATGAAAGCCTTCCCCCCAAAAAACCAAAGACAGACAAGCGGGCATCAAACGAGACAGAGACAGAGAGACGAGCAGATGGCTGGAAATATGCGGGAGCACGATATCTAAAGCAGCCAAACAAAAACACAAGCAACAAGAAGAAGAAGAAGAAAAAGAAGAAGAAGAAGCGGGGCCTGTGTGTGTGTGTTTTTTTAGGGTGTAATCAAAGCATACACGCTGTAATCAGGGACTCCCTCAATACTACACAAGGACATTAAAATGATCCACAATAACAACCAAAGCCTGAGCCTTTGAATCCACCTTTTTGAAGCCGGTCCAAAGTGGCCTTGTTTGTCAATCAATCGGTGTGCATCCACCACACTGCTGTCAGGCCACTGTGATCAATGCTAATTAAATTAAGCTAGTCGCTAATAGCCTGATGCCTCAACAGTGCCATCTAGGTTGTGTGTGTCTTTTAGAGCAAAGTGAACCTGGCACATGCTAGCACGTGCATGAAAAGCTAAATCACATTTACCTGCTGAATCGTACATGTGAAGACACACACATGCACACACACACCTTAACATATACACAAATTCATGTATGGTTAATATAATGGATACACATGAACATGCACACACACACACAAACACACACACACACAAACACACACACACACACACACACACACACACACACACACACACACACACACACCTTAACATATACACTGACACACAAATTCATGTATGGTTACTATAATGGATGCACACGCACACGCACACACGCACACATGCACACACTTATGTCCTGCTGCTTCTCCTGTGTAAACCCCTGACGTGATCATAGCCTTTCTTATATGGAGTCATGGGGACATTGCTACTGTGCTGTTTCCCATTAAAATGATCACACGCTGCTGTGTCAGTGGCACATGGAGTAAATCACACACGCCTTGGGAAAAGACTATTTAATACCAGCACACACACATGCATGCACACACACACACACATGCACACACACCTACGCACACACACACACGCACACACACACCTCTAACATGAGTAAATCACGTGTGTCTTGGGAAAAGACCAACAACTCACAACTACACGAGCACATACACACACAGACGCTCTCTCTCTTTGACACTCACACACACAACTAACATGATTATAGCCTCAGCTATATGGCGTCATAGTGACATTGCCACTGTTCCACACTCCCAGAGGCTCACAGAGTCCTGTTCACGTCGCTATGACAGACGAGAGAGAAGACTAAGGGCGTACTGTAGGACCAAAGTCAAACTGACGATTAGCCTTGGCCAGCAACTATAGCCACTATACAGCATTGACCCACTCCAGCACAAGAGGAGCATTTGAAGAAACACTTTAATGTATGCACACACACTCACACACACACACACACACACACAACCATACACACACACACATGCACACACACACAGGCACACAACCATACACACACACACATGCACACACATACGCGCACACACACACACACACATACACACACACACACAAACACACACCCCCACACACACACACACACAGACACACACACACACACACACACACACACACACACACACAACCATACACACACACACACACACACACACACAACCATACACACACACACACACACAGGCACACAATCTCATACACACACATACACACACACACACACACACACACACACACACACGCACACACACACACACACACTCACACGTAGCATCATTTGTCATGTCTTTAAAATCGTACACAGAAAATGCACAGACAGCAATCATGGCCGTTCTGCAGAGTAAGTCATCTAGTCCAAGCCTCGCCTGGGGACCAATAACAGGGGGCGAGACGAAGGCCTTGAAGAGGTTGCCTTGACCACAGCCATGGTCACCATCCTAGCAAAAAATCTGTCTGCTCCCCATAGGCATACGTTTGTTTCCTGGTGGGCAAATCATTTCTCAGAACTATAAAATTTGAACTAGTCTTCCACTAATCACCAGAGGTGGACAAACTGGCTTGAGAAAGTAAAAAGCTTTGCCATGTATTTCTTCTGCCTGCACTCTAAAAGCGACACTATGCAACCTTCATCATCTTCATAAGTCGGTAGATGCTTAAATTGAGTCATTACCAGACAAATGAACACTCTCTTGCCCACCCCCACTGCCTGTGGACCGAATACCGTGCTTACAATATCTGGGTGTCTGTCCCGGCACCCTCAAACTCACACTCAAGACTCGAACATCGCGAGAAGCAGGATCATGTTAAATTCTGAAGAAATTCTGACTTTATATACCTCCGTGGACATGGCTACTTGCATATTAACCTGTTACTTTAATCAGCTGAGTTGAAAACATGTGCACAATTTGAGGGGATAGTGTTCTTTTACTTTCTGAACCTGGGATGTCTAATTCCACTAATCTCAGATGCCTGAATGCAGCATACCTGTACAAACTTAAACTTAATCCTTTAAATTCATCATAATTAATAACCTTAATTTCCTTTGGGATCAATAAAGTTACTCTACTATCAATAAAGTTACTACTCTAGTACTCTACTTATTGCTTTTAGTCATCCCACCATGTGACATAGCCCTCCGCCCTCCGTCCACTGATTGGTAACCCACAAAATGGGTCGAGCCAAAGAAAGAACCTTAGTAAAAAGAACCTGACGAAGTAGTGTAGCAAAAAAATATTGAGAGAAGGTACTACAGCAACAACGCTAGCCTGAAGTAGTGTAGCAAAAAAATACAACACTGAGAGAAGGTGCTACAGCAACAATGCTAGTCTGGGCTACCACCATGCAGCCTTAATCAAAAATCCATTTCCCGCCCGCCCTCAGTCCCACAATCCCGCTGATAATCAGTGCACCACGCTTGCTGACACATCGATTCCCGAAAATCTCCTCGCACCGACCATCGCTTCATCAGGAGGAGCCGAGGCCGACGGACAAGAGAGGATCTGGCGACTCAGCTGGCAGCCGAGCGTCGGTTAACTAGGAATTAAGTGCTTAGCTGCCGTGGGATCGCAGAAAGCTTCCAACAGAGTTATATTTTTTTTCCGAGATGATTGAAGAAGCTGGGGTGTGTTCCTCATCTAGGCCAAACACATCCCACACACACACACACACACACACACACACACACACACACACACACATACATGAGTACACACACACAGACGCGTAGACACACAAATACACACTTCCCGCTATTGGAAGTCACGTTCTCGGTATTAAGGCATCTTAGGAAAGACAGAGAGAAGTGCTAAAACTGGTTTGTCTCTCTAAGACACTCGGTGGATTAGCGTTGGGATTCTGGCGCACTTTGTCTCCTTGGAAGGAGTGTATCTGTGTGTGTGTGTGTGTGTGTGTGTGGAGAGGCCAGGAGGGGGGGTCTTATTCTTTGCTCACAGCGAAGAGTGCGCCCGACGTCTCAGACCCAAAGCCCTTGCACAAAAGGACTCGGAGTAGAGTCGAATAGTGGTGGTGGTGGTGGGGTGTCAATAGTGGAGGGAAGGAGAGGAAGGAGGGAAAAG
>CM059284.1:21973352-21980852 GCA_030347295.1 Setipinna tenuifilis
GGTTTGACTGGCACTGTGTAACAAATTGAATGTGTTATTGTTACTTCGCGTCTGTCTGTGCGAACTGTATCTCCATCTGTCTCTCCGCAATCCATATCTCTGCCTTTCTTCTACTGTCTTTCTCACTCTCTTTTTTTTTACCAAAACACCTTTTGACTTCTACCTCTCAAGTCTTTGGCCTGCTGGTCTTTATCTGTGTTTTTGCCTGTGCGCCTTTTTAAGTGTTTTTGCCGTTGGGTGTGTGAGGTCATCACTGACGGTCAGCAGGCTTTCTGTCCGCTACATCACAAACACACTGCAGGACATACTGACAGGCAGAAGCCATGCATGCTCACACTTGCGCACACACACACACACACACTGCTGCGATGCAACACCAGATTCCATTAACATCAGTTAGGAACAGGAAACTCTGCAGCTCTTTATTGATTGACACAGAGAGTGCCTACACTTGACCGCTGATTGATTGACAGGCTGGCACCAATCTGCCGTCGATCGATTTGCTGCAGGGGTTAGGGGAGTGGGTGTGATGGGGGTGGGGGGGGGGGGGTCACAACGACTGGGGTGTTGCTAAGGCGTGTGAATCCTGACTGACAAACCCTTTGCTCAACTGGTTCCCGTGCCAATGGCCATGATGACTGACAAGCCCTTTCGTCCTTTCCCAACGACCCCGGACGTTGAGGGAGTGTCCTTGAGTTCGCTTGTGCTCTCTCTCTTGTTCGTTTTGGCCCGTACCTTTATAAGGGTTTATTGACTCTCTGCCTTCCTTTCGTTGGTATTATCCACACGTTCATGAGTGCTCTGTATTGTAAATTCATCCCTTTCCTGCAAATGTAGCCCAGGAGGTTTGCTCTGCTCTATTCCCTTCTTTTGTGATAATACTGAACCTGCTTCAACCCCTTTGCTCTGTAAGGCTGGAGAATGCTGTTGGGGCTTACTGGAGGCATTAGCTCCTACCATTGTACAGTATCACAGTATGCATGATTGCCCTCCACCGGGCAACGTGAAGTGAACCTCGGAACGTTGTAAAACAGTCGTTAAATGTGTACAATTACATGTCTTTCAGGATACTGCTGGTGTGACAAGTTAAAGTACAATTCTGTACGTTCTGTTCTGAGAGTGTAGGTTACTTATTGTAAACGGCAGTCTACAAAATCCGAAGCACATTGATCTAGTGAAAGAATTTAAAAATCCTTTATTGTAATGGATTTCACAACACTGGTAAGTCTGTCCACGTCGTCTTTACCTAATAATGTTGAAGTTTTTTTTTAAACAATCATTTAAATATTTGTCTCATATTCATATCCATCTTGTAAGAAATTATAGTTGCCCTGCCTGATATTCATGATGAAGCAGACACTTCGATCATTACGAAGGTGGTCTCCCAAATGATAATTTCATTATGATAATAACAACGGTCCATATTCAACCATCGCCTGGGGTAAGAACGCATGCTAGGTATGAAAGCACCAACCAACTGTAGTATGGGCTGTGGGGGTAGGCCAGTGAGAACCATCACAGGCAATGTTTCAAAGTCATGTAATTATCATACAGAGGGACAAAAGGTCTCCAGGCCTGTTTGCATGATTAACCCAGTTCATTTACATCAAGGCCATAAATTATAACAGTATAAATGGCTAGAGTTTCAGATGCTTGGGGGTCATATTAACACCGCTGAATCTGGAGTATGTTTCCCATGCTTCGCCACTGCTTTTTCCTGGAATAAAACGAGATTGCTGTATCCACCAAGAGAAACATGGATCCTTTTCCTTTGAACTGTTTTATCATAAAGTACTATAATTCTGAAATTATTCCTCAGAAGTATTCACCTGTGCTCATCACTAGTCTTTAGAGCAAAATTCCCTATTACCACCAAAATAACATTTCACCCAAAAGTAACTCTTGCTACCAGACCTATTGCAAATGCTCCCTATTAGCAAGACTTACCCATGCACAATGGACTACAAATACTGACAACTGACAAGACCGTAAACATTGCAAAATGGCAAGTCCTTTGTTTTCGCACTGTGATGCGTTGCACTGCAAAAAAGCGAATATGACAAAAAAACAAAACAACTGTGACACCTCCTTGTGACAGGCTCTGTAAATGTTTTCAGACATGTTTTCAGACAACAAAACGTGGGCAGCCACTTCCTTGAAATAAGAAAAAAAAAATCCTTGTTTCCTGAACGCCAGTCTGTTGATGCAAATTGACTAAAGTGTTTGTGGGTTAGTGTTGCTTACCAAGAGTGCCTGTCTAACATTATTTGGCAGAGGAAATATTTGGTAACACTTTATTTTACAGCTCCTTTTTTAATGTATCTACCAGAGGGGGACATCCTGGAAGTATTGCCACATGTTTGTTCCAGCCAATTCACTGAACCAGCTCATCCTAGGTAAATGAGATAATTAGTGAAATCACAGACAGACAGAAGGAATACATGGGAGGACTTTTACTTTCTCAATCTATTTTGTCCCTTCTCTGGTATCTACATGTAACAATGTAAAATATTGTGTTCTTACACTGTACATACCTAACCCTAATCCTAACCCCAACTCTATGGTACAGTGTAAGTACATAATGTTACTGTTGTTAAAAACTTTGTTGCAACAGGGATAGTAGAATAAATTGTTACAATATATTTTCAGTGTTTAATGATTCAGAGAACTACATAAATATTTTGCCAATAGAAATGCACTTTTCCCAATCCAAATATAACAATTTGGCAAGCAGTGCACTGCACTAAAAATACAAATCAAGTGTATATGCTCATTTGAGTGGCCAGTTACAGCCCAAAACTGATATACTTGCTTCTGAAACAGCCAACATTTTTTTTCTCCCTTGCAATTTCCGTTTGAAACAGAGTGTCTGTTTGTGTTTTGGCTTGAGTGACCCACTGCCCATTTCAAAGATATTATTAGGTATTGTTTTGACACACCAGGTTGCCAGATATAAAACCAACTGGCAGGCAAAAAACACCATCATGCTGCAGCCATGGATACAAGCAAACAAACCGGATCAGATGTGATATTAGATTACATCCAGTCTAAAAAAAAGCCTTGCCATTCCTCCAGGATAGGATATTTGTTGAATTCAGCAATCTCGGCCTGAGGCTGAGTGCAGCCCACTCTAACTTCACAATGTGCATTTCTGAAACAGAAGGCTTTTGTTTTTAAGGTAATGAGTTTAGATTTGGCCACTGTACAAATCCATCCATGCATCTAGCTACCACTGAGAGAGGTATAAAAAAAATCCCACTTGAGCTGACAAATAGTTTGCAAACAATGAAAACACTGCAGAGAAGATGATGCCAAGCAACACAGATAAATATAATATCTTCATTTAAATCAGAATACCATATGTCCCTTCGCATATATATACCATCTGCAAAAGGACAAAGGTATATATATATAAGCTGATCAATTTACAGTAGAGTGCTCTGTACCGCCTGTCATGTTGCACATATTTCACACTCGTTCATCTCCACATCCATTGTTCACAAACACTAGAAGTGCAGTATTCATTTTACACACTGTAGCTCATTAGCACCTAATTATCTAATTTAAACGGAATAACAAATTTAATTCAGCCGTGGGTTTTATGTGGACATTGGTGATCCTTAATTGGTAATGCTAAGTATGCTTGGTCTCTCACCATATACAAGACGATAACAATTGCTGTCACACCCTACACTGATTTCACACGTAAGTGTTCAGTTTTGTAATATGGCTGGTCTGACTGAGCAGTGGTGAGTTTAACAACAGTCATAATTCAATTTTTTTGAAGTTTACTGACTTCACATGTCACTACTGAGTGCTGACTTATTGATTCAGTTATTGGTTACCATTCCTCAGTGTTAAATGTGGCAATGAGGCCAGAACTCTCATCAGTGTTGAATTTAACAATGGAGTCCAGACTCATCAGTGTTGAATTTCGCAACATAAGTACAGACTCACCAGTGTTGTGAAATCCATTACAATAAAGGATTTTTTCATTCTTTCACTAGATCAATGTGTCACTTCGGATTTTGTAGACTGTTGTTCACAATAAGCAACCTACACTCTCAGAACAGAAGGTACAGAATTGTACTTTAACTTAACACCAGCAGTACCAGTCAAGATACATAATTGTACATTTTTAACCATGGTCTTACAACTAGTTTGTATCTTCTCCAGAGCTGAAGAGGTACACACCACCAGTACCGTTAAGATCCAAATATTAGCCTGTGGGGGTATAGTAATGCTGACTGTACCTCAAGATATAGATTTGTACCCCTACACTCTCAGAAATAATGGGACAGTGCTTTTGGGGGTACTGCCAGTGTGACAAGTACAAGTACAATTCTGTACCTTCTGTTCTGAGAGTGTACTGGCTAAGGCCTTACCTATACACAGGGGGACAGTTGAAGTTCAAAAAGCACCTGATTTTTTTTCTTAAAATAATTGACCCAACATAGCACTTTACCACTCTCCTCTGTTCTTACCAGTGTTGAGTTTGGCAACATCACCAGCATTTTTAGGGCTTTTTTTCCTTTATTGCGACAGGACATTGAAGATGGTGACAGGAAATGAGTGGGGTAGGGTTGGGAAATGACCTAGGCCGGATTCGAACATGGGTCCCCATGGGCACTTGCCCATTTATGGTACGGGTGCTCTACACGCTGCACCACAGCATCCCCGCAACCAGTGTTTTAAATGTAGCCACATTAAGATAGACTCACCGGTGTCCAGTTTGGTGCCGTTGGTGCAGGCCACCACGGCGCCCATGCTGGGCTGGGAGGTCATGCCAGACATGGAGTCCACCGCCACGTCCACCACATCAGCCCCGGCCTCAGCGCACGCCAACATGGCCGCCACGCCGGCTCCCGCGGTGTCGTGGGTGTGGACGTGGATGGGCACCTCGGGGAAGCGGTCGCGCAGCGCACCAATCAGAAGCCGGCTGGCCTCGGGCTTCAAGAGCCCGGCCATGTCCTTGAGAGAGCGAATGAGAACAGAAGAAAAATGGAAGAAAAAAAAGAGCAAATTGAAATTAGAAGAGAAAAAAATGGTAAAAAAAAGAAGATGGGGGGGGGGGGGGGAGAATGACTTTTCAATGTCTATCATTACAAACGTAAGGATGAATGTTACCAAATGATAGATATGACATTTTTTATCAAAAATGTTTGAGCAAGCCATCACGAAACGGAAGTGAACACGCCACAATGAAATGGCAAGAAGGCAACACAGAAAGAAGGGAGTGAGTCAGATATGAATAAAGACAAACAAAAATAAACCACAGTAATGGCTGGGTTACTGAGTAACAATCCTGTCTTTAACAATGTAGACTCGGCCACCAACTGAAACCTGAATCACCACCCATGGCAACCAATCATTCTGCTATTTAGTCATATGGTATTTTTTCTGACAATAATAAATAAGCTTCTATGCAATATTTCCTTAATTGACATAATGGACTGGTATTACACAACAGGCTCACCACAATGACCAGGAATTACAATCCTAGACCTTTGTGCAGTTACAGTTGCTAAAACCTTTGTTTGTCCACACTTGGACCACCGTACCTTGATTGCCAGGATGTGTGTTCCAGCTTTAACCAGCTCCTCGGCCAGGCCCAGGTAGTAGTCCAGAGAGTACTTCTGTCTCATGGGGTCGGACACGTCACCCGTGTACGAGATGGCCGCTTCCACCACGCCCCCCGCTGAACCGGCCGCCTCCATGCCCAAGAGCATGTTGGGAAGGTAGTTGAGCGAGTCGAAGACGCGGAAAATGTCCATGCCGTTCTCCTTGGCCACCTCGCAGAACCTGGGTAGAGGGAGGGAGTTGGGGGGATGGACAGAGAAGCAAATTGCAGTTAGGTTATAAAAGAATGACGTGTGATTAGGACATAAAAGGGACAGGACAGGGCATGACTGAGCGACATATGACTCTGAAGGACATAGGAAAAGAGCACAAGCGAAAGACATGTGATTAGGACAGTAAGGCAGAACTGAGTCTTTAAAGGTCAGATAGAAGGGCATGAATGACAGACGATGAATATAAAGGGAAAAGAAAGGTAGAGAGAGATGAGAGAAGACAAAATATGTCTGGGGAAAAAGAAACAAACGAGCAAGAGAAGAATGAGAAGAAAATGTGTAGATACACAGAGAAAAGGAAAGAAAGGTGTAGAGAAAGAACAGATGCACAGAGTAAAAGAAAAAAGGAAGGTGGCAAACAAAAGAACTTAAAAAAGATGGCTTGAATGAAAGTGCAGAAGTCCCATATGCTGCCTTAATTCCATTAGTAACGACTACCAAGATCATGGGTCTAAAACTAGTCTCCTGGTAGTACTCTGTTCTCTGTCTCTCAGTCTTTTTCTGTTGTTGTCTTTGCCACTTGATCTCTGCAGATAATGTACACATTGCAAAAACACTAAATGTATTAATGTCTGAAAACATATTGTTTTCCAGAACATTTCTCTAAATTAGATCATCCTTCGTTTTAAAAGCTCTTCAGTTTCTGTGCCTACCATCGTGCTGCGACCACATTGGAGATCCTAAGAACTGCAAAGGCACAGAGGTCAAGATGAATTCTGCACCTTTTTTGGAAATCGTTCCCTCCTTGCTTATTAGTGTAAACAGGCTATACTTACTCTCATTTGCCTAGTCTTCTTTAGAAACAACCTCTGCTAATGCTGCTAACAAGTTCCATCAAGTTCCTACAGCGCTCCGCAAAAAACTTTTCTCTTGTACAGCTGAATGTCAACACTAGGGCTGAGGAGAAATGGGGTGTGTGGCCTGCGGACTTTAAAACAAACTGTGCATGTAGTCCAAGAGTACGTCACCAGCCACTGATCCATCATGAACAGTGTTTTTCACATGTGGGCAGTTCTTTGCACCACAACACATTCGAGGTCGAGCTGCCTTTTTTTCTTTCTTGAGGGCACCATCTGTCGCTAGTAACAATAAGTTGGTAGTGGCACGCAGGCATTGATTTGACACGATAGAGGATCACCTTTCAAGATGGTGCTTGTCGCTTTCGAAAACACTGTGTACATTTTCGCAGGGCTAAAGGCTATCGATGGATCTTTGGCTGGTCAAGCATTCTTTGACTACATGCATTTAAATGTGTTAAAGCAATTCTAAGCACAACAGCAAGCTTTTAGATTAGCATAGACGGTTTTCCTATTTCCTATGTTTCACAAATTTGAACTATTCACAATGATTAATGACCTGTTCATAATTTTTAATTCAGGTTTAAAGTTTAAAATGTTCTCGGCTGTGGTTTTGTAAAAACATGATTTTCCAAAACCACAATTTTTTCTCTAAGTCGCTTTTAAAATAGTGTCCAAAGAAATTAACCTATGTATCAAAAACTCCTGAATGTCAGCTTTACAACAAAATATATTTGGTACTCTGCATCATTTTTATAGTCCAAAATACAAGCATTTATTTAATGCGTCCCCTATTTTTGGCCCACCTTGTATTATAGACACACACCCACACACACACACACACACACACA
>CM059284.1:21983352-21988352 GCA_030347295.1 Setipinna tenuifilis
GAAAGGAAGCCATTTACCTCATATGCACTGAATAAAATCACAACAGTACATTAAAAAAAGACATCCTATAACCCGAGACCTTAGGAAGAAAAATCCGTACAGATATGTATATATTGGCAGACACATATTCACACACACACACACACACACACACACACACACACACACACACACGCACATCTTCCTGGCTCTGTCTGTCTCTTTCACCCCTTGCCCCTCTCTCTCACACACACACTCTCTATCTCCACTCAATTAAATTCAAATGAGTTTCTCTGGCGCCGTGTGTAGCCAAAGCATCTCGGAGCAAAACACAAAGAATTGATATGCAAAGGGGTAGGGAAATGACCATCATTAGTTCTGGCACAGCAGCATGTACATGAATGTGTGTGTGTGTGGGGGTGTGGGTGTGTGTGTGTGTGTGTCTGTGTGTGTGTTCAGCATTCTGAGTTTGTGTGTGTGTGTGTGTGTGTGTATGTGCCAACATGCATTCATGCCTGGGTGTGTGTTCAGCACATGTGTGTGTGTGTGTGTATGTGTGTGTGTGGGCTTGTGTGTGGCTACACAACAGGAATGTGGACCATTTCCCAGGTGGCGATGCTAATGTGTCCAGGAATGGCCTAATCAGCCATTTTTGCCCATTCCTCCTCCACCACCGTGGTGTGGTGTGGTGCTGGACTCAAGAGCACCTGAGCCTGCGCCAGCCTCTGCGCTCTCCTCACTCATGGTGTCCATTCACAGCACAACAACACATTACTCCTCTTCTGCCAGCTTCAGTATTAACTCACTAAGCCTCACAATTCCTAGATAATATTAAGATTACCTCAAGGTCGTGTTCGACACCTGAATTTGGCTCTACGGGCCGACAGGGATAGCATTCAATTAAATGGATTTATCGTGAAACGAAAACACCCACCAGCAGTGCTGTTTGTTAATTAAAGCTGGTATTTTTAGCCAACACTTCAACGTAGATTATCTTAACTTATATGTTAATGTATTGACATTAACCTTAATATGTTGGTAATCCAACACTGGATTCCCTGTCTGTGTGTTCGCCTGGTAGAGAAATTCTTGCTGTTTTTTTTTTTTTTTTAAAAATGCCACTTGTCTCTCACTGACGATGTGTTTAATGAGCATCAGGGCTCACTGCAAGTGTCACCCAGCAGGCTCTCCTATTTCAAATCCACAGACATTAATTTGGCTTTGCCCCCCCCCCTCACTCGCCTACCCCCACTCCTCTCCCTTTTCCCCTCTTTCCAAATCCACAGACATTAATTCTGCTTCCTCTTTCTAGCTCTACCAGCCCCTGACTTCTCTGGCGAGATTCTTAGATTCTTTGTAGAATTTTTGAATGTGTGCCTGTAGAAAGTTCCGGCCCTTTCAACCCCAAGAGTCATTTATGAGAGCAAGGCAGTAATGTTGGGCAAGACATTCTGGCTGGCAATCAGAGTGTGTTGGATGGGGTCGAGGACCAGACTCTTTGTGAGGGGCAGACAGGTTCTTGTACACCAACCAACCCCTGCTAAATGATGTCTGTGTGGACCACCCCTTGCTCTGCGCACTGAGGGCAAGGTTAGGGCCTCAGCCACGATCCCCCCCAAAGCACACAGAGTTGAAAGTTTATAATGGTCCAAAAAGGGGTACGTGTAGGCTGAAAACTTGATGATTTCACTTTCAGTGAAAACCAAGAGGCCCAAAGTGACGAAAAAGAAAGAAAAAAAGAAAACAGAAAGAAAAGCCCCATTCCAGTATCCCTCCTCCTCCTCCTCTTCCTCCTCCACACCTTAGCGTTACAGTAAGCACTTTGGGTTCCGGGAGGTAGTGTTCTCCTGGCACCAACCAAACCCACACACATCCATCAGACTGTCAGATGAAGAAGCACAATCATCACTATGGAGAACACTCCGGAGTGTTCTAGAGTGCTCCAGACTCCATAGTCGCGACACACCCCCTCAACACCACTACCACCACCAGCCATCCTCCCACCCTCTACCCATCTGACGTTAGCCATTGTGCTTGGTGATGCAAGGTTTGCGGATGAAACAGCCAGCTGCTCATGTTGCTGTTCATGCCGATGAGACCCTCAGTACACAATGCACATCAGTGCTTTTGTGCTGATGTTGATGTTGATGCCAGAGGCAGTTTGGAGCCTTGTGGCGAGTAAATCAATAGACCATTGGCAAGTTTTTTTGTTGTTTTTTAGTCCATTTTCTAAATGTTCTTATGTGCGTTAACGGTTAGAGGCCCCACCTGGTGACTGTCCCTGTCGTGGGCGTTAGTCCACCTCTGCATGGCCGAGCTGCTGCTATACAGTGGACCGCACAGATGTGAAGATGCTTTGCCAGAGAGGTCACCACAACACATCTGTTGTGGCAGCCTTTTATACCTGACAATAGACCAGCAGTACTGTCTGTACATCTAGCTATTGACTTGCTGTCTTGCTGCCTTCACTGTCTAACAAGTCGCACACCTTATGCAGGCATCGAGGTAACGATTAAGACCTTCATTTCGAACAGCCTGGCTAGAGAACAGCAACACAGAACTGAGCTGTGGTCATAACACCAACAGCTGGCTTCATAGTTCGATAGAATGCTGGACACTTAAGGAAGCATGAAGGTAGCATGTATGCTTTCTTCAAAATTGGGCAAAACGAATGTACCTTCGAAGGCAGCATGTTATGTATTTATTCATTTTGGAGAGCCTTTTAAGGCCTTGCTGCCACCAAACGCTCTCTTCGAAGGCAGCAATTTTCAAACAGCAGATAGTGCAGACATGCTGTAATTGCTGCTTAAAGTCAGGTTAACAGACTCAGCAGGTACTCCACTATGCATTTAGCAGGAAAGAGATTGGTGGCAAAACAAAAGTGGCATTCTATGACAGTACTGCATTTTAAATTCGCCTAACCGTTCAGAATGACCTATTCTGTTACAGATGTTTGTGACGGATGATTGCATGATGGTATGCTCGATTTCATTCAAGTGTGGATAAAACCACCTGTCTCATACAGCTGCAACAGTTATTGTTATTGTTGGCCAAAACCTGTGGTAGATTTAACAGGGAGGACATTTTCCACACAGATTCACACACACAATGTGTGTGTTTTTTTTTTGCAAAGCTGGTGCCCTTTCTTACTACCACATTTGAATTTACTGAGCTCTTCAGAATGACAGAATCCGTGGCAAATGATTGTGAATGCAGACTGCATAATAGCTGGTGGCTGTGGATAAAACACTTGCACTTGATTATATTATTATTATAAGTGAATTGTGTGTGTGTGAGTGTCAATCTCAGCTTCCCCACTATTCACATGTGGGTGCGTTTAAGCGTTAGTCTCCACCCTTAGGCTCTTCCTCTCCCTCACCTCTCCCCATTATCTCCTCAACAGTGTATGTTTGGGAGTGTGTGTGTGTGTATGTCAGTACCTGTGTGTGTGTGTGTGTGTGTGTGTGTGTGTGTGAGTGTGTACAGCGATGTATGTTTGGGAGTGTATATGTGTATGTCTGTGTGTGTGTGTGTGTGTGTGTGTGTGTGTGTGTGTGTGTGTGTGTGTGTGTGTGTGTGTGTGTGTGTGTGTGCATGTGCATATTCCCTCACTCACCTCCCCAGTCCTCCAGGCTGTAGAGGTTGCTGAAGTTGTGTGCCACGAAGGGGGCGATCTTCTTGAGGTCGTGTGTGCGGACGCGTGTGGCCAGCAGGGACTGGTGGGCGTCGCGGAACGTGGTGTCCATCAGCAGCAGGCCGGGGTGGTTACGCACTGCCCGAGCAAAACCCTCAGGACCCTCCTTCAGCAGCACGTCACGCAGGCCCTGGGGGGGCTCACCTGGGGCATCATGGGAAGGGGGAGGGAGGGAGAGGGAGAGGGCGGGTGGTTGTCAGACCGTGAAAGGTAAAAAAGTGTACATACAGACACACAGACACACCTCACCATGCTGAAGGACACAGATTTAACCATACGTGTAAAAACAATACAGTATACCATGTACTAGCAATGTAATTCTAGCCTTTTCCTTTTACATTATAGCACTGATTGTATATATTTTTGATGTTGTAAATATAGTAAATGAATGACTACTGAAAACATAATGAATATCTAAAATACATATTACATATTACATGCTCATTCGCAACACAATGTCTGCAATGCGCTGTATTTTGTTGTTGCCATTTAGATGATGGTTCCAGTGCTGAGATCATGCTGAGAAAATGGAGTTTGATAGGAAAATGAGAGATATGAAAATGAAAAGTATGGTGTAATTATGTGCTGGCCATGTTCTTCTCCACATGTATAATTTCCTACGTGGCAGATGTTATGAGAAGTCGGAGTGACTGTATTCTTCTTAAAATGCAAACACACAATTAAGCTACCTTGTAGGCAGGCATGCAGACACACACACACACACACACACACACACACACACACACACACACACACACACACAAACACACACACACACACACACACACACACACACACACACACACACACACACACACACACACACACACAAACACACACAAACACACAGTATACAGAAAATGTGTATAATTAGCATGAACATTACCTATACATATACAGTATATGCTTTCACTTCCTGTCTGCCTGTCTGTCTGTCTATGAATGTATCTATGTGTCTATCTATCTATCTATCTATCTATCTATCTATCTATCTATCTATCTATCTATCTATCTATCTATCTATCTACTACTATCTGACTGTCTGTCTATCTATGTATCTATGTCTGTCTATGTATGTATGTATGTATGTATGTATGTATGTATGTATGTATCTATCTGTCTGTCTGTCTGTCTGTCTGTTTGTCTGCCCTCACCTGCACACATAAACACACCCCAGAGAAATAACCACAACCATATTTCTATCACCACTGAAGCTTTTGACAGGGTTGAATCGTTTCCATGATTATTAATTATATGCAGTCAGATGTAATGCATATAACAGAGAATGGTGTTTTTTTTCTATTCCCTGTGGCAATTTCCAGCACGT
>CM059284.1:22000852-22010852 GCA_030347295.1 Setipinna tenuifilis
ACACACACACACACACACACACACACACACACACACACACACACACACCACTATTTACAGACACAGATGCACACACACCACACACACACACATACACAACCATACCACTTACAGACACAGATAAACACACTGGCACAGATAAACAGGCACTACACATACAACACCAACACACACCACTCCACACCACACACACAGATACAGATACCGACACAAACACACACACACACACACACACACACACACACACACACACTCACACACAGACACACACACACAGAGACACACACGCACGCACACACACACACACACACACACACACACACACACACACACACACACACACACAGGCAGAGCAATCACCTGCTGCTGTGGCAGATTGGCTGGAGATTTTGCTGGCAGAGTGTAATTATTTTGCCTGCGCTTATTGATTGATTTGTTTAGGAGGTCAGAGGGTTGAGTGAAAGGCTCGCTCAAAGACTTACAGACGCCGCATGCAAATGGGCATTTACATAAGACACGTGTGCACATACATACACTTACACACACACACACACACACACACACGAACGCATGCATACATATACACACATACACATACACATAAATACATGCAGCACACACACACATGATACACCACACATGCACACACATGCATCCACACACTCTCACACACACACACACACAAACATGCAGAAAACACACTTGTGCCCCACACTAACACACACAGGACCACTTTGTCAAAACCAGATACCCCTCTTGCATTCAGATGCATTAACCTGCCTTAATATTACCACACACACACACACACACACACACCACTTTCACACACACACACAGTCACACACACACACACACACACACATTTGCACACACTGCAAGGTTACTGAGCAAGTAGCGGTGAAGGGCCTTACACAGTTAACCTGTATGTTTCAATCTGGCGCCACTTAACCCGGCCGTCACTCAGCGGCCCCTCTCAGATAAGGACAAATAACCCCGGCCCTGCATGCACCCACACCCACACCCGCACCCACGCCCGCGCAGCAAAGCACCGCAAATAAAAGCTCTTTCGGCCGCCGCCGCCGCTGCACCGCACGCACCATGAATAATGCAGGGGGACAAGGCGCCTTCCCCACTGATCCCGGAAGAGGCCGTCTGCCGACAGGGGCGGAGTGGGGGGTGGGTGGGGAGGGGCGGGGGTGCTGCTGCTGCTCGCTTGTCTGCTTGCTTCGACTGGCTGTGTGTGTATGTGACTGTGTGTGTGTGTGTGTGTATGTGTGTGTGTGTGTGTGTGTGTGTGTGTGTGTGTGTGTGTGTGTGTGTGTGTGTGTGTTTGAAAGTGTTGTGTGTGTGTCCTGCAACCAGAGGTGGAGATCTTGGCTTTGGATGGCAAACAAGCCTGCCATGTACTCCATTCTGCCATTCTGTGTACCTCACATAAGCTATTTTCAGCAATTAGCTGATCTACCTGATTGATGAGTAGTGTGCTCGTTAGGATTAGAAATGGTTGGATGAAATATGTGGCAGGATTTTTACTTTACATGAACACAGGCACACACACACACACACACCACACACACACACACACACACAGTCTTTACTGTACTTTACTGTACTTTACTGTACTGGTTGTCGGTTGTCAGACCAAGCTCGTAGACAGATAAGAGCTTGGGCTGGCAAACCTCCCATGGACAGGAAGTTCTCAGAGGCGGGATCAACGAGCATCTTTCAAATGCCTCTGTACTCTGTACTACTGGACAGAGCTACAACCAATCAGATCACTGATTCCGATCACGTATCCGCAGCATTAGTTTTTCATTGGTTCCGGATTTTTCCGCACCAGGAAGCACTGAGAATAGGCAGCTTGGCCAGACTGACTAAAATACAGTCAGAGGCAGTATGGGTGGGGCCAGGCTAAGAATCTCTACCTCTGCTAGAGACTCAGGAGTAGGACCTGTCCATGGTGCTGAACTGTGGCTCTGATGGAGCAGAGGGGCTATGGAGCGCTCTCCAAGGTGCTGAAGTGTGTACGCTATGTGGAGGAAGAGGAAGAGGAAGAGTGGGTGGACGCAGAGGATTGGCAATTTATTGTACTGACAGTGCATTAGTGCTTTGTAAATGCCATTGCTATAAATATAGATTCCCATCTTTCGCACACTCTCTTCCTCTCTCAATCTCTCTTCCTCTCTCAATCTTTCTCTCCCTCTCTTTCCTCTCTCAATCTCTCTCCCTCTCTCAATCTCTCTCTCCTCTTTCTCCCTTTCACTCTTTTCCTCTCTCAATATCTCTCCCTCTCTTCCTCTCTCAATCTCTCTCTCCCTCTCTTCCTCTCTCAATCTTTCTCTCCCTCTCTCCTTCTCTCAATCTCTCTCTCCCTCCCTCTTTCTCCCTTTCACTCTCACTGTATCTCTCTCTTTCTCTCTGTCTTATTTCTGTCTCCTTTCTCTGTCTGTCTGTCTCTCTCTGTCCCTGTCTGTCTCTCAATCTCTCTCTCTCCCTCTCTTCCTCTATCAATCTCTCTCTCTCTCTATTTCTCTCTCTCTCTTTCTCCCTTTCAGTCTTACATCTCTTTCCTTCACTCTGTCTTATTTCTGTCTCCTTTCTCTGTCTGTCAGGCTCTCTCTATCTCTCTGTCTCTGTCTCTCTCCTTCTCCCTCCCTCTCTCCCTCTTTCTCTCCCTCTCTCTCTCTCTCCCCCTCTCTCTCTCCCTGTCCTTCTCTCTGTTGGGGGACTGTATGTTTTGGTAGAGGGTTGAGGGGGGTGGAGTGACTCAGAGAGGCAGCCAGCAAGTGGAACTAAATTTAGCGGGATGAAGACGGCGCGAATTCACACAGGACCGAATAACACGTAGGCATTCACGGAGGCTCTCGTACATTTATAGACATGCACAAGCATATACGTATACGTATACACACACACACACACACACACACACACACACATACACATGCGCATTTGTGACGCACACACACAGTGCATACACACAGACACACACACACACACACGAGTGCACACACACACACGCACACAAGAGTATATACATATACACACACCCACACATGCACACACACATGCACGCAAGCACACATACACACACACACTCACACAGACAGAGACACACACATGAATACACACACCCATTCACACATTGTCTCATTGCTAAGGCTGCGTCCTGATTGTTGGGTGTGACGGCGTAAATTTGAGGGCTGTTCACTACCAATCTGTTCCAATTTAACCCTAATGAAAGAGTGCAGACACAACAACAGTGGCACAGACTGAGACAGAGAGAGAGAGAGAGAGAGAGAGAGAGAGAGAGAGAGAGAAAACCGAGAGAGATAGAGAGAGATAGAGATAGAAAAAGAGAGACGGAGAGAGAAAACCGAGAGAGATAGAGATAGAAAAACAGAGACAGATTAAAAGAGAGACAAAGAGAGAGAAAAATGAGAGAGAAAGAGAGAGATAGAGATAAAATAAGAGAGACAGAGAATAAGAGAGAGAGAGAGAAAAAGGAGAGAGAGATAGAAAAAGAGAGGGCGAGAGAGACAGAGAACGAGAGAGACACACAGAGAGAGAAAGAAACATATGTGCATGATTCTAGACAGGCAAAAAAAAAACAGATTTCACCCATGCATTATAGCGTTACATTAAATAACTTTTCAAAGGTCTTTTTTGGCTTGTCAAACAGGAGAAAAAAAGAGCAAAAAAAACAAACTCCCCTCTAGCTGCTGCCAACAAGACACGTGAGGCAATAACAACCTCTTTAAGGACAAAATGTATGCCTGCTCGCTGAACTCTTCTGCAACAGCTGCCAAAACACCATGACCTAAACACAGCCCACGCACATTTTCACACACACACACTCACACACACACACACACACACACACACACACACACACACACACAACTAACACACATGTGCACACATATACATTAACACAGACACAAACAACAAACACATGCACACGTGCGTGCGCACACAAAACACACACAAAACATGCTCACACACTTACACACATGCATACACAAACACATACATTTACACACAGACACAAACGACAAACACATGCACACGCGCGCACACACACACACACACAAAACACACACAAAACATGCTCACACACTTACACACATGCATACACAAACACATACATTTACACACAGACACAAATGACAAACACACGAACAGGCACACACACACATATAAAGTATGTACATATAACACAAATACACCCACTCACTTAACACATATGTACACACACACACTCACACACTTAGCACATATGCACACACACACACACACACACACACACACACACACACACACACACACACACACACACATAGCCTAACTACTAAATTAGATAGCAATTTTGAGTCACTGGCACCACGGCGGGGGATCAAATAAGCACAGTCTGTTTGAAGTGTCTTTCTTATCTGCTTCCTTTCCGTTCCAAAACCAGTTTCCCCTTCTCTCTCTCTATCTTTTCTTTTTCTCTGTCTCTCTCTCTGGCTCCCCTCTTTCTCTTCTCCCTCTAACACTCCTACCACATCTCTTTACCACCTCTCCGTTCCTTATCTCCTCTCCTTCTTCCGACTGGAATGGTACTCGTGTCATTTTTTTTTCTTTCTTATCCCTCGCTCTATTCTCTCCTCCTCCTCCTCCTGCTGCTATCCTCTCTTTTTCTTCCTCTGTCAGTCTCCAGCCAAGGCTGCTGGAGGCACTCTTACTCCTCTCCTGCTGCTTTTCTCCCCCTCTCTCTCTCTCTCTCGCTCTGTCTCTCTCTCTTGCTCTGTCGCTCTGTCTCTCTCTCTCTACCGCTCACTTACTTTCATTCTCTCTCCCTCTTTTTCTCTCTCTCTCCCTCTTTTTCTCTCTCTCTCTCTCTGTCTCTCTCTCGCTCTGTCTCTGCCTCTCTCTCTCTACCGCTCATTTGCTTCTATTCTCTCTCTCTCTTTTTCTCTCTCTCTCTGTCTCTGTCTCTCTCTCTACTGCTCACTTGCTTTCATTCTCTCTCCATCCTACCTTGTTTTTTGCTTCTCTGCCTATATCTCCCTTTCTCTCTCTCTCTCTCTCCCTCTCTCTCTCTCTCTATCTATCTGTACCACTCACATGCTTTCATTCTCTATCTCCCTCCTCCCTTTTACCTTCTTCCCTGCCTATCTCTCTCTTTCTTCTGTCTGTCTCTCTCTCCCTCTCTACCACTCACTTGCTTCTATTCACTCTCTCTCTCTCTTTCTGCCTCCTCCCTCTTACTTCTTCTCTGCTTATCTCCCCCTCTCTCCCCTGCTCTCTCTCTATCTCCCACCCTCCCAGTCTCCCCCTCTCTCTCCCCACCTCTCTCTCTATCGCCCTCCCACCCTCTCAGTCTCTCCCTCCCTCTCTCTCTCCACCGCGCTCCCACCCTCTCAGTCTCTCCCTCCCTCTCTCTCTCCACCGCGCTCTCTCTCTCTTCCGCCCCCCACCCTCTCAGTCTCTCCCTCTCTCTCCCTCTCTCTCCCCCTCTCTCTCTCTCCACCTCTCTCTCTCTTCCGCCCCCCACCCTCTCAGTCTCTCCCTCTCTCGCAGTCGCTCTCAGTCAGTGTAGCGGACACACGCCGCACAGTCAGTCACACTCTCCCAGCCCTTGCGCAGTGTGGGATCAGCGGCTCACTGGATTCAAACCTCCCCTCTTCCTTCTTCCTCTTCGTGTGGAAAACAAGGAAAGAAAGACAGAAAAAAAGACAGAAAGAAAGAGGGAGGAAAGAGGAAGAAAAAAGAAAAAACAGAGGAAAACTGACTGACAGAGGGATAAATAAAAGAGGAGAGGAGAGAAACAAGCCTGCTGAAGGAAGGAAGGAAGGCAGGCAGTCTTGAGCAGCCGGAGCTGGAACCGGAGCTGAAGAGGACAGGAGAGGAGAGGAGAGGAGAGGAGAGGAGAGGAGAGGAGAGGAGAGGAGAGGAGTGGGGAGAGGACGAGCGAGGAACAGCAGGAGAAACGTTGACGAAAGGGAATTACTAAAAATACCCAACTGGGTTTCCAGAGGCTGTCCTGTGTCGTTCACTTATATATCTCTCTCTCTCTCTCTGTCTCTCTTGCACTCTCTCTCTCTCTTTCTCTCTCTCTGTATCCCTCTCTCTCTCTATCTCTCTATCTATCCCTGCAGCTCTTCGTTGTGTCGTTGTGTGCTCTCCACTCTAAATACCTGTTCCACGGGATTAAAAATGACTTAAAATTCAATCAGTGGACGGAAAAGAGGGGTGAGAAGGAGGGATGAAAAAAAGAGGGGTTTGTCCTCTGAAGAGATTCAGAGCACTACAGCTGGCGGAGAGCAAGAAAGAGTGAGTGAGTGAGCGAGAGGAGCGAGAGAGAGGAGTGAGCGAGAGAGAGAGGGAGGGAGAGGGAGAGAGAAGGGGGAACGACTGAAGAGAGGTGTGGAAGAACGCCAGGGAAAAAGGAAGCAAGAAAAGGAAAGAGGAGCAGAAAAGAGGAAGAGAGAGAGAGAAAGAGCGAGAGGAGGTTTCATCCTTTTTTTCCGAGGGGAATAGCAGTTTAGTCCACTCCCAAAGGAATAGCTGACACTCAGAACGGACGCAAGCGGGAAAGCCAGGTTAGTACATATGTGTGTGTGTGTGTGTGTGTGTGTGTGTGTGTGTGTGTGTTACTTGGTGTGTGTGCTGTCCTTCGAAGGACAGTCTTTAAAAATAAGGACTGCATGCAGGGAGGAAGAGAAAAGAAGCGCTGTTATAAAAGACAGAAGATTGATAGAGAGATTTTTCTTGGAAGACAAGAGGTGTGTGTTTGTGTGTGTGTGTGTGTGTTTGTGTCTATGTGTATGTGTGTCTATGTGTATGTGTGTGTGTGTGTGAGAGAGAGAGAGAGAAAGAGAGAGAGAAAGAGGGAGAGATAGAGAGAGAGAGGGAGAGAGATGTGGATCAGACTGAGATGAATGGCTGACATTCTGATCACAGAAAAATATGAACATTGCTCATAAAATGATTAATTATTATTAATTTAACACACACACACACACACACACACACACACACACACACACACATAACCTGTCTCACTCTTGTACACATGAATGAACTCAGCAAATCTCCCTTCGAGTTGCTGAGAAATAATCCCTAATGCGGTCACTGAGACTTAATTTAGGGTTAATCTCTGACATGTTGGTTAATCCCCGTTTGTGACACAAACACACTGTTATTCTATCCCTCTGTTAATCTCAAATTCTTCCTGTTTCTCTGTCTAACTCACTCTTCCTCTTTCTCTCACATTCTCAATCACACACACTCTTTCTCTCTCTTGCTGTCTCTCTCTCTCTCTCTCTCGCTGTCTTTCTCTCTCTCACACACACATACACATACAGACACACACACACACACACACACAAATTCACATAATTGTGTCTGAACAGAGCAAATCTAAAACATGCCCAGGCATTGATTGAGGTTGTGCATGAAGATGATGATGGCATCGGTGAGATGATGTTGTCTTCCTGGGTTGGTGTTGTGGTGTGTGTGTGTGTGTGTGTGTGTGTGTGTGTGTGTGTGTGTGTGTGTGTGTGTGTGTCTACATCTGTGTGTGTGTGTTTGTTTGTCTATATCTATGTGTGTGTTTGCCTGTATCTGTATCTGTGTGTGTGTGTGTGTGTGTGTGTGTGTATATCTGTGTGTGTGTGTGTCTGTTTAACTGGGCTGTTCCTGTAAAGGTGTCGCCCAGGAGGGTGGGTGTGACCCAGTACGCACATGATTGACAGCTGGCAGAGGGGGGGGGGCAGAAAAACGAGAAGGAGAGAACGCAGGGAAGGCAGAGAAGGAAAGGAGAGTTAACAGAAACAGAGAGAGATGACATTTAGGAGAAAGATCAATGTTGCCAGAGCTAAAAGGAGGGATAGAAAAATGGATAGAAAGAGGTCGACAGGGAGAGGGAGACAGAGAGAGGGAAAAGGAGATGTCACAAAAAACTGAGGTGACATGCCACAGAGAAAAAGGGTGAGAAAAAGAAATTGAACAACACAAAGAGACACGATAATAGATGACAGAAATGACTATCTGTGTGTGTGTGTGTGTGTGTGTGTGTGTGTGTGTGTGTGTGTGTGTGTGTGTGTGTGTGTGTGTGTGTGTGTTGATTATGGCACTGCTGAGAGGATGCATGTGTTATTTAGGCTTCTGCAACACTGCCTTTGCAAAAATACTGACAACTTCTCTCTCTCTTTTTCTCCCTTTCTCTCCCCCTCTCTTTCTCTCTCACTCACCCTCTCTCTCTCCTCTTCTTTTCCAGGAGTACCAATGAGACCTGCTCATCCTTCGCTTCCTTTTTTTTCTACAATCTCTCTCTCTCTCTCTCGATCTCGATCCATCTGTTTTCTTCTCTTCCTTTTCTGCTCTCCCTAGAGGTTTGGGTTATGCTTACCGGCATCGGCCCTGCATAGCACTGCATACATACCAAGTGTGCTGGAGGATCCTTTCTTGGTGGAGGTTTTAAGAAAAAAGAAAATAAATAAAAAAAAAAAAAAAAACAAATAAAAAAACAGAAGATAAACGACAGGAGTGGAGTATAGACAAGTATAAGTAGTAACACCACTTTTTTTTCTGGGAATATACATAAACCGACATAATTATCCAGCATTTTTTTAATGATAATTCAATAACTGAATCAATGCCCTGACTGGAACTATACGGTGTGGTTTGGGGGGGATTGGAAAAGAGAAGAGAAGAGGAGAGGAGACGAGAGAGGAGAGGAGAAAGAGAAAAAAACAGGGATGTGCAGCCGACAGAACGAGAGGGGAAAAAGACAGGATGCAACGCTGATGGAATAAACGAGAGGAGGAGAGAGCTGATGCGCAGATGAGCCCTCGCAGAAGGTGGTGGCGAACGAGAGGAGCGAGGGAGGACTGGAGGACACGAGGAGAAGAAGAGGTGCGCAAGGGAGCTGAGGTGCTCCGGATCGGTGGTGCTCGTTAGCCAGATCGGTGGAAGGGAAAAGAAAAAAAAAAACGACAGAAGACTGGATAGAAATATCTTTTTTTTTTAAAAAAGAAAGATAAAATCAAGCAGAGGAAAGAAAGAAAAAAACATGTCTTGACTGTCCCCTGCTGGAAGTTTTTTGATGGAACATATTTCGTCTTACCTATATACACACACATGCTGACACACACACACAAAAACACACACACACACACACACATACACACATGCACACATGCATAGACAAAGCGCTCTGTGGAATTTTCTGTGGAGACTTGAGTGTGTGTTGTAAGAGCTCGCTTATTTGACCCAAATCCGGTCTTTGATGTTGCTGGAAGCTGGAATGCAAAGAAAAGAACACACACTGCCACACACACACACACACACACACACTCACACACACGCGTGCTGCTCACCGACACACACTCAGCACCAGCGATCTACTGCCATCTCCTTCTCCCTCCCACTCCCTCCACCTATCTGAGGATACACACCTGAGCCTGGATTTACACGTGGATGACTAACCCTGTAACACTTGGGAGCCTTTCTGACACACACACACACGCACACACATACACAGGAACTACCTGACATGTGGATCTGAATTACACCCCGGATCGACACAGACAGCAAAGGTAAAGTAGTGGTACTATTTTATTTTTAGCATTTGCTGGGGAAACACATGGCAATGTGGACACACACACACACACACACACACACAACCACACACACACACACACACACACACACACACACATAAAAACAAACACATTTTCTGTCATACACACACACATACACATATTCACAATCAAGTGTACACATACACACAATCACACACCCACACACTTATGCAAACACATTTATTTTCTCTCTCTTTCTCTCCCTATCCCGGTAATGTGTAACACACACACACACACACACACACACTATCACAATCAAGTGTGTACACATACACACACAATCACACATCCATACACACGTGCTTCATGCCTAGTCATACGCTAAGAGTCATGTTTAGCAGGGGGATAGTCATCTTGAACACAGCATG
>CM059284.1:22018352-22023352 GCA_030347295.1 Setipinna tenuifilis
GTGTGTGTGTGTGTGTGTGTGTGTGTGTCTATCTGTGTGTGTGTGTGTGTCTGTCTGTGTGTGTGTGTGTGAGAGAGAGAGAGATGGGTAGACAATGGACCTTCATTTAACACAGCGCAGTTAAGTGTTTAGTTGACAAAGCAAGATTGATTACCAAGACACATTTAATTTGCCAATTTATTCATACACGTGAAGAGAAAAGCAGACCGACACCTCCCTTGGGCGTGTCCCATCACAAAAGGGAGGCATTTCTCGTAATTTGTTTTGAGGGAAAAGCCGCAATCCCAATTCCTTGTTTGGCACAATTCTGACTGGCAGGTCTAATCTAATCTCTATACAGTCTGACAGCATAACACTGACCGCTTGGCAAGCCAGCTAAATTGACTGATCACGTTAAGTCGACAGAATGTGTTAACAAATGGACACATTAAAGTATGCAGTCTGGCACGAGTAAGCCCTAACCCGCAAACACAGCGAAGAAAATAATCCAATATCATGCCTCGGGGACTCCCATAATGCGAAACAAAAAGTGAAACACAAAAAGTAATGTTTCTGTTCTCTTTTTTTTTCCAACTCATGTTCTCCATGAGTTAAGACTACTGATCAGCATGTCTTCTGCCCTATCTTCCACTTTCGTTTAAATTTCCTAACATCACCACCACACAGTTGCCATAAACATGGGCTTTTTAGAGAGTGGGAGAGCCATTTCTGTCTCCTATCTGTGAAGCATGAATCACTCCCGAAAAAAATATTTGCTTCGCTTTTCGCTGTTCATTAAATTATGTTCCACACCAATACAGCTTGACGCTGACATATATTCGTAGACATTTCACTGTGCAGGACGTACAGTACCGTGAATCTATCTGACTTTAGTAATGTGGCTTGGAAGATAGAAATAGCAGCCACACATGAAGTTCTTTAATTAAGTACATTATCATTACTACACATTGTCATGTGTACATTTTACACATATTACTATATATAATTACATTATATCATTATTGCCATGGTGAGAAGCGGTGACAGTTAATATTGTGTGTGCATGTGTGTGAAGTGTTCATACTACTGTTTACCCCCTCCCACCCCCCACCCCCATTGTTGTTAATCGTCCAGCTGTGGCCGAGTGGTTAGAGAGGTGGTCTCAGGTGGGTCAGGAGGGTCGCAGGTTTAAATCCCATTCCAGTAGGAAGAATGGGGATGGGGGAGTACAACAACTAGTGCTCTCCTGCACCCTCATCTATGGCTGAAATGCCCTTGAGCAAGGCATCTACATTGCTCACATTGCTCCAGGGACTGTAACTAAAACCCTGTACCTAAATAACTGTAAGTTGCACTGGATAAGAGCATCTAATGTAATGTAATGTAATGTAATGCCATTTAATAGGCCCGTTATTTTGCACATGACCATGATGTTCTTCACTGTATTTCAAGAATAATGCAAATAAAGCCTCTTTGAATTAAGTTGAATTGAATTCAAATACAAGAGTAGCCTTCAGCATAATACCTGAAGCAAATAATGTATCCTCTAGCATAGTGATGTGAAAACACAGAGCCCTTGGAATCGACACTCCCCCTTTTTTTCATGCTGTGTACTTCATCCCAGGGTCAAATCTATCTCATTATACATTCTGTAGAAACTGCCATTTCAAATTTAGAATGCAACATAAGTTTAAGGGAAAGATGAGCCGTGCTGGGTGATACATTTTCTTCCTCCTCTGCCGTCCATTTCTCATCGGCACATACATCCTTGAACTCAGAAGAGCAAGAGAAAGGGGAATTGATTGAGGCAGACTGTGAAACAACTCTGGGCTGATAGTTTCCAAAGTTTCCTCCTATTATTTTAAGCTTTTGCTGGCCTTTGCTGTCCTGTAGGGCTTGGGTAGTCACTTCATTCAAAGACTTGTTTAAAAGGAGTGCGATCAATACTTGTTCTCTCGTTTTTACGCCATTTTTTTCTGTAACTTCTTCTGGGACAGTTTGCCATTAAGTGAAGGCCATTTTTGTCCATTCTTGTGTAAAATATACTTTAAAGATGATTTAAGCATCTTCGCCTCATTGACTGATACTTGTAATGCAGTGTGTAAGATCGGCAAGGAGGAAAAAAAAGAAACTTCTTGAAATGAGACTCTGCATTGCAACTAACCTCTTGGCTTGTAGTAGCCCCATTTTATTACACGACTAAACTCCCAATTAGCTATGTAACATTTCTGTATAAATGTATATTAACAAATAACGTTGATGCCATGGCAACGATTAGACTCTGGCAGCTTAAGCCGTGCTGGGTTTATTACAACGTGACACGACATCTAAATTAATTCCATCATGACAATTTCACACTAAATATTTTTTTATTATTATAGACATGGATATGTTGGACTTGAATCAAACAAGCGATAAGTGGCTAAGTTGTCAGCATAGCACGTAACAGTATTTCCTGTGTGTGTGTGCATATATGCCTGGTTCAGGGCACAGGAGACAGACAGCCATTGGTGTGTCTTTTAACCTCTGTTCTCTGGGCCTGCTCTGGGTTGTCGTACGTGTGAATACACTCACGGAGAGATCCTGCTCAGATATTCCCTTTCATGTTGCCCTTGGACAGAGCTCTGTGCCAGTTATATTACAGTGCAGTGTGTATGTGTGAGGGTGTGTATTGTGTGTGTGTGTGTGGGTGTGTGCGCGCGTGTATGTGTGTGGGCAGAACTCTGTGCCAATCAAATTACAGTCCAGTGCAGTGTGTGTGTGTGTGTGTGTGTGTGTGTGTGTGTGTGTGTGTGTGTGTGTGTTTGTGTGTGTGAATGAGTGATCTCGCACCTGCATAGCTTCACACAGATGTGTATCTCATCTCTCTTTGTAGTCCCCCTTATTTACATGTGGGGCTCGGGAGGGAACTGTGTGTGTGTGTGTGTGTGTGTGTGTGTGTGTGTGTGTGTGTGTGTGTGTGAGAGAGAGAGAGAGAGAGAGAGGGAGAGAGTGTGCTACTGTGTGTGTATCTGTGTTTGTATGGGATTGGGTGTTTGTGTGTGTGCGTGTGTGTGCGCTTGCATACACAGGTGTGCATGAAACATTACAGGTGCACATATGGCGATATGCATTTGAGACTAAAAATGTGTGTGTGTGTGTGTGTGTGTTTGTGTGTGTGCGTGTGCGTGGCATTTAAAAGTACACTCTAACTACGAGCCCTAGTATCAGTGTCTCGGTGTGTGTATGTGTGTGTGTTTTGTATTTATATGTGCACCTGTGCAAACTGGAGCGGGGGCAGAATGAATGTGTTAACTCTGAGCCCCTGTGAGTGTGTGAGTATGTGTGTGTGTGTATGAGTGTGTGTGCGTGTGAGAGAGAGAATGAGAGAGACAGTGTGTGTGTGTGCTTGGGTGATTTCATAAAAGCTGCAGGCAGTTGCGGGTCATTAATTTGTGCCCTTTGCACAGATGATAAAACTCTAAGTGTGCTGTGCCTTTCATTAGGCCATGATTGTCTTTAATGCCTGCGTCTGCTCCAGCCCTATCTCAACCTCCTCCATCCATCTTCCTTCTCCCTTCTTCTTTTTCTCCTCTTTTCTCTCTCTTTACTCCTCTGTACGGTACACCCCTCTCTCCTTCTCCCTCTTCTCCTTTCTTTCTCCATCTCCCTCTTCTGATTTCTCTTTCTCCATCTCCCTTTCTCCTCACTTTTTCGTTCTCTTCTCTTTTCTCTCTTTCCTCCTCTGTACATCCCTCTCTCCTTCTCCCTCTCCTCCTTTCTCTCTCCATCTCCCTCTTCTGCTTTCTCTTTTTCCTTTTTTCTCTTTCGTTCCTTCTCAACCCTTTTCCCTACTCTCTCTTCTGCACTCTTCTCTCTCCATCTCCTTCTCCTCTTCTTGCCTTCTCGCTCTCCTCTCTCCATCTCCCTCTACTGCTTTCTACAGTCCACTTACCTCTTCTCTCCATCTCCCTCTCCCCTTCTCTACATCACTATCTACTTCTCTTTACAACCCTCTCTCCTTTTTACTCCTCTTCTCCTCTCTCCATCTCTTTGTCCACCACTCTCCATCTCTCTCTCTCCTCCTCTGGGCATTTCTCAAAATGGATGCATGCTATTAATTTCACAACAGCTGATAAAAAAAACACTGAATAAGACTCTTTGTTTTGAAATGTGTGCATTTCATCACCTTTTTGTAGGATGCTGTATAAAAAGCCTCATTCCCAGGTGCTATGCAAGGTACAAAATTGTACTTTTACACCGGCAGTACCCGGAAAGACACATAATTGTACCTTTTAACCACTGTTTTACAGTACAACTAGTTTTCTACCTTCTCCGAGAGTTGAATAGGTACACATCAGTGCCTTAAGGTCTAACTATCAGCCTTTGGGGGGTACAGGAATGCTGACTTGTCACTTTTTAGATAAAGATTTGGACCCCTACTGTCCCATTATTCCTGAGAGTGTATTGGTACAAACCTGTATCTTAACAGTGGCTAAAAGGTACAATTACGTGCCTTTGAGGGTACTGCAGGTGTGGCAAGTAAAAGTACAATTCCATACCTTCTTTTCTGAGAGGGTGGTGACCTTCAGTGTGTGTGTGTGTGTGCTGCACTGTGTCATGATCACAAAGGTCTTTGTTGCTAGGCTAGGCTAAGCCCTACTACATCTAGTGTATGTAAGCTCTGCAAATGGCGTCTGGCACTGTTTTTCACAGCTTTCTGACTGTGACTGCACACAACTGTCTTCCCTTTTTTGTTTTTGCTCGATAAAATATGCAGTCGGTTTAGGTCTATCTTCTCAAAGGAGATGCTTATCTGTGGGCTCAAGTACTCTGAACAAAAGAGACATTTGCTGTATGCACAGTTGTCAACTTTTTGATGGGACGAGCAAAGCTGTCCATCTGGAAGTGCAGTAAACTGGCAGAAGAGGGGAGTACGGGAGATCGGGTAAACATGTTCAAGGCACTAGTAAGAGTCTAGGATTGCAGTGGAGTATGCTTACTTTCAAATCACAGATCACAGACATTAAATTTTTTTTCTA
>CM059284.1:22035852-22053352 GCA_030347295.1 Setipinna tenuifilis
CACACACACACACACACACACACACACACACACAGATAACGATGCACAGATGTACAAAGGACACACTTACACACATGTCAGCACACTAGAGAACATATGCAGAGCAATACATACACACATAGTTACAGGCATGCACACACACACACACACACACACACAGAGTATGTACAGCATATGTGTTTATAGGCAGCACATCACACACACACACACACACACACACACACACACACACACACACACACACACACACACACACACACAAGAGTATGTACCAAACAGCAGTGCAGTGTGCTGAGCTCATTATCCGTGATACATTTTCTGACGTCTCCTTTCACCTTGTTTTGGTCTATCTCTCCCTCTGCCTCTCTATCTCTCCCTCCCTCCCTCCCTCCTGCCCTCCCGTTCACTCGCTGTCTTATTCACCACCATCTAATTTCTCTCTTCTTCTAACACCCACACCTTCACCCCTCCCTCCCTCTGTCCCCCTCTCTCTCTCTCACACTCTCCCCCCACTCTCTGCGGCTCTGCAAAGCATTTTATAGAGCTTCTCTCATTTCCTTCAATCCCTTCACCAATTCATCATCCATTTTGCTTTTGTTCTTTTTCCACCAAAGAGACTCACTCCATCCCTCCATCTCTCCTCCACCCCCCCCCACCCCCCCACTCCCCGACTCTATCCATCCCTTCGTTCCCCCCGCTACACTTTTCTCCCTTAAATTTTCCATTGCTGTCGATTTAAAAAGCCCAGCTCTCTGCCCTCTCCCCCCTGCTTGCTTAATAGCCTCCTCTTTTCTTCCCCTCCCTCCTCTCTCTGTTTGTCTCTCCTTCCCTCTCTCTTTCTCTCTCTATCCCTCTCTCGCTTTCCCTTTCTCTCCCTCTTTCTGCTTGTCTAACAGCCTCCTCTTTTCTTCCCCTCCCTCCTCTTTCTGTTTGTCTCTCCCTTTCTCTTTCTCTCTTTTTTTCTCTATCTCTCTGTTTCTCCCTTTTTCTCTCTTTCTTTCCCTTCTTTCCTTCTTTCTGCTTCTCTAACAGCCTCCTCTTTTCTTCCTCACCCTCCTCTCTCTCCCTCTCTCTTTCTGTCTCTTTTTCTCTTTTTCTCTCTCTCTATCCCTCTCTCATTCTCTCTTTCTCTGCCCCCCCACCTCTCTCTCTCTCTCTCTCTCTCTTCCTCTTTCTCTCTCTCTCTCTCTCTCCACCACGCACCCTCTGACTCCACCTGTCTCTGAGCAGCTTGTGAGTCTCAGTCTGCCTTCCCCTCATTATCCTCTTTCTCACGCCAGCTTTGCTCTCGTCCTCTCTCTCTCTCTCCATCCGTCCCTCCCTCCCTCCCCTCCCTCGCTCCCTCTCTCGCTCACTCTCTCCCTCCCTCACTCCCTCTCTACCTCCCTCTCACTCGCTCGTTCGCTCTTCTCTTTATTGCTTCCCTCTCTCTGTCTCTCTGGTGATGTTATATATGTGTGTGGGTGGGCAGAGTGTTCTTGTGTGTGTGTCGGTATGTTTGGGAGTGTGAGTGTGTGTGAGTGTGAGTCTGTGTGTGTGTGTGTGTGTGTCAATATGCTTGTGTGTCAGTATGCTTGTGAGTGTGTGAGTGTGTGTGTGTGTGCGTTGTAAAGGGTCAGTGGTGGGCAGCTCTCTTGGGCATTGTAGGAGCAGCTTGGGCCGGGTTACGGCTGAAATCACATATGTGATTGCACAGATGCACACACACACACACACAGATGCACACACACACACACACATACACACACACACACACACACACACACACACATACAAACAAGCACACACAAACACACACAAGTCATGTGGGCTCTAATAAAAGCACTCACACACATAGAACACACACACACACACACACACACACTGGTCATGTGGGTTCTCACACAAGCACACAGCACACAGCACACACACACACACACACACAAACACACACACACACACACACACACACACACACATGCGCGCGCTGCATTGTTAATAGGGTGGAGCTGGTCTAGGGAGAGCAGACACTGTCTCACTCACTGCAGTTTCCTCTGCTAGGGCTGTTATCTGTTATCTCTTAGCCCACACCACACACTCCCCCCCCCACCCCTCCCCTCAGCATCTCTCCACCTCACTCCTTCTTCAGTTGTATCTCTATCATCGCCCCCTCTTTTCACTAATCTATGTTTACATAACGGAAAAAAGAAATGAGAGAAATCCCCACCCATCCCCGTCCATTTCTTGTTATGCCAACAAACACAGCGGCTCAATTTGACAACGCCACAACGCCACGCCACCACGCCACAGTGTAAACGACTACCCAGCATGCACCTCTTGTGTGTGTGTGTGTGTAGAATTCAGCCCGGCTCAGTGGGCTTTGCCTACATGGTGGGGTGGCTTATCTGTGTGTTTTGATGGCTGTCTCTCTCTGTATTTTTTTGGCCACAGTGCTTCTGATGTCCTCTCTCTCTCTCACGTGAGCTGGACGGGTGTCTGCTTGTCACACACACACACACACACACACACACACACTGTATTTTTGGCCACAGTGCTTCTGATGTACTCTCTCTCTCGCTCACGTGAACAGGTATCTGCTTGTCTGGTCTGTTGTTTACAGCTCAGCTGTCAGAAGTGGAGTGTCACCACTCTATGTGTGTGTGTGTGTTTGTCAGTGTGTGTGTGTGTGTGTGAGAGTCTGTGTATATGTGTGCGTTTATTTTCTGTGTATGTGTGTGTGTGTGTCTGTGTTTGTTGGCAGTGTGCATGTGTTCATTTGTTGGCAGTGTGTGTGTGTGTGTCTGTGTGTTTGTTGGCAGTGTGCGTGTTTGCGTTTGTGTGTGTGTGTGTTTGTTAGCAGTGTGTGTGTGTGTATGTGTGTGTGTGTGTGTTTGTTAGCAGTGTGTGTGTGTGTGTATGTGTGTGTGTGTGTGTGTGTGTGTGTTTGTTGGCAGTGTGTGTGTGTGTGTGTGTGTTGGAAATGTGTGTGTATATTTGGAGTGCAGGTGTTTTTGTGTATGCCTGTGTGTCTGTGTGTGTGTGTATGTGTGCCTAGGAGTGCTGGCAGTGTGTGTGTGTGTGTGTGTGTATGTGTGTGTGTGTGTGTGTGTGTGTGTGTGCGTCTGTGTATTGGGAGTGTGACAGCACATGCTGGTCTCTCGCTTTGCCACGGGTGTGATTACGCCCTAACACAGGGGCTACGCAACCCCCCCCCCCACACACACACACACACACACGCACACACACAAAGCAGCTTAGCGGAACCCTTCTGCCCAGGTGCATACATCTGCATTCGTGTTGTGATCTTCCAGTCTGATCCGATGCAGCCCTCATTCTGACTATCTGTCTCAGAGTGGAGTTCAAAGCCTCTCTGTCCTCACTGTGCAACGCTACAGAGGGATTAAACTGCTGAAGACAGCCGCAGCAGAGCTAGCTGGCATACACACACACACACACACACACACACACTCACACACAAATACTAGGCCACAGTGAATGGCAATAAGGAATCAGACAGGTTAATGACGCATTTTAAAACTACAAATACAACAACATTAGTTTACAGCAATATTAGCTCACATTTTTGGGATATCTTAGGAACTGCCTCTCTCGTTTTGTCTTTCTTTCTCACTATCACTTCATCACCTCCTTCTTTCTCTATCTCTCTCTCTGTGTTTTTCATTCTCTCGACGACTCCTTCTATGATTCAGTTTCCGATTCGCCCCTTTATTGGTACGACAGTCATGCAGGCAACAATATTGCCAGAACAGATTACCAGTTTCCCATAATTCCTTGTGCATTACCGTGCTTGTCTGGTCCTCTCCTCCCAGCTCTCATCTCTCTCATCTCTGTCTCTCTCTCTGTCTCTCTCTCTCTCTCTCTGTCTCTGTCTCTCTCCCCCTCTCTCTCTCTCTCTGTCTCTCTCTTTCTCTCCCTCTCTATTTTATGCTCTCAGTCTGTCTCTATCCATCTCTTTCCTTCTGCTTGCTGTTAGTAGGCTGTGCTGTCTCCCATACTGATTGAGGTATGCAAAAATTTCATGCACTATAGAGCCTGTGGCGGACTGAAACATTTGATTTGCAGGGCTGCAATGAAATAAGGCTGGAGAATACACAATGCACAGCACACACGCACACCCACACGCACAAGCACACACATGCATGCAAACACAGACACACATACACGCATACATACACAACACACAACACAGACGCGTTCTGAGACATGCAAACAACCACTCACACACATACACACACACACACAGAGGCATATACACACACACACACACACTGGCATACATACTCATATGAATGCACACACACGCACTCACACACACACACATACACACACGCACACGGCCGCACGCACACACACACACACACACATACACACACACACACACACACACACACAGGCATACGCACACACACACATGCATGCGCACACGCACACACACAGGCATACACACACACACACACACACACACACACACACACACACACACACACACACACACACACACACACACACACACACACACACACACACACACACACATGCTGTGAGACATGCACACAAATGAAGTGGGAGCGCAGTGCTCGTGTGAATGGTGTGTCAAGTGTGAATCAGCAGCAAAGCCAGACAGACCTTTAGGGGGTTAGTGCTGGATAAAGGGATCAGCAAAGGGTGCACAATGTAATAAGAGATCAAAATAAGCAAAAATAGTCACTTGCTCTTTCTCTCTCCTTCTCTTTCTCCCTGTCTTTCTGTCTTTTTCTGTTTCTCTCTCTCCTTCTCTCTCTGTTCTTCCCTTTCTTTCTCGCTCTCTCTTCTCTCCCCCCTCCCCGTGTTTCTGTCTTTTTCTGTTTCTGTCTTTCGTTCTCTCTCTGCTTTTTAACAAACTGGAGGAAGAGGGGAATGTGGGTGATCGGGTACACATGTTCAAGGCACTAGTCGAATCCGGAATTGCTGTGGAGCATGCTTATTTCCATGCCTCTCTGTTTCTCTCTCTCCCTCTCTCGGTTCTTCCCTTTATTTATTTCTTTCTCTCCCTCTCTCTCTCTCTGTCTCTCTCCTTTTCTATTCCACTTCCTTTGTGGTGGTTCTTAGAAGAATGCTAGCAGAGCAGGTCAAATTAAAGTAGAATTTTGCTTACTGTGAATTGATTAATGCTATTATGGGGTTAAAAACTGCTTTGGGGGCAGGAGGGTCCATGGATGAAGTAGCTTTTAAAATGAGAAACAGATGGGCTGGCACGTGGCCCTGTTTTGCTGTTTTTCTTTCATCCCATAAAAATTGATGACTTGTCTGAACCGCATATGCTAATGCTGCATGTGGAAAAATGTAAAGGTTTGAATGTTATCTGTAATAAATGGGTGTTTAAACCTCTCTCTCTTTCTCTCTTTCCCTCTCTCTCTCGCTCTCTTTCTTTCTTTTTCTCCTTTCTTGTGCTTTCGTTCTCTGCAGGTCTGTGGATAACCCCCTTCTACCATGCCACACTCCCCACACCCCCACCCCTCCCAAAAGTCACACCCGTCCCTCGCCTGCCTAGTCCATCTCACTCATTCACACGCTTCTTCCCCCTCCTCCTCCTCCTCCTCCTCCTCCTCTTCCTCCTCTTTCACCTCTCCACCCATTTCTTCTTCCTCATCTCTGTCCTCACGCACTTCCATCCATTCAAGCCCAACCTCCTCTCCTCCTCTCCGTTCCACCCCTTCTCTTTCCCACCTGTGGCCAAAGCTGCCCTGTGCCTGTCCAGCCCCTCCCGCGGCCCCGCCCCCGCTGTCCTTCCATTGGCTGACGCTGGTGGTGTGCGCCTGTCTGATTGGCCCCGTGCCGGGCGCGTGGGCGGGCGAGACGTGGGGCGTGGTGTCGTCGTGCCCGTTCCACTGCGTGTGCCGCAACCTGTCCGAGTCCCTGAGCACGCTGTGCGCCGACAAGGGCCTGCTGTTCGTGCCGCCCAACATCGACCGGCGAACGGTCGAGCTTCGCCTGGCCGACAACTTCATCCGCGAGGTTGGCGGCACCGACTTCGCCAACATGTCGGGCCTGGTGGACCTGACGCTGTCGCGCAACACCATCCACCTCGTGCGGCCGATGGCCTTCGCCGATCTGGAGAGCCTCCGCTCGCTGCACCTGGACGCCAACCGTCTGAGCGCGCTGGGCCCCCGAGACCTCACGGGCCTCCTCAACCTGCAGCACCTCATCCTCAACAACAACCAGCTGACCAACATCTCGGCGGAGGCCTTCGACGACTGCCAGCTGACCCTGGAGGACCTGGACCTGTCCTACAACAACCTCCGCAAGGCACCCTGGGACGCCATCCAGAAGATGGCCTCCCTCCACACCTTAAACCTGGACCACAACCTGATCGACCAGATCTCCGAGGGGTCGTTCGGGGAGCTTTACAAGCTGGCACGCCTGGACATGACGTCCAACCGTCTGCGGACACTGCCGCCGGACCCGCTGTTCGCCCGCTCCCAGATCGGGGCCATCAGCCCCACGCCGTACATGGCCACGGTGACGGTCCACTTCGGGGGGAACCCGCTGCACTGCAACTGCGAGCTGCTGTGGCTGCGTCGGCTGACGCGGGGCGACGACATGGAGACGTGCTCGTCGCCTCCGCAGCTGGCCGGACGCTACTTCTGGTCGGTGCCCGAGGAGGAGTTCGCCTGCGAGCCCCCGCTCATCACGCGGCGGACCCACAAGCTGTGGGTGCTGGAGGGCCAGAGGGCCACGCTCAAGTGCCGCGCCATCGGAGACCCGCCGCCCGACGTGCACTGGGTGTCCCCCGACGACCGCATCGTGGCCAACAGCAGCCGGGTGGCCTCCTTCCGCAACGGCACGCTGGAGATCCTGGTGACGGTGGCGCGGGACGACGGGGCGTACCGCTGCATCGCCATCAACGCCGCCGGGGAGGCCACCGCTATCGTGGACCTTAAGGTCATCCCGCTGCCCCACCGGGGGAACGGCACGGTCATGCTGGCCCGCGACCCCGGCTCGTCGGACATCACCACGGGCAAGACCAACGGCGGGGGCAACGGTGGAGGGAACGGCGGGGGAAACGGAGGTGGGGGTGGGGGTGGGGGTGGCGGCAGTACGAACACTAATGGTGCCAGCCCTGATTCTGAGCCCCAGGACCCTCCAGACAAGGGGGGCAAAGGGCAGGCGGAGGCCAAGAAGGAAGGAGGGGAGGAGGTGGTGGTGGCGGAAGAGGGGAGGGAGCCCTCCGAGGGGGGAAGCGAGGGAGGGGGTGATGGAGGAGGTGAGGAGCAGCGGGTCGTGGGGGTGCTGGGGGTGACCTCCACCTCCGCCCAGGTGCGGTGGGACATGGGGAGGCTGCCGGGCACGTACCTGGTGTGGATGTACCAGATTCAGTACAACTGCACGGCGGACGAGACGCTCGTCTACAGGTGAGTTTCCAGAATCCCCTTCCATTCCTGCGCTGTTACAGTGAACGTTTGAACACGGTGCTACCACAGCCACAGACAGAATATAATATCATAGGAGAATATAAGAAGGTCACATAAAAAAAAAAACGGCAGCAAAGTAACAGCAATGGGCCTACTATGGGATGAAAAAGACTACATTGAGAAAACGCAAGTCAATCATCTGTTATGAATACTTCTTAATGAACATGTAAAGTCATTAAGGTAGCAGATTTCGACTGATTAATTATGATCACTGATTAAGATCCGCTAAAAGATCTGACAGAATTGCACATCTCCCTGAGTAGTAGCGTGTTGCGAACGCACATTTATTTAAAGAGGGGAGGAATCGGAGACGGCTGGCTTCAAACGGCATTAATTAGTTCCTGCTACTTTCTTCACACGAGTGAGTCCACATGCGGGTACTGGTGTTGCCTCAGCAGCCTCGGAAACATGTGAGGCTGATGTTAGACTGGAAAAAGACGAAAGCTGAAACAGCTGGCTTTCAATGCAAACATATGTTCTTCCCCAAAAAACCTGGCTGTCTCCACACACACTGACAGACTGCAATCAGTCGGTCCCTACTCTTTCTTCACAGCTAGTTCCTAGAAATAAGCAAAAAGGGAAAATACTAGAAACATTTCCACTGATGTACGTGGATATTCCCGAATGTGTATGTACCTGAAGGTACATACTGCTGCAGAGGTACATAAAGACATATGGGCTACGAACAAGGTGATTCCTGTGATTGAGGAGCACCTGTGTGTCACAGTGTTTGAAACCTGTTCCTGTTTCAGATGGTGCTCTCACCCTGCATGCTCTTTGGCACCCCTTCACACCACACTCAGTACATTACACAGCAAGCTACAACATTCAGACACACTGACTCTATAGGTTTTCTTTGTTTTAAGTAACTTTGAGTTCATGCCAAATGTGCTCGTCATCCTCCCATATTATGCTCAAGTTCCTTTGTGCCTGAAACACCTACACACGCAGGCTTAGACCAACATCGCTCACTCAGTATATGAGACAGAACACTACAACATGCAGGCAGACTGACCTGGATTTAAGTAGTAAATTAATTTGAGCCAATGCCAAATGTGTCACCCGTCCACCCGTTTTATTTTTAGGTACCTTGGTGCCTGTAACACTGCTACTTTAAACAGGCAGGCTTGGACCAGAACCAGGACCTTGGACCGTACCGGTTCCGACTATATCCGTTTCAATCAACCAGTCTTTACCATCACTGATATTTTCCCACATAAGGCAAACATTAAGTGACTGAGATTTACCAGAAAAAGGCAATTTTTAGGCTGCTGACAAGTTCCACTACAAATATGCCATGAGCTGTTGCAACAATTACCCTCAGGGATTTTGTAAACAAAGTTATATGAAACTATAGAATGTTTTTAAAAAGATTCTTCAATAAAACTCACTTTACTGGGTGTACTATTGGGCAAAAAATAATTCACTTCTCAATAGTTCAGTCAGGAGTCTGTACCACTTAATATGACTAGATCGATGACAGAAAGTTATGCTCTGTATTATAAAAAGCTAACGATTATGGTGGTAAAATCATAAGCAAAGTTCTGCCTCAGTGACGCGCTCTGAATGAACTGTGACCGGAGAAGTGGCGGCACTGTAAAATCTAATTGCTTACGCAGTGAGGCAAAAGTGTCTGAAAAAATAACAGCTTCTTTGGCATTATTTGAGCGTAAAATTAAAAGTAAAATAAGCAGTTTTTACTCGGATTTCAACACCTTTACGCGCTACGTGGGAACACGGGTCCCATTTGTTCCAGAAAAAAAAAACATAAAGATGCGTGACTGGAACATTAAAGACAGCGGCTTTTTCAAAGATGGCTTCCGAGCCCATATGGCACTTTGGGTACACAAGGAAACCCATATAAGCTAAAAGGGAACTACCCAGGATCTGTTTAAAATGAGTTCAACTGCTTTTGTGGACCTCTTTAAACACTAGACCATGAGGACAGGAGGATCTCAGCTTTAGAAAATGAAAACTCTGCCACATTTGATTTGATTCAACCAGCTAATCCTAATGAGCTGAGCACACAAGTCCTCAGACAGGTAGATCAGCTAATTAGTGAAATGACCTGCATCACAAGCACACAGGCAGAGGGAACACATAGCAGGGTTTTTAACTCTGATTCTGAAGTCAAAAGAAAGTCTCCATCTCTGTCCAAGGCAGAGGCAGATAATGGAGGACAGAGCAGACTAGTGTCTATTCACTCGTGTGGTGGCCTGCTCAGCAAGGCTGGCTTTCCACCACTCACAGTCCAACGCCTCGGGCGTGTGAACACCGCCGCCTCATACATCTCTCCCTGTCTGCCGGGGAGGGTTGGGGAGACTGGCGGAGTGTGTTTGTGTATGTGTGTGTGTGTGTGTGTGTGTGTGTGTGCGTGTTGGGGAAGGTAGAGTGGGGGTGGGGGGGCAAGGCTGACGGAGCTGACAGTCTGTGGTATGAGTCCCGCTTATCCTGCTCACATCCCCCCTGTTGACACACACACAGCACACACAACATCACACACTCAACCAGACAGACAGACAGACAGAGAGACAGAGAGAGGGGGGGGGGAGTAATGATAGAGACAAAGGAGAAAGAGAGAGAAGAATACTGATAGAAGAAAAAATATATGGATTGCATAGAGAGAAAAAGACAGAGAGAGGGAAAGACAGACAGACAGAGAGAGACAGAGAGGAAGAGAGAGAGAAAAAACCAATATAGGGAGGGAGGTAGGATGGAATAGAGTGACAGGCAGAGAGGGGAGGGGGGCAGAGCAGGCACCAGGGACCAGACAGACACAGTTGTGTCACGCAACAAGGAATTATGGGAGGCTGATGCTCCAGACATATTAAGCCAGACAGATTGCAAGGTGGACGTGGGGAGGGGATGGGCGAGCAAATGAGAGAGAGAGAGGGAGGGAGAGAGAGAGAGAGAGAGAGGGAGAGAGGGAGAGAGGGAGAGAGGGAGGGAGGGAAGAAGGGATAGAGGAGGACGGAGAGAGAAGGCCGAGAGAATGACACGGGACTCAGGGGAGAGAATAATGAAGTCCTTAAATGAGCTTAAACTGCAGAGCCAATGAGGGTGTCACAAGCTATCCCCATGATGGAAGGAGAGAGACTGCAAAATGAAGGCAACGTGGGAAAGAAAGAAAGAAAGGAAGGAATGGACCAAAGTAGCACAGAAACACAGGAGAGATGAAGGGAGAGGGGGGGGAGAAGAGGGGGAGAGGATTAAAAAAAGGATAAGGAGGAGGGGGGAAGGGGAAAGGGGGAATGCAGCAGGTGTGACAGAAAAATAGATAGAGAGACACGTCAGGCATAGAGGAAAAGAAAGGGAGGAAGGAATGGCTCAAAGGAGCGAACAATGGAGAGATGGAGGGAGGAAGAGGGAGGAGGTCGACGACGACGAGGACAGGATGAGAGGAGAAGGAAGGAGGGAGGGAGAGGCAAAGGGGTAGCAGGTGGGACAGATAAATAGATGGAGAGACATGGAAGGCATGGAGAAAAAGAAATGGAGGAAGGGATGGATCAGAGGAGCAAGCAGTGGAGAGATGGAGGGAGGAGGAGGAGGAGCAGGATGAGGACAAGATGAGAGAAGAGGAGAAGGAGGGAGGGAGGGAGGGAGGGAGAGGCAAAGGGGCAGCAGGTGGGACAGATAAATAGATGGAGAGACATGGAAGGCATGGAGAGGGTGGCGAGGTAAACCAGAGGAGACTTTTCATTTATCCACCTGTGCTGTGGGTGGCTTGTGGTGGGGAAACAGACCTGCAGTCTGAGTAATCAGAGCCAGATAGCCTCCCCCCTCTAGGGGGTGCAGACAGAGAGAGAGAGGCTGGTCAGAGAGAGAGAGAGAGAGATTGGTCAGAGAGAGAGGGGGGATAGGGAGAAATAGAGAGGAAGAGAAAGAGAGAAGGAGGGAGATAAGGAGAAACAGAGAGGAAGAGAGACAGAGAGATAGAGATAGAGATAGAGATAGAGAGAGAAAGGAAGAGAGGAAAAGAGAGAGAGGGTGGGGTAGACAGTGAGAGAAAGAGAGAGAGAAGAACAGAGAGGGGGAAAGAAAAGAGAGAGAGCTAAAGAAGAGAGAGGAAAAGAGGGGGAGAGGAGGGAGAAGGGATGCCATACTAAAACATACTGACTTTAGAAACCTTTTATTGAACTATTTCTGCATAAAAATATATAATATATAAACTATTCAAATCCAATCCAGACAAGGGTCACTGTTGCCATTTTCATATTCCTGCATGTCAATGGCAATTAGAAAGTGCTTTAGAGTCCTCATATAATAAAATTAAGCTCTTATTCAAATACCATTTCCACTAAAATGAACATGCTGTAATTCATTTGATTGAATTCATATTCTAATCTAATCTTTCACCAGTCTACAGCTTTGAACCAGCTAATCACATTAACCTCTCACCTTTCTGAGTCAAGAGTGAGACCAAAGCTCACTAGCTGTGTCTGGCCACCAAAGACGTGTGGAAATAGGCCAGATGGCACTTACTGAGTATTTACAGCCAATGGTTTTTATGGGGTGATACTTTATTTGGATAGTCTGTTCACAGAGGCTTTTTCAGATGGCTTGTTGAAATTCAAGTTTTAATTTGTTTATTGTTTGCTGAGTTATAACCAGAAGTGTCAATGCCGGGTTGAGAAAATAAAAACCCTGCCATGTTTTCCTTCTAACACAGGTGACACAGGTGAGTATCTAATCTACCTGTCCTGAGTGCTCATTACGATCAGCTGATACAGAGCTGATTCGACACCTCTGCTTACACATGGTTTTTTTAATAGTCTCTCCACATCTGTAGACAGCCATGAGGAATAATCTGTAGGACCATCCAAATTAAGCGTGACCGAAAATAGCTTCTCTATAGGGAGCTAATAGCATCATTCAGCACTTCACGGAATGGGGCAAGACCTTACAGGAGCTGAAGAAAACTCAGCACCAGGTAAAAGCTTAAAAATAGACAGAGTAGAGAATAGGAAGTGTAAGACTGAGGAAGAAATAATGAGAAAAGAGATGTGACAAAAAAACAAAATGGAGAAAAAAGGAACAGGACAAAAATAGAGAGAAGTATGCTAAAGAAGTGCATTATGACAAATAATGAGTCTATACTAAGAGAGAGAAGGAGAGAGAAAGAGCAAGAGAGAGTAGGTGACAGAATTGGTGGATGGTGTTTGGAAAGGCGACGAGGGGAATGAGAATATGGGATGAAAGCAGTGTATGGTGGTGGGAAAAAAATCTCTGACTAGTTTGTGTTCCTCTTCCTATCTGTCTTGTTCCATCTCTCTGTCCCTCTTTTGGGGTTTGGATAATTACTTGTTTTTGTGTCAGTGGCCTCGCAAAACACTTCTGTCGCATCCCATTGTGTGTGTGTGTGTGTGTGTGTGTGTAGCTGTGTGAGTGTGTGTCTGTATGTGTGAGGGAAAGCTGAAATGGGGGTGAGCGAGATAAAGAAAATGAAAAATAGGACAAAAAAGATGTGCAAGTGTGTGTGTGTATGAATGTGTGTGAGGGAGAAAGAGATAAAGCAGTGTTTTAAAGTCATCCATCCTCTCTCTCTACCTCCCTCCCGCTCTCTCTCTCTTACAGACATACACACACACACACACACACACACACACATACACACACACAAAAGCACTACAACGAAAGGTCAGACCTACTCTCTAGAGCTCTCCCAGAAGCTGAAGGCTGATTGGCTGATTAGCTGGAGTCCACTCAAGAGCTGAGTACCAGAATACTAAAACAGAGCCAGTACCGGAGGCCCTGGACAGCTCATAGCCCTCCCTCACCTCCTCCTCCTCCTCCTCCTCCTCATCCTCCACCTCTCCCTCCTCCTCCTCCTCCCCCTCCGGAGCTAAGAGCATCCCAGGTCTCCAAACACCCCTTCCAAAGCTTTGCACCGCTTTGCATCCGTGGTGAAGGTGGAACATGAAGGAAAAACAAAAAAGAGTGTCCCCCGGTTCTGTTGTCTGAGTCAGTGATGCAAGGTTGCTATCAGCGGGCTAGCACACCCCAGAGATAAGGCTAATTGGGCAAATCAGCTAGTTCACTGCTGCCGGCTTGTGGAGAAAAGGCCAACGAATATTCATGAATGGATATTCACAAATAGAAAAATCTTGTATTTACTTTGGTTCAGATGTCAAAACATTTGCTTCTTCTGTTCTGTGTGTGTGTGTATGTGTGTGTGTGTTTCTAATCCTTGTGAGCACGACAACAAAGTCAACAAAGTTAGCATACAGTGTAGCTTTCCTCTCACATCATTTTTTGCTATTGCTGTGGAGTTTTGCTATTCTTCCTTGAGTGCAGGGTGGATGCCATCTCTTTATTTTTGTCTTTCTCTCCACACATCCCGAAGTGACTATCCTGAGGTTCAGCATGCAGCCGGTCGGCTGCCGCAGGGCTTCACCACCCAACTGAATCTGTTAATTAGCACAACTCTCGAGCTGAGACGCTGCACTAACGAGAGGAATTGCCTGTACCGGCACGTGCATGCACCGAAGGGAGAGAGAGAGGGAGGGAGAGAGAGAGAGAGAGAGAGAGAGATAGGAGAAACGAATGTACGTTTTTAAAAAAAGGAAGGGGAAAAAAACAAGTCATGTGTTAAATCATCCACCCACCACGGCTGAACCTCTAACACCGTACTGTATGTGTAAAAGCAGTGCATCCATCTTGACAGCTGAAACACCCCTTCCAACATAGTGTTTCTTCAGCCCCAAAGGCCTCACTCTCAGCTCCTCGATGGGGATGCTTTCCCACCTCGACCTCTGGGGCACTTCCTCGCCTGCTGCCCTTGCAATTAGTCATGTATTATTCACCACTATAATAACATCGCACATTACGAGCTGGATGAAATGGGGTCAGGCAGATAGCACTTGCTGTCTGATTACAGAGGCCCTTGCTCCCTCGCGGTACAGGATGTACAGAGAGAGGGAGAAAGACTAAGTGTCGGCGGTGGTGGCGGTGGTGGTGGTGGTATATATTCATGAGATGCATCCCCTCCAATCTTTTTCCGCTTATGATCCCTGTGCCAGTGCTAATCGCATGCAGCAGACGTCATTAATTAAACTACAACTACCGGATTTAATATCAGTTAATGTTTCGGTAATGCTGGTGTTTATGGTTTTGCACACGTGCAATAGGGGTGGTGGGGGTGGTGGGGTGGTGGTTGGGTGTGTGTGTGGTAGGTGTGTGTCTGTGTGTGCACGTGTGTGTGTGTTGATGAAATGGTACTAAAAGGGAGGCCATTACTTTTCATAAACAAATGCAAATTTATTAGTGTCACTTCTGCTTCGCTGACCGCTAATGGTTAATGGGTCGCTCATGGTAGCAAATGAGAGATCGATCAGCCTGCTGAGGTGGAAGCACAAAACTGCAAAATAAGTCAAGAGTTTCACACCTCACATGGGCAGAGTAGCTACACATGTATACAGTTATTATGTTGCTTTACAAGCTGGTTTGGACATAGTCATCACCTCGAAAATACTGAGCGGAAAGTCGTAAAGTAGTCTGTTGAGGGAACTTGATTCCAAAGCATTAGCGCTTCATTAAGTAAGTCTTTGAAGTTTCTGGTGGTTTAGTTCAATGCCACTGTGGAAACCAGACTTGTTACAAGCTATCTTAAGTGTAAGCGCATTGCAGTTTTTATAAACGGCACAGGGGGAGATGTTGCAAGGCTCCTACATTCCACGCAAGAACGTCAGAAGTCCTGCAGACCACAAATTTCATTTCGATTTATATTTCAGCCATAACTCAGTCAGCACACAGATCCTCCCAATCCTGTTTGCCAATAGCTGCCCCAAATAAATAAGCTTGTGACCATCCTGGGTCTGCAGCTTGATCTATGGACCCACTGTCATAAATTGCACTGCCCCCTAGGGTGGACGAGTGGACAGATGGATGGATGGATGGATGGATGGATGGACGGACAGACGGACAGACAGACAGACAGACAGACAGACAGACAGACAGACAGAGACAGACAGATAGACACTTTATTTATCCCAAATGAAATTAAAGGAACTTTTGGGCTTGTTTACTGGCAAAGGTGCTCTGACACCACTAACAGTGACGAAACGTTGGTCACAATTCTACAGAAAGAAGAGAGGCACTAGTGAAATTTGCTATAGAAATTACTATAATACATTTGCACTACACCAACAGGTGACCACAACAACAACCTAAATGTGTGCAGATGGATAAGACTTTAACACATCCATCCTTATCCATCAACAGTGCATATCATTTCACTGATGTGGTAGCCTGGTAAACCAGCCCCTCGTACTTCACTTTGTTTTCTACAGAGGGGTATGGTGCTGGTCTCATTGAAATGGGCTGGTTGTAGGCAGAATCCCTCCTAGCCAAATCAGCCCACAGAGCAAGTATTCATGAAAGTTTTTGCGCATTAGTAGTTAGTCTGTTAGTTTCCAGAAAGCTTTGTAACTTCCTTCATGTTAATGTTTGGGTAAAGACAGATACAATCTTCTCAAATTTCAGCAGTCAACACCTTCAGGAAAAAAAAAAAACATTACTCAGTACAGCACAGCCACCCTCTGTACAAAACGAAGTGAAGTACAAGGGGCTGGTTTACCAGGCTACTGCTGTGGTAGCTTTAGCCTGTTTTGCTCACACGATAGAGAGCTTCACTTAGCACGAAGACATGAGTCATGTTCATAGTTATTGTTCTCATTCCTTTATACATATTCAGTGTGTTCAGCTAGAAGTCCTTTATTTGCGCATAAATTCATGAGACACCATTAAAAAATGTTGCTATATAAGGCAATCCAACAAAATTCAGCTGTAGTATATAGATATTTATATAATACTACAGGTAACATGTAAGGGTTTGTATGTGTAAAAAGGCGTTTTTTCTTGTTCATTTGATAATGTTTCATTCATGGCATGGTAAGAGATAAGAGATGATAGTCTTCTTTGATGATAATGTTGTGATAAAGATCATATTAGGCTCCACTACAGCACAGCTCAGTGCAGCTAATTACACACACACACTCACACACACACACACACACACACACACACACACACACACATACACACACACACCCACACTCTCACACACGGGTATACCATTATTTTCACACAGTACTACGTGTGATGTGTAAAATAGCCTATATGAAACAAACCATTTACACATCTTTGTCTATTTTTTTCCCCGTGTGGAGCGGGGGAGAAAGTTAGCCCTTTGTCCTTCACATAAGCATTGCTTACTTACGCTCCCCCCCAGCCGGTGACAAATTGGCTGCTTATTTCCGACGACAGCCTCCTACTTTTCGTCTACAGTATTCCCTCCGACTCTCTCACGTATACACACATCCGCGGCTAACGGATTGCTCCAGTGTGGCTTTTGTTCGGCGAACTCGGGGGAAGGCGAGTTATTTCTGTGGTCTCCGATAGATCCATGAGCTTTAAGAACCACTCTCAAAGATGTGTGGCGCATCCCCTTCTATATACACAAATCATCCATATGAGCACTGGGTCTCTCTTCCATGGTTTTCCAAAGCATTCTCTCTCTCTATCTCTATCTCTATCTCTGCCTCTCTCTCTCTCTCTCTCTCTGCATGGGTATGTGCCTCTGTTCATTTTTTTCCAGAGCAGTCTCTCTCTCTCTCCGTCTCTCTCTCTCTCTGGGCATGTGTTCTCTTTTTTTCCTCTAGCATTTTTCTTCTTTATCTCTTTTTCTCCCCTTTGCACACTTGTGTTTATTTTTAAGGGAGTCTCTTCTCACTGTCTCTCCTCTGCTCACCATCTCTAACTTTTTTCTCACCCGTTCCCTCCTCCTCTGACTTTCTCACATACATACAGAAACACACACACATACACACACACACACACACACACACACACACACACACACACACACACACACACACGCAAAAGTCTCTCCAAGACTCTACTTCCTCACTTCTACACCAGCTCTCTCTTTCCTCCACATCTTTAGATCTCTCTCTCTCTCTCTCTCTCGTTGGTTGCAACCAATCCCCTCTCCCTCTCTCCCTCCCTCTCTCTCTCTCTCTCTCTCTCGCTCTCTCTCTCTCTGCAGTGTG
>CM059284.1:22058352-22063352 GCA_030347295.1 Setipinna tenuifilis
AGCCTGATTGGATCTTTCTCACTCTCTCTCTCTCTCTCTCTCGTTCAGTTTCTCTCTTTTTTCTGTTTTTTTTTCTTCTTGTCTCTCGTTCTCTTCTTTACTGTCTTTCTGTCTCTCGTTTCATTCTTCTGGGCTGCTACTGATTCATGTATACACACACACACACAAACATACATACACACACACACACACACACACACACACACACACACACACACACACACACACACACACACCCCTTGTTGGTCAACATCTTGTGTGTTTGCTTTCTTTTCATTTGACAGGCTCTTCAGAACTAATAAAGTTCGCTCCCTCACCCACACACACACACACACACACCCACACACACACACATCTCTTGCCTTTGATCTTGCTCTCTAGTTCCATATTGCCATTTAGGGCATTTTTCTCCCCAGTGCCCTCGTCCTCTCTCGCCCTCACCGACTTTCTCACTCAGATGCTGTGGGCTCTGCCAAGGCTGTTTTCTTCTCTCCCTCCATCTCCTATCTCTCCTTCTCAAGCATGTCTGACTGTGTGCGCACTCTCTCTCTCTCTCTCTTTCTCTCTGTTTCTTATTCTCTCCCTTTCTTGCTCTTTCTATCTCTGTCTCCTTCCTCAGCATGTCTATCTCCACAGGGTCTCTTTCAGTTCTTGTCTCTCTATGTTTCTAAAATGGCTAGACATTTGTCCAAAAAAAGGACCCATTTCTTTCAGTCTCTTTCTTTCTCCTGCTGGTTGTCCCTCTCTCCTTCTTCAGCAAAGAACAAGGTCTCTATCTTTTCCTGTTTCTAAATGATTAAACATCGGCCCGATTCTCTCTGTCTTATTTGTCTCTCTGTCTCTCTTTCTGTGCCTCTATTTCTCTCTGTCTTTCTATCTTACTTCCTCTCGCAAATTTAAATTCAAAGTTTGCTTTATTAGTTTGACTATTGAAAAACAGCGTTGAGACAAAGTATTGAGAGTACAGTGGAACATCACATTGATTTGCACATTCATTTTCTCTCTCTCTCTCTCTCTCTCTCTCTCTGTCTCTCTTTATCTCTCTCTCTCTCTGTCTGCCTCTCTGTCTCTCTTTCTTTCTTTGTCTGTGTCTGTCTCTCACTCTCTCTAAAACTGAAATTCAAACTAGCTTTGTGGCATGATAATACATCAGCTTGGCCAAAGCAAAAAGGCGGTGAGGATATAATTGGACAGATATACATAACCTACAGATAAATTATGTCTAAAGGGTGAGATGAGTTTCCTCTTCTCTGCTTTCCTCTGCACCAGGGCTATGCGTTGATAATTAATTGTTTGTCAGCCCTTTTCTTTTCTCTCTCCCTCTCTGTCTCTCTCTCTTTTTCTCAAAGTCTGTTTATTAGCATGACTGTTGTAATACGGTGTTGCCAAAGCATACACGAGACAAATAGTGAAACATTACATTTCTCTCTCTCTGTCTTTCTTTTTTTTGTCTTTCTCTCTCTGTCTTTTGTTACCAGAATTCTGCCGTCCACAAGCAACAGCTTCCTGCTGAAGAACCTGGTGTCCGGAGCCGACTACAATCTGTGCGTGTTGGCCATTTTCGATGACACGGTCACCTCCCTGGCTGCCACCAAAGTGCTGGGCTGTGCCCAGTTCAGCACCAAGGACAACCACCCAGAGTGCAACTCTCTGCGGGCGCACTTCCTGGGAGGCACGCTGACCATCCTGGTGGGCGGAGTGGTGGTGGTCACCCTGCTGGTGTTCACCGTGGCGCTGATGGTACGCCACCGCGTCTGCAGTCACCATGACGACGGGTGCCGGGGGGCCGCCCTGAGGGGGGGTGGCGGCGGTGACGAGGCCGGCTGCTCTGTGGGCTCGGCGTCACCGTCGGCGAAGGGAGGGGCTGGAGGAGTGGGGGGGGACCTCTTCGGGCAGAGCAACGGCAACGGCAGCATGATGATGGTGGTGCTGCCCAACGGAGCCTTCCAGAAGCAGAAGGCCGCAGAGGCCGCCGCAGCTGCTGATGGAGGGGGTGGGGATGACAGGAGGGGGGGTGGGGGAGGAGGCAAGTCCTCCTCCTCCTCACCAAGGGCGTCCCTCAGATCCAAGCCCAAGACCCTGCCCAAGCCAAAGGTCAACCTGGAGCAGTACCGGACAGTGGCGGCCTCCATGGACGAGTCGGGGGCACTAGAGCACACGCTGCTCCCGCCGTACACCCCCCAGAGCGAGAGGCTGCCCCTCTTCTACTCGCCCTCCCAGAGCCCCTCCCCCTCCACACTGCCCCGCCAACAATCACGGCGGCCCTCGGGGGCGAGGCTGGGGGGTGGTGGCGGGATGGCCACAGGTCAGGTGAAGGTCAGCTCGCGGCCCCAGACCCCGCAGGGGGCAGCCCTGGAGGCGGCGGCGGCGGGGGACCCGAGCAGCAGCAGCAGCAGCCTGAAGCGCGGTAGCCTGACGCTGGCCGTGCCCTCTCGATATCGCCCCACCGGCGGCGCCGCCGATGCGGACTACAGAGGAGAGTGGCGCTCCAGCTTGGGCGCGGAAGGCGTGGTGGTCGTGAAGCGCGGCAGCGGCCAATGGAACTCCTCCCAGGCCTACCAGAGTCCCGCCCTCCTGGGTGCTCTGCTGACCCCGCCCCTTCCTCCCCGTGGCCCCGCCTCTTCCTCCTACTATTCCTCCTCCTCCACGTACCGCTCCCCACACCAAAGTCCCGCCCACGCCGCCCTGCGCACCAAGCGCAGCTCGTCCTTCGACATGGGCGAGATCGCCATGGCGACCGCCGTGGTCTCCAGCAGCGCCGGCGCCTCCTCGTCCTCGTGCGTGAACTACGCCCGGCGGCTGGGCGCCATCTGGACGCGGAGGAGCCAGTCGCTGCACGGCATGCTGGTCCAGTGCGCCTCGGTGACCAGCACCTCCAACTCCACGGGCAGCAGCACCACCAGCAGCAGCGGCACCACCGCCAGCAGCGACCTGCAGGTACGGACACCCAGGGCCCGCGTCCTCCTGGCTCACGGCGGCCCCTCTGCTGGCTCCTCTAGTGCTGGTACTACTAATGCTAGCGCTGCCCTTTCCCGCTCTGGTGGTGCAGTCACCCCACACAGCCACGCACAACAACAACAACAACAACAAGACAGGAGAAAGGAGAGTAAGAAGGAGGTGAAGAAGAAGGAGGAGGAGGAGCTGGAGGAGAGTGTGGTGTAGTAAAAAGGGGAGTAGGGAGTAGAGAGAGAGAGAGAGACAAACAAACAAACGTGTTTGCCGTTTGGTTTTCTTTTTTTTAAACAGATGAAATTTTTCAAAAAAAAATAATAAGGGGAAAGGAAAACGAGTAAAAAAACGAGAACGCTGACGCTTTGGAGAGTGGCGGAGAGAGAAAATGATAGGGTCCGTGCTGAGGGAACGATAGATGGAGGTGGACAGACTGACAAGTGGAGCAGACAGGAGATACAGAGGAGAGAGGGAGCAAAGGAGGAGAAACAGAGAGAGAGAGAGAGAGAGAGAGAAACATAGAAATAGAAAGACAGTGAAATGGAGAAAGGCATGGCATAAAAACATGGAAATACGTTTGCCCTTGCCTCCATTGCCAGAGGGCAATACCAGAGAAAGAAAGAAAGAATCACAGGAGAGCAAGAGAAAGAGAGAGAGATAGATACAGAGAGGGATTATAAAGATGAAGGACGAATAATAATGCAGACCATAGCAGAGGACTGCAGATGTACCGTACCAGACTGCCCTCTCCACATGGATTTGGGGCAAGAACTGTAACAAGAAACTTCAACAAGGAGAAATACTTAACACACCAACACACACACACACTCACAAACACTCACAGACACACACACACTCGCAAACAAAAGACCAATGAAGGGGCCCTCGTTAAATGGGCCAATTGAGGTCTGCCAGAGACAGACTGTGTCCCTGCCAGGCAGTTTCTCACGTGCGCCAGCCCCGAAACGTGATGACACTCTGGGCCAGTTATCAATTGAGCATCCTGTCACAGGAACGTGCAGTCATGGAGCCGCTGGGCGGAAATGCCGAGTCATGCCGATCAATCAGGCATGATCAATCGATGCGGGCTGGCACCACCAGTGCTGGCGACAGCAGCAGGAGGAGGAGAGTGGCGAAAGGGAATGTACAAACGGAGAGAATATTAAAAAAAAAAAAAACGAATAAAAAGTGGACCAAAAAACTCAGCCCTTTTACGGGGAAACAAGAAAATGAGAAACGTTTTATTAAAAAAAAAGAAAGAAATAACACAGAGTAAAATAATGAAGTGAAAAAAAAAATGTGGGAACTGGGGATGGTTTGAGGTCAGGGTCACAGTGCGTGTGTGTTTGTTTGTGTTTATGTGTGTGTGTGTGTGTGTGTGTGTGTCTGTGTGTGTGTGTGTGTGTGTGTGTGTGTATGTGTTATGTGTGAATGTGTGTGGTGTATGTGTGTACGTTTCTGTGTGTGTGTGTTTGTGTGTGTATGCCTGGGGTATGTTGGTGAACATTACAATGGATGTGTGATTTACACTGATTAGTATTGATTGGTGATTCCCTGCGGTTCAATTCTGGCATTAAAGGAATATGACAGAGCAGTCCCTTGTTCTTTCTATGACATCACACGTTCCATAATGTCATGTGACTTACATTCATCCAATCAGTGAATGTTTCAGAAGGGCCCTGTGCAAAAGGACAAAGTTTTGCCATACGTCATAAAGTTGACTTGACAAATACTGTAACAAGGACGCAAATATACGAGCAAGAGTATACGAGGAAACGTTTAAAAAAACCAGACTGGACAGGACTTTTGCTATGAATATGAAAGTTGCCATCCATTTTTGTTTTTCTTATTGTTTTTATGAATGATGTTAGAACTTTTAAAAAAAGTGCAATTTTGTTGCAACAATCTCTCATGGTTACTTTGTCATATTATTAGGGTTGTTATTACTGTTACTGAGAGTGAGGCAAGCGGAGGCTTGACACAATAGATGGGGGTAGGTGCCGGGTCAATGATATTAATGATAATCCTAATAATTTGAGTTCTGTTGGAGT
>CM059284.1:22068352-22093352 GCA_030347295.1 Setipinna tenuifilis
AAGTGTGAAGGGCAGAAAAGCATACAAACACAAACTTCTCAAGGAGAATCCGGAGACTCTAATGGCAGATTAGGCTCAAATAGGAGGCAAGCTTACCATCTCAAACTTGCTCCTGTTCACAAAAGATTGTAATGCCTGGCACACCGCCATCTGCACACATTACAAGTCCACTAAAAGAAGGGGGGGTATGCAATGGAAGGCAAATCCAAATAGGAGAAAAGAGAGACGGTAATCCATTTTTTACCACAATGGGACATTAATGTCTCAGGGCAGTGAGGCATGCCTGATTTCTGGCAGAGGCAGAGAAAGAGACTGAGGAGACACACACACACACACACACACACACACACACACACACACACACACACACACACACATGTTGATGTTAATCGCAGAGTCAGTCCCAGTGAGGGTGCAGAGGGGGAGGAGCAATGCTCTCAAACCTCTGACATACTGCTGAAACAGCCAGTCATTGGAATATATAGAGTAAGCCTGTCAGGATGTGGAACTGATTCAACTCAGGAAACAGGTACTCTCACATGCAACATCCAGCAACCTAGAGCAACAGCTGTGCCATTTCAGACTGCAGTTTATGTTCTACATAAAGCAGCTATGTGAAGAGATGAGAGAGAGAGAGAGAGAGAGAGAGAGAGAGTGAGAGACAGACAGAGAGAGAGTGAGAGAGAGAGAGAGAGAGAGAGAGTGAGAGAGAGTGAGAGAGAAAGAAAGACAGAGAGAGAGAAAGAGGAAGAAATAAAGACAGAGAGATTCGGGGGGCTGCTGAAACACCTAAGACAGGAGCTCGAGGCAGGAGACGAGGCAGTACAGATATTAAGAGAAAAGACAGAAGGTCTGCTACAGAGCAGCGAGAGGCAGCTCAATACATCTCAGGCTTCTGTGCCCGACCTACCAGCATGCTCTCAGCCCTCTACTCCAGTAACACCACTGCTTGGCATACACACAGAGCTCACTACTCCAGCAACAACAAAGCCTACTACACAAGCAAATCCTCCCATCTTAACAACAGCAACAGCAGAGCCCCCAGAACAGCTAAACACTGACATAGTCATCCTAATGGACTCAAACAGGAAATTCATAAAGAAAGGAAGACCAGCTGTTTGCCAACTATTAAACAAGCAAAACTTTGGTGTCCAAAACAAAGAATGTTCTTCAACGGCTCTGCAAGGAACACACATAATCACCCCCTTGGGAACTAATGATCTCAAAACTCAACAGGAGCATGACTCTGTGGCAAAGGTAGCACTAAAAGCAACAAAGACATTTCCCTGGTCTAAAATAATGATCTCCACCCTCTTACCAAGGATCGACTTCCACCCCTGTATTATACAAAAAGTTGCAGACATAACGCGGACATACAGTAACACAGTCACAGATGTGCCTCAATGCTGAACGTGTACCTGGCACACCACCTCAACCTTGGTGTACAGAGCCTTCATGACCATGTTAATATTCACAAAAATTGTGTCCATCTGTTTCCAAAATACTAAAAGATGTCACCCTTGGTTGAAGCCTCAACAGGCCTTCCACACCCTCAAGTACCACAACCCTTCAGCTGTGATCAGTTTGTGGCCTCACACCAGTACTAGCACCCAAAAGCACCAGACCAGGGAGGACCTCCTGTGATTCAACACCAGATCCATCCTCCCACGCCCCCTGTCCGCTCCCAACACCCTGTTTTCCAAGACCAGAAACAGATCCCCACAGCTCAGCACCATCTCCAGCAGGCTACAGCTCCTGACCAAGCCCGTGCAACCTGGAACCAGGCCCAACCCCCCCACCATCCAGCCCCATTACTGCACAGCCTCTTACCAGACCCAAGACCCAGCGGCTCACCTCCTGACCTGGCACCCAATGGCCCACCTTCACAACAAGGTGTGGCCCACCCACTACTGTAGACTACCCAATCAGTGAAAAGAAGCTGTCAGACAGACTGAAGGTCCTACAAAAGGATGGAATACTAAATGAAATGCTAATATATGCAAGTCACTAATTAAAGTTGGTCACACTAAAACTTTTCAACTTTATACAGAGTTTTGGTTATTCCCCTGACACCTGGAACAAAGCAATCATAACACATATTTTCAAAAGTAGAGATAAATTAGACCCAAATAATTATAAATCTGTAGCATTTGTGTACGTAGCAATACCAGGAAAGGTTTTCTGCAGCATCCTAAATGCCAGAATCATCAGTTTCCCAACTGAACACAATGTCCTCAGCAAAAGTCAGATTGGATTTCAAACAAATTACAGAACATCAGATCACACATTTACCTTACAAACTCTGACTAACAAATACTAAAACCAAACAAATCAAAAACATTTTTATGCTTTGTAGACTTAAAACACACTTGATGAGCCAAAATGACTAAAAATGGGACAAAACCCCCAAGGAACCCCCAGGAAACCCTTTATGCACAGTTTTGCAAAAACATCCCCAGAGGCAAACACCCCACAATGCACGTAGGACTAAACATGAGCAATTTCTCCTCCGTTGAATTGAAAAAAGAGTCATCAAATGCTGGCATCATCTAAGAGGAAGTGACCCCGCTGCCTACCACTTCAAAGCTCTTGAGATGTGTGAACTAAATATTGAAAAGAGTCACCTCATCCAGTTGCTCCTAAGACTACAGGAGACAGCCAAAACTAATACAACTACCAACACACTACATAAAAAGTGATATCAACAAAATAAAGTATAAAAAGAAATACTGGAACTGGAAAATACTGGAACAAAATAACAAAAACAGAGAGAAAGTTCCAAACCTACTGAGTCTGAACACAGAATACAAACTAGCAAATTACCTGACAACCATAACAGACACAAAGTAAAAAAACAATGACAAGATACAGGCTCACCAACCACCACTTGTAAATAGAAACAGACAGACCTGCATGCCTAAAGAGAACAGGCTGTGTCTGTAAAGAAATAGAATCAGAACTGCACTTCCTGACTAGCGAACCCTATTACACAGACATTTGCTCTAACTTTTACCCAAAATTTCAGGCAATACATCCAAAATTGAATGAATTTGAAGACCTCCATAAAATACGATATTTATTAGGAAGGGAACAATATCGTGCAAGTGCAATACTAGCTGCACAACTGTGACACAGCCATACATGCACAACTACATTAACAAATGCACATATACATACTACACACATGCAAAAACACACACACACACACAAACAACATTTACAATGGACCCCACCCAGTTTTGAACCCGGGTCTCTGGGGTAACAAACATGCACTACAACGTCAAAGAGCCAGGCTTGTTAGGATGGCAGTCTCTGAATGGCAGTTATTATTAGTATATTTAATACTTCACATGTTTATTGTGTATAATGCACACACCTCTCATGTATACTGTATGTATATGCACAGTTACAATAATGATAATAATAATAATTTGTATTTTGTATTTGTATTTGTATAGCACAATTCATACAAGATGTAGCTCAAGGTGCTTCAACAGCTTGGCAGGAAAAACACAAGACAGCATTTGTTGCAGCTTGGTGGCGCAAAGAAAGTTATATATATGTGTAAAAATATGTTAAGAGAGTGTGAAGAGTGGAGTGCAGATGAGATGAAACAAGAGACACAATCAAACAGAGAAAGAGAGAGAAGAGGAGGAGAGAAAAGTGGGGTGAAGATGGAAATGAGGGAAGGGAGGGAGGTAGAGAGAATCAGAGAGAGATATAGAGAGAGAAAGAGAGGGAGAAAGAGTGGGGGGGGGGAGTTAAAGTGGGGAGAAGACAAAAATTAGGTGAAGGAAAGGGAGCGAGCTACAGAGAATCAGAGATAGACAGAAGGAGAGAGACAGTGGAGAGGAGAGAAGAGAGAGTAAAGGGGCGAGGAGATGAGTGGAGATGAGGTGAGGTGAGGTGAGGTGAGGGGAGGGGAAGGGGAAGGGGAAGGGGAAGGGGAAGGGAGGGCCCCGTCTGTCTGGCCACATTGCCAAGCCTCAGCAGCCTCTGCGGGGCCACAGCCTTTTTAACTCTGGGCCCGCCTCCATCCGCTCCTATCAGGATCACCATTACTTAAGAGAACAAAATCATTACTGGCCACCATCATCCCCCCATTATTAGTGGCCCGCCGCACCCCCTCTCCAGGTGACACGGGGGTGCCAAAGCTTTAAAAGGAGCGCACGTTGAGTGGCTCAGGCAGGTATATTAGCGGGGAGAGAGAGGAAAAAAAAAACATCAACTGCCCCCGGATCATTTGCCGTCCAGCGGAAAGGTTAATGCCGATTTAATGGGCGCAATCGATGGGGGAGACTCGATAAAATGCTAGGTGGCGTGACACGGCAAGGGGGATTATGTTATTTGGAGATTGTGGTTATGGGCAGTGGTGGGGGTGGTGGAGGGGGGTTTGGTTGAGTGGAAAGTGATACTGAGGGACATTCTGCGACACTGCCACTCAGGCTGTCTCCAAAGGTGACGTTATCAAGCATGGCCTACACAAGGCTGTCCTATCAGAGCGCCTCAAGCCGTTGGAATATTAATGTGTTCTTAAACACGGGGGCAATGGGGGGGGGGAAGGTGGGTGGGTGTCTCAGATAACCTAGCTAATTGAGTCTGTGATTGATCATGTGACACAGGAAGTGTATTTAATTAAGTGTGTCATGTTCGCCACAGACGAGTGAATAATGGGGGTAGATTTACGGTTGCATGTGCCTTAATGGTGCAAATGGACTCCTCCAAGAGTATGATACACAAAGGGCTATGTCCCTCAAGCGGAGATGAAGTGGGAGGTCATTATTTTATCCAGCATGATGAATGCAGCACTTTTCACTTTTACATTAAGATAATTAGTCTTTTTATTGACCTGTGGTTGGTGGAAGCCAAGGCTTAAACCCACATGTTTGTAATCTGACTGGGGAATATGTTCATCATACTAACATTAGAAACTATGCAACCCATTGTATTATGAGACATGGGTTTGATAAATTACTTTCCCATGAGTCCAATCTAGGCTGGTGACATTATATTCTTAATTGGATAGGAAGATAGTGTTATTAATTATGGAGATTAGCAATTCTGTGTCTACTTCCTTCAGTTCTTACCAAATCCTGTCACAAATGTCAAAAGGCGATAAAACAAAAGAGGTGAAAAGAGAAAGCCAAATAAAGACCACAGCATTAATGATTTTTTTTTAACTTCTTCTGTGGAAATTTGTGCCATAATAAAAGACAGCCAGACAATGAAAAACTAGCCAGTACCCTGATTCCTGTACAAAAATCAAGCAACAAACAAAAAACCCCTGGATTAACATTACTTATTTTCTTACATTACTGCATCAGTGAAGTGAGGCCACCACTTTATTCTCCAACCGAGAAAATGTCAAAGACCTCAGGGACTTGTGTGAGCATGTGATAAAGGCATATAATGTGTCACCTCATTTGGTTAGCAGGTGCATGCACTGTGTACACCCCAGTTGCGGTCACACCTGCTAATACATTGGAGAGTATGTAGACTTATATAGAGATTATATATTTTGTAAAAATGTATCATTGTACACTTTTGTGTACTTTTTTGTGTGGTCTGAATGGAGGTATACTGCAGTGACAATCCAACTGAGTTATCAAAATATGATGTTTTTTTTATCATTGAAATAGGTCATGGTTGAGGCCTGTGTTTTTGTGACAGATGCCAGGAAGTATTGCAGCTAATGCTGTGCGGTAGACACAGATGAAGACTGATCAGTTTGACAGTGATGGGTAAGGGCAGACGTCGACACTTCTTCACATTTCTTTCTCTCGCTCTCTCTCACACTAACTCACTCACGCTTTCGCTTTCTGCCCCGGTCTTCCATCGCCTGTCTGTTGATGAGCGATAGTTGGAGGTGCCAAACGAGACTCTTCACTCCAGGTCATCTTGGCTGTCTTGACACATATGGACAGCCTGACTACCCAGCTTTCGCCAGATCAAAAGTGTGGATGGAAGACAGGAAAAGGACTTCTCTCCTTTTTTACCTTTTTCAACTTTTTCCCTAATGCTCCCACTTGCACACGTGCAGTTATTTCATGTTTTTGACACTAATAAATGGCAAACACTTTTCCCATATTCCCCACAAGCTGCCCTTATCTCTCTCATGCCATCTCATCCATATTTCATGCACACACAACAAACATACAGAGCGCATCCATAATGTAAATATCTCAGCATAATCTCCCAGCACACGCCTACAAATCATTCTTTTTCCACTCGTTTTTTTTCCCACCGCCTCTAACCTCACCCCTTCCTTGCCTCCTTCCGCGAGACTCCAGCGAGGTGGATTTCCTACCCCCTGCTTTCCCCCTCCCTCTGCTCCTCCCCTCTCTCTTTCTCCGCTCGGTGAGGGGTCCTGTATGGCCTGCTGCTATAGACTTTAGGGGCCCAGGCCTGTCAGCAGCCAACCCACCTCCCCACCCCCCGCTGGGTGGTCTGTCTCTGCCCAGGCGCTTTCCACCACCGCAGGAGACCCAGGGCTTTAGGCGGCTAGGCGCCGGGGGTGCCGTGCCACGCATGCTAATGCTAACCCCGCCACTTCCTCGTTGCTCCTCGCCTGGCCCTCCCCAGAGCGGAGCAGAGCAGAGCGGAGCGGAGCATAAAGCATGAAGACACACAACCCTCTTGCAGTTTCCCGAAGCAGAGCTGATAGGGTGTGATTATACTACTATAATACATCTCTTTTTTATACCACTGGCTTGGCGTGTACAAAAATATCTCTCCTGGGAAATGTACCACCCTGTTGAAAGGTTACACCTATCTCCAGCTCAATACATAACACTGATTAATAAACACGTATTGCCCCTTACAACAAATTAATATTCATTTAATACCAATTAAATGCAATGCTGATGGTAATTGCCATAATCCAGGGTTGTTTTTTTTTAATTAGGCCCGCTAATGATATAAAACCGCTGAAAACATGTATTCACCTACACTGCAAGTCGCTTGGATAAATCTGTCTCTGATATGAGGAGAAGCTAAAGAAAGATATAAAAATGGGCAACCAACACGGCAGAGTTGCGATGCACTCTACATCACAGCTCTAAATGAGATCTAAAGGAAGTCGCAGCAGAGCTGTGACAGCACTAATACAAAGGCTGCGCCAACGCAACCCAGTATCGGCAGCACGCTAAAGTTCCCCGGCAAACACACACACACACACACACACACACACAGAGGCCCTCATGGGCTGGCCTATAAATACTTCGCCTTCCGGATGCGGCTTTTAATGTTCCCTGCTAGACCGCATGCTAACGCTAGCACGGGGACCTAGCGGATGATTATCCGGGCAGCTAATGCCAACACAAACTTTCCCCTCCGACTGGCGCGGGTGGCAGGAGCCGGCGGGAGCACGCTAATGCATTATAACTCCCAGGCCCCGCAGCTTGTCAAGTCAATAAAGCCGGATGAGGAGGCAATTGTTTAAAAGCGTAAAAGAGAATTAGGGAAGGACAGGGCAGGAACCAGAGAGAGGATGGGTAGCTTTGAGTGCTCCCCCAAAAGTCCTGTTTCGCAAAAAAAAACACAGCCAGCCTGTATTTTGGACACAGCATTAAATATTTACAGACCTCCGCTCAGTTATTTATGTAAGCTTATTCTGCATTGGCAGGCAAAATGTCCGCCCCCCCTTTTTTATTGATTAGGCCTCGGATTTTAAAGCTCCCAGACAGACACGTTTCTTTATGCCTATGGGCTGACTTGTTAAAGCGACGCAGCCCGATTTAATCAAAATCTCAGCTTAACAGCCCGGCCCTGAAAAACCCCCTACCACAACACCACCCCCACCGTCCCCAGTCTGTCCTGAGTCCCTCCTCCCCTCCCCTCCCCTGCCCTCCCCTCCCCTGCACCACTAATGGCTTGTTTATGCTAGCTTTCAGCAGTTTTGGGCCTCTGTAATTTGCAGTGTGTAATAGCACCATACGTTTGCAAGACGGGGCACTTAGCTCCCTTGTCAAGGCTGGGGGTGGGGTGGGGGGGTGTGGGGATGGGGGTGGTTGGGGGCATGGAGAATAAGTGTTATGGAAAACACAGGGTGACGGCAAAATCTTATGGGGAAGATGACAATAGCGACAACGCCCCCCTGAGAGAGACTGTGTGCATCATCAAACTGCTGATCAAAGGAACTCCGGATTCAGGGAATGCTGGGAGAAGAGTGGGCCTGTAGGGGACAGATGACAGGTGGCTGGAGGGAGAAGAGAGTGTGACTAAGATGTCGTCATGAGGAGGGAGTGTGAACGATTGTATTATCAAGGCTAATGGAACCGGAGAGGGGGCCTTTTTTTTCTCCCTCCCAGCAGCTGTGACAGCTCACGAGGGGGGACAAAATTGCATGTTAATCAGTGGTGAGATAAGAAAAGAGGAAATAAGCACCCACTCCTACATGTATCCCATTGGCAGGTGTGCTCCTCCTCTGGTTCAATTTCCAATATACAAACACCACTCGAATGGTTACATGGCTTGTTTCCATACAGGAACCCTCTGTAATGTTCAGGTTTAATTTTTAATAAATATACAATAAAAATTGATGGTGTTTGTAAAATATTCCAATTCCACACACAACTCTTCAAAGTGTAGAAAAATTAGTAACTTTAAAGGTTCATCATCAAAGAGATACTGTCTGGTCGGTTGTGGTTAATTGAATACAGTTCAAAACAGTTTAAAAGAAACATAGTTTAAAGAAAAATGACAGAAATTACATTTTCTTATGTACATGTCTACTGATAGGGCTGGTGCTCCAAGCTCTGTTGAACAAGAGAGCCTTTCTCCAGCTAAGCAGAGAGGGTGCCACTCAGCATTCCAAATGAAGCGCTAAAGAACACTGTTTTTTTTTTTAGCCCTCAGCTCAAAGGGCCCTCTGTGTGTGTGGAGCATCAGGAGGAGGCAGAAACACAACGATTGGAGTTTATGGCAGAACCCATAGAGAACTGACGTTTTTTTAAACTAAAAAAAAATTAGTGTGTTTTTGAAGTACTCAAAACGCCCACTGCTATAGCGGCTACTGCTGTTTTTGTGTGTGGGGGTGTGTGTTTGTGTGTGTGTGTGTGTGTGTGTGTACAGTAAGGTCCTGGAGCCTGGACCCTTTGACAACTGAAGGGTAAGCATCACTTAGCATTTAGAGTGCAGAGCTAAGCATAGAGCGAGGGGGGGATTCGTGAACAGAGAGAGAGACAGAAAGTGAGAGACAGACAGAGGAGGGGGAAGAGACAGAGAAAGACAAAGAAAGAGTAGGACAGAGGGAATAAGAAAGAGAGAAAAAGCAGAGGCAAAGAGAGAGAGCAGTGGGAGAGAGAGAGAAAGAGAGAGAGAGAGAGAGAGAGAGAGGGAGGGAGAGAGAGAGAGAGAGAGAGAGGGAGGGAGAGAGAGAGAGCAGTGGGAGAGAGAGAGCGAGCAGAGGGAGTCCAGGACCTCCCCATGCCCTCCCCTGTCTGTCAAATCTGGTGAAGAGTTAAGCCTGGTGTGTGTGTGTGTGACTGGGGGAAGGGTGGAGTTTACACAGGGATCATGTGAGAAAGGAGGAAAGGAGACAAAGAGAGGATCTCAGGTGTCAGTAAGAAGCGAGAGGTAGAGCGGTTGGGGATGGGAGGTGGGACTGTAGAGGGAACTACTGTGGGTTTAGCTGCGAAGGGAACTTAAAAAGGGGAGGAGGAGGAGAGATGTAGAGACAAAATAAGACAGAGAATGAGACAAAGGAGAGTTTTGTATGTGTGTACATGTAAGAGAGTGTAAAGGAGAGCGAAAGAATAAAAGAGAGTGTGAGAGAGAGAACAACAAACATACTTTTAATTGCTTTTTTCTACTTATGGAGTTCTGGTTCGATCATTAGTGTTCCAAAAACAAAGCATGCATTAATATGGCGAAATTATTAATTGCCAAGGACATGGAACGGGCATTTGTTGAGAAGGCTATTTACACTGCTTCTACTGTAAAATGTGCCCAGGACAGTGAGTGATTGGGCTCATTTAAGTACTGGCTGTACAATTATTCAGCTCACAATACCCGCTCCCAATATGATTAATGTGCACACAATTAAAGCCCTGTTTAGAAAGTGGATCACCATTCAGTAAGATGTTGTTCTCGCGCATCAGTGCAGTGGATGCATGCATGCAAGCAAGCAAGCTCTGGCTTTTTTGTCCCTGAACATCAAACATGTGTGGGTGTGCTGCAGCCCAAAAGGCTTTCACAGTTGAGCACAGTCGGACACTAGGGAGCACTTCTGTGGAGATTCGCCCGAGATGAGTCACATCACCTTCACCCCTCAGTCCATGCATTTCTAACGCCTCTCTGAAGAGACACCACTTTGACTGTTTTCTGCTTTTTTACGCTTTTTTCATCCCACTTTTCTGATGTTAAGAATAACAGGTAACAGATAACAGCATCCTCTCTATCCTTATCCACCACACTCCTCTATTATTTGACCCGTGAATACATATTTGCGCTCTACAAATCCAGCACCCGGCAATGAGATGTACTCGACATGTGTGCAAAATGTACGTGTGTAATCTTCATGTTAGTCTTCGTGTTGAAGACATATTTCCTCCCTGTGACCTTTAATGCTGCCTTTCCCAACGGGAGTTTACTCTGCAAATGTTTCTGAGCTGATATCAATTAGCCTCAGTCTTGAGGTTAACAATGGTGTCACACACCACCTTGGCAGCATCCATGACATGGTTGGCTAACAACATTGTACTGCGTTCAACTCTGCCTCTTCGCGCCTGCACTCCAGTTCATCCTCTTCCTCACTGCACACACTGTCAACATGTCAAGCCTCTATGCTGTTTTACCATCTCAGGGCCCTGTCTTGTTCTGTCAAGCGAAGTAGCACAACAGGGCTCTCTGTAGTGTGTAATGTGAGAGATTGCCAGGCGAGGAATGTGGGGACTTCAAAGGGAGTCCTTACACTGCACCTGCCTGTACTTTTCAGGACCTCACATAGAAACATACTTCAATAAGTGTAAAACAGTTTGTAGCTTTTTTTTTAAACAAACAATAACAACAACAACAGCACATTGCATGTATACTGCACTTTACAAAACATCTTAAGTGTTATAAAGTAAAAAGGGAGACATCACAAACCACCTCCAGTGTGTAGCACCCACCTAGTTGATGCATAGCAGTCATTAAGCTTTCTCTGCGAGCATAGGACATCACCCCCGCTATAAATGAAGGATGCATCTAGTTTTTCTTGTGCTACATCTGACAAGACACAGCAAGAATTATCCTCCCAACTGCAAACTTTCCTAAATTGGTGTCACAGTGACCTTTCCCTGACCTTGTGCGAGGCCCTTGTGCATTCGGAGCAGCCAGAACAGCTTCCCATTTGCAATTTGCTCTTCAGCAAAAGCCTTATTTGCTTACCAAGTGATTTTTTTTCCACAAAGTCTGCTGTGAGAGCATTCAACCACAGCACGGCAGGAGTTTCTTACATTCTAATCCTTGTGTTCCTCTGCACAGACTTTGACAGTCGATTTTCAGATGCAATAGATTTCTTTTCCAAGGAAGCTTCGTCAATACATTACTGATCTCTTAATCTCCTGCAACAATGCGAAGGTCCTCAAGTTGTCTGTTATATAGAGACTGCCTGTCTTCCAAGGGCTTGAGCTAAAAGAGAGACTGCTACAGTGGGTATACCAAGGCTGCCAAACAATAGCTCCAATTTCCATCATCCTTTCAGACGTTCTTTCAGAAAGCCAATTTGTACGTCTACTGAATACATTCCATTTATACTCGCAGTTGTACAAATATGAAAGTTCCTTTATTATCACCATATAAATCATATGACTTTCCCGGGCTGTTTTACATTGTGGATATTCTATTAGGCTCAAACTCATTGAGTTAGCTTGTTTCCTCTAGTGATGAGTTTTTATACGACTGAATTAATTCAGTTATTTGCACAATTAGCACTTGATTGTAAATATCTGTCGTCATTGCAGTGATTAGCGCGCTTATGCTAATTTAGTGTATAGCCTGTAAATCAGTCTAATGACATCCACATCCATGAGTAGGTAACATGGAAATGAGGCTAATTCTCAGAGAAAATGTGTTTGTGGGATTTCATTACTTTGTAGCTATGGAAACTGTGTAGGCAAGTCAGTCCAATTGCCAGACTCAAAAAGGGGCCATTAATCCAAAGTCTAGGAGAAGAAAAAAAAAAACATGCAGTGCTAGAATTCAAATCTCTAGCCATGAACTCCCAGGGTTACAAACCACACACCATTCTTCCTGAAAGGCTGTGAATGCATCCTGGCATAAATAGTTTTTTTTTCCCTCCATCATTTTGCTGAGAGTCAACGTTTAAGGGGGATCTTTGTAGCCCCCTGCTGAGTTTTTCCGCACCTTAAAAAACTCCAAAAATTGAATTTTCTGGATAACACACAGAGGAAACATGGTCGGTCATACTCTATAGCAGAACATACATGGGCTCAGGAGGATAAAAACGGGGGTGGGGGGGATAGAGAGGGTTATGCTGCTGTGTGGTGCTCTCAAAACGACTTGAAGGGAAGTGTGGCGAAGCCTGTTCGCCGTGGGGCCTTAACCAGATTCGCCACGCTCCCGCCAAGGTCAGTCCATTTCAGCAGCGCCCTCCGAGTGGAAAAGATAACAGTGGGAGGTAGCTGTGGAGAGTGGCAGAAGAAAGAGTGGTGGAGAGGGATGCGGAGAGATAACAGGAAAAAGGAGGAGAGAGGCAGAGGGAGAGAGAGAGAGAGAGAGAGAAGCAGAGCGGGAGATAAAAGGGGATGGAGAAAAGGAGTCAGAGATAAGCAGAGAAGCGACGCAACAGAGAGTGACACAAAAGAAAGGGAGTAAAGAAAGAGGACAGAGAGAGACGGGGGGAGAGAGAGAGGGAGAAAGAGAGAGAGAGAGTGCGGAAAAGGTGAGAGAGTAAGGGATAAAATAGAAAGTAAGAAATGAAAAACAGCGAGAGAGAAATAGGGAAAGACAAGGAGGGAAAGAAAAAAAAGTAAGAGTGAGAGAGAAAGAGAGAGAGTGCAAGGAAGGGAAATGGTGAGCGAGTAATGAAAATCACAAACAGTGAGGGAGAAAGAGGGAGGTAAAGACAAGGAGAGAAAGACAGAGAGAGAGAGAGACAGAGAGAGAGACAGAGAAAGAGAGAGAAGACCATAGGAATGGCTAGCTCTTTGATCTTGAGGTTTACATGCATGCACAGCTTCAGATCAAGGCTGTGATACTCCCTGCCAAACACACTCCACACCTCATGTCCTCAGATCATGACACAGAGGACAGTGGAGAAGAAGGAAAAGAAAAGAAAAGAAAAGAAAAGAAAAGAAAAGAAAAGAAAAGAAAAAAAAGCAAATCTATTTTCTTCCAGGCCCTCTATTCCTAGCTCCCCACCCAGCATCCTTAAGCCGCCTTTCCCTCCTTTCTATCTCCTCCATCCCTCCATGTCTTTGTCAGCCCTCCTTTCCTTTTCTCCCTTTCTCCATTTCTTAATTACCTCTTCTTCTCCTACCTTCTCTCTCTCTCTCTCTCCTTCTTTCTTTCTTTCTTTCTTTCTTTCACTCACATGTTTCCTCTTTCAAATGCCTCTCCCACACTCTCTTCCTGTTTCCTCCTCTTCTCCTCCTAACCTAACACCAACTCTTTCTTTCTTTCTTTCTTTCTTTCTTTCTTTCTTACGGACTTCCTTCCTTTCTCTTTGCATCTCGCCCCCACTCTCCCACTCCCCCCGAAAGGCAGGCACACTGATTTGCCACCATATAATCCCGATTAGCGCTTCAAAGTCCCCTCCAAGTCCCTAAGATTTTTTTTTGTGAGTGTGTGTGTGTGTGTGTGTGTGTGTGTGTGTGTGTGTGTGGCTATCTAAGCACATTTGTGCAAGTGTGAAACAGAGGGGCATTTATTTGAGGTATTCATTACACCACAGATGCAATGAAGACCCACGCGGAAATGCCCTCACACACACACACACACACACACACACACACACACACACGCACACACACACACACACACACACACACACACACACACACACACACACACACACACACACACACACACACACACACACACGGCTAATAGGTAAAAAGCCGCAATAAGAACCAGGGTTGTAATTACAGATTAATGGGTCAAAGATTCAGGCTTAATTTGTGCTAAAGGCTTTATTCCAATTGAATGCAACTGAATAAAAGTTACTGGAAATAACTGTGGGGTATTCTGAGTGTGTTTGTGTGTATGTGTGTGTGTGTGTGTGTGTGTGTGGGTATGTGTTTTCGGAAATATCAAGCCCTTACACTTTCACAACTCCACACGAACAAATGTGCTCAATAACAAACATAACAACAAGTACATCTTTCCTGTGTGCACTTGAAGAGAATTGGACTTCACACATATGAATCTGTGCTGTATGTGTGAAGCACATGTTGTGTTCTCCTCAGAGTGGTCTGTGTGTGTGTGTGTGTGTGTGTGTGTGTGTGTGTGTGTGTGTGTGTGTGTGTGTGTGTGTGTTGGGGGGTGGGGGGGGGGGTGGTGGTGGATAGGTGTCACTGCAAAGATTAATGAGTTTGTGTGTGTGTGTGCAAATGTGTTGGAAGAAGGTGAGAGTGGAGGATAAAGGTGAGGGTGTGTGTGTGTGTATAAGTGTATGTGGGGGGTGTTTGGGATGGATAGGTGTCAGGGTTTATGTGTGTGTGTTTGTGTGTGTGTTGTGTGTGTAAACTGGCAGGCTCCGTCTTTAATTCCCTGTCATGTTGTGACACTCTAACAGACAGCCTGTTCTCAGTCAGGGTGTGCAACCAGAACTAATGCGCCGCTTGTAACTAATACTCTCGCTTTTTTCCCTTTCTGTCTCTTTCTCTCTCTATCTCTCTCTCACTCTCTTTCACTCACCTACTTACTCTCTCTGTCTTTCCCTCATTTTTATTCTCTCTCTCTCTGTCTCTCTCTCTCTCTCTCATACCCCTACTTTTTCCCTTCTTTCCTCACTGACCTCAGTAATACTTGTTGGCCAGCTGGCTGCTATCTCTCTTACTCCCTCTCTCTCCCCCTCTCTCTCTCCCTCTCTCTGCCCCTCTCTCTCTCCCTCTCTCTCCCTCCCTCTCTCTCCCCCTCTCTCTCTCTCCCTCTCCCTCCCTGTGTGTGTGTGTGTGTGTGTGTGTGTGTGTGTGTGTGTGTGTGTGTGTGTGTGTGTGTGTGTGTGCCTGCGTGCATGGCGGGTAGCTTATGGGCTTATCATTATTATTACCAAAAAACACACTTGCCCTTAACGACAGAGCCATGTAAAGCCATTAAATGAAGTTAATGTGCGCCCGGGAGATACGCTTGCATACAAACAACTGGGGCCGCGGCCGGCCAAGCATTAACAATGAAAATGCACGGCAACCGTGGGAAATATCGAATTAAGTGAACGGAGTTATATTGCAGTGGGGGCCATGGCCGTGGCTGTGGCTGTGGTGCCGGAGTTGCCGGACAAACTGTAGGCTGTTCTAGGGCAGCTCTGAACCATGCTAGTGAGGACAGGCCCCCACAGCTTTGTGGCGTGAAAGAGATTAAGGGAAGCAGCCATCTTGGGGGGGCAGTGTGTTGGTGGTGGGAGAGGCAGCACGAAAAAGTATAAAAGACCAAAGAAAAAAACACTGAACTTTTATTAGCACATTTGTCACCATTGTGGAAATAAGGGAGGTAGCCATGTAGGGTGCACTGTGGTTCGAGAGCAGGCAGCATGGGAGCAAAAAAAAAGTGAAAAAAAAAACAGAAAGTGAAGTTAGCACATTTATCACCATTCTGTCGAGTGTCCGCAAATAAAATCGGCACGGCTGTTACGCACGGCTGAGCTTGACGTGGGAAGACTGTTGCTGCCGTCCTTGTCTCACGTGCGAAAGAATGTGAACTCCTACGGGTGCTCGGTGTGTGCGTGTATGTGTGTCCTTCCCACCTCGACTGAGCGGTGACAAAGCTGTTGTGTGGGAGACACACTCCAGGCAAGAACTCCTGACACAACCTTGAGTACCTTCATTCCTATTCAAAGAAACGTGGCGTACCACCTATTTTTGTTCCCAACGCATGCTGTGGGATTCATCACTCAGAATAGCATATACTGCATAGTGAGCAACTGTTTGCACAACGTTTTTTTTTCTTGCATTTCGTCCTGAATATATTCCCGGCAGTAAGCCTATGTAAAGAAATCCATATTAACACGTGAGAAGGTGCATGATTACTTTCTCAGAGATGGCACAGACTGCAGTGTCTTGCTCAGATTTTTTTTTTTTAAAAGTGACTGAATGCTCAACTGACTGGTAAAACAGAAGCCCTCATCTGACAGGCTACACTATATATACTCTATACTGAACCACTTCAGAGTGCAGTATATTAATGCTATCCTTGCCTTTCAGATGTGCAATTTGTATTCTCACTTGCCCGTAATAATTCTCCCCCCCCCCCCCCCACCAAGTGTTTCCTGAAAAGATGTTCACATACACAGAGTCTTTTATTAGTTATTTGACTTTCTAAATTGCTCAGCCTCACAGCTTCATATCTCTAGCCCGCTGCGAAGCCATAAACAGTCTCCGAGAGGTTCAAATGAAGGACTCTTTCGATGGCAATGGTACATTTGCAGAGGCTGCCTGAGTACTGGCTGTCTGTCTGTCAGTCAGTCAGCTTTTTGTGTGTAGACAAGGCTACAAAAAGACACTTGTTCTGAGTTCTGAGCTGGGCTCTTGTTTCTTGACAGAAGTACAGGAGACGTGACCATTTTAGGTATTCCTGAGGTCTGCAGCCTGACCCGTGCCATTAGGGGTGGCAGGTTGGGCGTACCCCCCAGGACTAACTCAGAGCTCAGACTAAACAAGAGCTACACTGAGTGGTGCCTTCAAACTTCAGAGAAAGAGTGCAGTAGGAGTTTTTGACGGGGCAGTACCAGAGGACCCAGTGAACAGTTATAAAGAGAGAAAGAGATAGAAAGAGAAAGAGAGAGAGATAGAGGGGGGGGGGGGGCAGAGAGGGAGGGAGAAATGTGGAGGGGAAGAAAGATGGAGAAAAAGAGACAAAATAATATGAAGAGAGAAAAAAAAGAAAATGGGATGAAGACAGACAGAGAGAGGGAGAGAAAAGAGAGAGAGAGAGAGGGGTGAGTTGGAGAGAGTGGAAAGAAAAGGGAGAACAGTGAAGAGAAGAACAGTGAGGCAGTGAGAAAAGAGAAATACCTGTTCTTTTCTCTGGCCCTGGGTAGGCAGGGTTCACAAACACCATTGGCCCTGACAAGCTGACGAGAACCTGCAAATACCCAAATACCTCCCTGAGCGATGAAAAATGTATAACAGAGAGCTATAAGAAAAGAAACAAAGAAAATAAGAACAAAAGAAAGAGTACACAACTCCCAGTAAAGTCTGCTCATATTTGGGCTGTAGGCTGAAAAATATGTTGTTACAGGGAAAAAAAGAAAAGAAAGGAGATGTTAGGAGAGAAGAGAAAGGATTGAGGCGAGCAGAGAGGTAAGGAGATGAACACGAGAAGCGTCAGATAGAGTGTGAGGATGAAGTGTGAGACACTGTGAGAGACTCCAACTGCTGGGGGGGGGGGGGGTGGTGAAGAGGTTGCTGATGGAGGTCAATAGAAGTGGGTACACAACAGGAGGAGAAAGAGGCACCGTACAAGAGACTGACAGGTGGAAGGAAAAGATGGCGCATCCAAGGACGGACAGACAGACTCACAGACAGGCAGACAGGCAGACAGATGGATGGATGGAGAGAACTTTGAGAGAAGGCCGAGGAGGAAAGTGAGAGAGGGAGTGTGAGGGAGATAAAAGACAGAGAGAGAGAGAGGGGAGGGGGGGGGGCGCCCACTGGGCGGGCGGTGAATGGTGGGGTGGGTGGAAGGTTGGAGATAGAGGGAGACAGACAGAGTGAAATAAAAAGGTCACGGACGGCGAGGAGCGATGATGGCTGGGTGGAAAAATGCCGGTGTCTCGGTTGAAACATGCACAAGCATATCGCCAGTGCAGCAGCTGACTAAAATTTCTCAAATTTTACCCTCCCTGTTTCCCTCCATAACACCACCACTCCACCTCTCTCTCTCCCTCCCTCCCTCTTTCTCTTTCTCCCTCTCTCTCTTTCTCTCTCCCCCTCTTTCTCTGAGTGACATGAAGAATGGATCATTACAAAGCAATCAGACACACGTAATGCCTTCAAAATGAGTATAATTATTGTGTAATTAAGGCAAAAAAGAAATGAGGGAGAGGGAAAAAAGTCAACATTATGTTAAAATAATAATTGATGTCTGGTTCAATAAAACTTATTTCCCTAAACCGTTCTCTCCCTCACTCTTGCTTTTTTGCTTTCTGCAAATGCAGATATACGTTTGCAGTCAGGCATGTAAGAGATATTTGGCAATAGTGTACAGTCTCAGTCGAGCATGGAATAAATAAGCCCTTATACTGGTCTGACATCCACTTTTAAAATGAACTGATGGGTTTAAATTTTTGTAAACATGCCAGTCAGAACATTAAGAATGCATGCACCAGCGATCAAAGTATTTTCCGGGAAATCACAGTCCAAAAAATAACAATTATCACTTCAACTTTTATCTATTGACTGAAAATGGGACGGAAAAACATTTACTAACATACCCTGGGCTTGTGCACTTGCTTAATAAAGGCGCATATTTAAAAGGAAAATGATGTCGTTTTTTTAAAACACGCTTGTGTATTGCATGCTTCTGTTTCATGTTGTCATATTATTTTGTGTTATTTGTTTGTTGTTACATCTATGGCCCCTAAGAAAAAGAAAAAAAAAAACGAGACAGTTTTTTCCTTTAAGAGCAGGCAATTGCTAAGGGTACCATTGCTCACAATTAATTTACATACACTGGCAGACATCAGCGGACTGAATGGACTTTCCAACAACACACAACACATATCTCTTTTTTATCCTTCACACCAAGCTATTGAAGCTCTGGGATGAGATTCACACTTATTCCAGTCCCCCTTTTCCCCTGATGTGTGACACACACAGACAGGAGCAACTTGCATGCACAGATGTGAGGTGAACGTGCCTGCATTAGCACAGAGGCAATTTCTCTTTTGGTGCCCACATATACACACACACACATCCCACACACACACAGAAGAACACACACACTTTCTCATACAGACCCACCCACACCCACATCCACACCCACACACACGCACACACATACACACACACACACAAAAGACAACACACACTTTCTTATACAGACCCACCCACACACACACACGACACACACAAAAGAGCACACACACTTTATCATTCATACATACATACACACACACACACACACACACACACACACACACACACACACACACACACATACACACACACACACACACACACATACATATACACAGAAAACACCAGCATAAGATGTGCTCCACGGTGACAGTTGCTATGGGCACTACCGCCTCACATGTCACGAGCGGTTACAATCTCTCACTCCTTTATTCCCCTGACTGGCACAGTCCTCTTGCCCACTTTGTCTCCATCCTTCCACCATCACTATCACCCCTTCCCATCCACCCTCCCTCACTCCCTCACTCCATCCCTCCCTCCCTACACTCCTCCTCCCCTCACTGTCTTCTATCATCCCTCTCCTCTGGGCAACACTCCATCTATCCACTCTCCTTCTCCTTCTCCTCCTCCTATACTCCCTCTCTCCCTCAGGGCACTGCCATCTCCCTAGCCGTTGTAAAGCCTGGACTGGGGCAATGCGCTGGTGCTCTGTAATGAGGGAAAGAGAGTGAAGGAGAAGAAGAAGAAGAAGGAGAAGAAGAAGAGAGATGAAGGCCTCTGAAGTGCATAGCTGAGATGCCTGGCATGGAGACGTAGGAGGGCCAGCAGCCCTAGCAGCCCTAGCAGAAGCAGCAGCAGCAGATGCTGGGGCCACACAGTGGCTAATTGGTCTGCGTTCTTCCTCCTGGCTGAGCGAGGAACCCAGACATATCACTACACACACACATGCATACACACATACACATATATATGCATACACACACACACATGCATACACATACACACACACGTACACGTTCAGACACTCACACACACACACACATATACACGTTCACACACTCACTCACACACACACATACACACACACACATATGTACATGTACACTCACACACACACACACACACACACGCACACACACCACCACACACACATTTATGCATATACACATACATACACACACACCCACAATCCATCGTTTGCCAAAATTTTTACATAGCAAAGGTCTCCACTTCATTTGCATTGGTAATGCAAAAGGCAGAGAGCCAGGCTTCACTTCTGCTGCCGACTTGTTGTAAAAATGTAATAACAATGTAATAAGCACTTACACAACTCCCATAAAACATAATCAGTGGTTCTGGCATTTAATTGCCTGTGCTGCATGCCCAATTACTCTTACTCATGTGAAAGGAGGAGTGGGTATGAAGGGCGGAAGTGCAAGGGGTTGAGCCACTTTCTGATACCCCCGGATGTGGGCTAACATTCTCCCTATTTTGGAGCTCTTACGAGACTGCTTGCCTTCCTAACAAAATTAACAATCACTAAAACCAACCCTCTCCCTAGGTGCTTCATGCTTGTATACTTCTGCCTGTGTATGAAGTATGTGTCTGTAGTGTCCCTGCTCTTGGAAACTTACTTAGACATACTGTATGCATCTCCTTGTATGTGTATGAAGGTAGTCTGCTTACTCTGTGTTCCTCTACAACTCTGTTAACTTATGTCCTCCTTTTTTGTAAGACGCTTTGGATAAAAGCATCTGCTAAGTGTAATGTAATGTAATGTAATGTAATCACCAGTGCTGTTGCAGTGAAATAACGCTGTGGAATGTTCTAGAGCCAAGCATCGGGACCTTCAGGCTCTTCTGCAAAGGGATGTTTGAAGCATGTTGTGTAGAGGACATCTTGCCACCAGCCCTCTCTCAGGTGAATACTGATGTTTATGCCCCTGTTTTGGGGGGAGCTTTGGGGATTTTGTTTGTACAGCAGACAGAGTGTAAGCAAAACAAGAATCCAAATATTAAAAAAGTAGAGGCTTGCTTTGCTGCTGCTGCTGTGGTGGTACGCTCTGAAAATGTTAACTCCGTCCGTTCCTCTTCGATCAAACAGGAGAAAAACTCATTACCCCCAACGCCGTGAGTACAAAACAAAGTTTTTTTTTTAAAAAATCTCTGCTTTTTTTCTCTCTTTTTTTTGGCTTTCCGTTGATTCTCTGTTCTTGCATCACACAGACGCTTTGGCAGAGGAAGAAGAAGAACAGAAGGAATCATTCGCAAGGACTTGTTTAGAGAGAAAAGGGCCCCGTCACCTGCATAATTTATGGCGACTGAGGGGCACGTGCTGAGGCACTTCCCCACACAGAGAGAGAGAGAGAGAGAGAGAGAGAGAGAGAGAGAGGGGGAAAAACTAATCAGTTCATGACCGACATAATGCCTCCTCTTACCGGGTGATGACATGGCAGATTATTGCGCACCAGCAAAATGCCTGTGAGCTAACAGCGGTCACAAAAGGCCATGATGAAAAACACAGAAATATATCCGTTAAGCATTGTAACCGCATTCGTTTAGGCTCACAGTTTTTTTTACAATGCCCCAGTGTCGAACATTATCTTGACTATCTGACAATAATCTTGGCTATTATTGGGGCAGCCGTGGCCTTGTGGTTAGAGAGTTGCTCTTGGGATCGGAGGGTGGCAGGTTTTGAATCCTGTTCCAGTAGGAAGAATGGGGGTTGGGGGAATTAAAAACAACTACTGCTCTCCTGCACCCTCACTGTACTGTAACTGATATCCTGTACTTCAATAACTGTAAGTCGCTCTGCATAAGAGCATCAGCTAAGTGTAATGTAATATTTTGAGTATTTTACAGTACTCATAAGAATTTATGCGCAACACTGACTGCATTCACATACCATTACAGTGTTATAATCACCAGCCCTTACGGCTTGAGGTATCAAACTGCAAATTACAGCAGCTTTTACTACTTTCCCTGTAACTATTTAATATGAATTATATATGAAGATTTAATATGAAAACATGGACACACTGTCAGATGCTAAGACTAATAAGTAAAAAAAAACATCTTTTAAAACTCTGTCTCGTTAAGGTTTGGATAGGGGATTGGGGTCTGATTAAGGTGATAAGTCAGTAAACAACACACTAAATGAAACACAACTATAACAAAACCATCTGTAAAGTCTCTGTGGGTGGATTACGCAAGCAAAGTGTTCCAAAAAATCAATTCTCAACGTGTTTATAATAATTCTCAAACACTAAGTTCAAGTAGTGGTAGTTGCTTAAGCTCTCTTCTCTTCACTGTGGGCTGTTATTCCCCCTACCATTCGCCTGCAGCGGCGGTACAGCACATTTGGGCTGCAACAGCACGTCTCGATGACCATAAAAGACAAGAGTGCCAACCACCATGAAAAACAAATGGCCTCCACCGGGGAAGACTACCTCGCCGGTGCCCCCGACAAGACTGCTGCGTAATCGCTCTAATACACACCGGAGACGCTGCCAGGGCTTCTACCTCTTTGATCCCAAAATGTCCCGCCTTTCATCTGAAGGCTCACCATCTGTGCACTGCATCTCAGAGGGTGGTGGGGGGGTTGGTGATGTTGTCCGTGCTAGCATTGTTCGCTAATGTATCCTTTTGTGTTGTTTTGTTTTGTTTTGTGAGTGTGTTCTGAATGTTTTTTTCTTCTTTCTTCTTTTATTTTTTGAGGTACGCCTGAGCCCAAAGGCCTGGGTGGTGAAAGGCTTTTTTTTAAATCGTGTTTGAAGGCAGGAGGGGCCTTAAAATGCTGCACTGTGTCCCCCTTTCATCCTTAACAAATGCGGAAAGAAGAATGCAAATTAAACATTGATGAGCGGGCTCACGTAAAAAGCAAAGTAAATAAATAAAAAAAACATGGTGGTGAGCCGCACCTTCATTTGCACAGATTAAAAAAGAACAACAAGGAGAAGCCAACTCATTTAAAACTAATTTGGAGACGGGAAGGCTGCGTTATCGGAAAGACCACAAATCCACACACACACACACACACAGACACTAGCACACTAGCACACCACCCCCTACACACATAAATACACACACACAGACACACATTAGCACACCACCCCCTACACAGACACAAACACACACATGCCTTCACACTGACTACCTCACACACACACACACACACACACACACACACACACACACACATATACACGTGCACACACACACATCAAACACACACCCCTTTAAACTGACGTCCTCGAACACACACACAGACTCACATGCACCAAACAGATGTGTTTCATGGAAAATAAGCACCCATCTCCCCAACTTTGCACAATGTCACTTTGCATGCACCCAGGCACACACACACACATCAGCAAACACTCAATGACAACACTATAGCCAGCTGCAAGCTGCGTTGCATTGGAAAAGGCCAAACCCAGCGCCTACCTTGACCCCACGGATGCGGAACTCGGTGAGGGCGCGGTGCATCTTGGCGGCGGCCGTGGGCAGGTCCTTCCCGCTGGAGATGACCTTGACCAGTAGCGAGTCGTAGTGCGGGGACACCACGGCGCCCTGGAAGGCCGAGGCACTGTCCAGCCGGATGCCCATCCCTTCGCCACTCCGGAAGACCTTTTTTGTTTTAAGGGAGAGACGGAAGAGAGAGAGAGAAAGCAGTTAATTCCATAACTTGGAATTCCTTACTTAACCCAATGGCCGCTCTGGAAGATCTCTTCATATACATGAAAAACAGATGAACAGAGAGAAATGAAGAAAGAGACAAACAAAGTCTATCCCACCCCCACTGGTTTACCCATCTCTTCGCTACTATGGAACAACGTTTTAGAGAGAGATAGAAAGAATGAGAGAAAAAGAAACATTTACTTCTTTCCATTTTTTCTTACCTTCCCCAATGGGAATGGATAATAATCCAACATTACTTTGCAAACAACTTTAGTGATGTTTCACTGTTCTCTATGCTGTGGTAGCATTGTATTTCAACAGCTATGTTAATAAAGCAACTTTTGAATTTGAATTTTGTATCTGAAAAAGAAAAAGAGATAAAAAAGACAGAGATACAGAGAAGGAGGACAGAGGGAAGAAGACAAATAGAGATGGTTAAAGAGAGGGGTAGAGAGAGAAAGAAAACATTTGTAATTACAGTTAGCTGTGATTCACACACATTTCACCGGTCCCAAAATTGCCTTTGTCACGACAATAGAGCTCATTTGAATTGGAGAGTGAAAGAGAGACAGAAGAGAGAGAGAGAGAGAGAGAAAATGAACACTGACAGAGAAAGAGAGAAAGAGAGAGAAAGAAAAAAGAGAGATGCCAGCGAGAGACTTTTGATTCGTTCATGAATATTATTATCCATGGTCAACATTAACCTCATTAACTTTCAAATCTGCCTGTCAAGGCCAATGATTAGAGGCTGAAGATGCAGAGAAAAGGCTCCATCGTGGAGCGTCATTATCGAACATCACCGAGTGTCCCCATTTACCGCTGTGCTGCATTGTGTTGGCTAATTGCTAATGCCATAAAAAAGGAACAGGGTTCTGGTTGTAAGCAACAAAAACAAACCACTATTATGAATGGCGGCTTTTCATAAACACTTCATGTTAACAAAATGAAGTGGAATTTTGAAATATGGGTCAGTGTTATGTGTTTCCAGCTTCTATCATGCTTATAGAAACCTTATAGAGAAAATAAAAGGCATTTTTTTCTTGGGGGGTGGGGGGGGGGTATACCAACTGGGAATTTTTTCGTGTTTTTGTGAGTACAACCTTGCATCCTAAGTGTACCCCAATGATATAGCGTGGCCTGCCTAGCGCAGCAGCTAACGTTGTTTGCACACCAAACACGTTACTCATTAACCTTGGTCTCCGTGGTGCCGCCCGAACACTGGGGACAAAAGAAATATGGCGGGAAAATGGCTGAGCCCAGAGCATGCTTGCCTGTGACAGGCCAAGGCTAATGAATGCACCA
>CM059284.1:22103352-22110852 GCA_030347295.1 Setipinna tenuifilis
TCTGTAAATGTGTGTGTGTGTGTGTGTGTGTGTGTGTGTGTGTGTGTGTGTGTGTGTGTTTGTGTGTGTGTGTGTGTGTGTGTGTGTGTGTGTTTGTATGTGTGTGTGTGTGTGTGTGTGTTTGTGTGTGTGTGTGTGTGCTGTGGCTTTGTGTCTATGTGTGAGTTTCAGCATGTGCAAGAGAGAAATAGAAAGGGGGAGAGTGTATGTGAGTTGGTGGGAGTTTGGTTTGTAAGTTATTTCATGCCTCAGTATATGTGCTGTCACTGTGTGTTTGTGTGTGTGTTTGTGTGTGTGTGTGTGTGTGTGTCTGTCTGTCTGTGTCTGTCTGTGTGTGCATGCCTGTGTGCCTATGTGCCTGTGCATGTGCATGTGTATGTGTGCACGTGTGTGTGTGTGTGTGTGTGTGTGTGAGAGAGAGAGAGAGAGAGAGGGAAGCCGTGTGGGGATTGTGTTATCATAAGTCAGTGTGTCAACCAAGTTGATTGAAGAGGCAACGCTAGCCAGTGTTATCTCACAAGAAAAATAGACCTGTCTCGACAAGCTGACACATTCTGACCATCTGATTCTGGATTATCTGACATGTTCACTAAAAATCCGGTTTGGGAGCAAAAAAAGAAAGAAAAAAAGAAAGAAAAAAACACACACACACACACACACACACACACACAACACACACCCACACACACAAAACACACCAAACTAAATCTTCTCTTTGGCTGATAAAATATTCCGCAGTCCAGACGCCAAGCATAGGAGGGAAATAAATATCTCTCGGTTGCTGAATCATCAAACAACTTTAAAAACTCTTGTCACTAAATAATTACGCACATCGGAGGAAGGAAAAAAGGGAAATGTTCACCACACCAATGCTGGAAATCCAGATGGCAGCAATTGTTGCTGATTACAGTTGCAAAAAACGAAGAAAAAAAAAGAAAACAACAATGCCTTCTGTATCCCCAGCTCCGGAGTGACCCTATGGTCTTTAGATACCTCTGGGGAGGGAGACGCCATCAGGCAAAGCAGCACAGGTGTGCAGCAGCATTAAGATCTCCCAGAGAAAAAAAAGAAGAAGACAAAAAAGAAAAGAAAAGAGAAAAAAGACACAAAAAACTAATGCCAAGCTATTGGAAAGCTGGGATGTTAGTTTATGAATAAAAATTGTTTTTATTGTTTACTTCTCTTTTCAAAGGGATATGCTTTCTCCAAAGCAGGCAGCCATGAAAACTGAGGACTTCAACTCTGACTGAGAGAGAGAGAGAATTTTTTTTTTTTTTATTATTATTTTAAAGAAGATAAATGACAGGTGTCACAGCTTCCTCTAGATACCAGCACAAATCTGAACCACCACACGTGTGTGTCTGTGATGGCCAGCACTGTGTTGGCTCGTGCTGGTTAGGGCTCGTTAACGCATGTTGTCTCGTTAGTGCTACAAATTGGCCCTGTGCTTTTAATTGGCTCTGATGTCAGACGTGTGTGTGTGTGTGTGCTGTGTGTGAGTGTGTGTGCTGTGTGTAACGATGGAGACAGCTCTTGGAGAGTGAGAACACTCGACACACCTCCACCGCCACAAGGGGCCCTGATTAACGAGGAGAGGGACCTTTTGATCTGCCCCCCCGACCAGATTGATCACCCGTGAGGACTCGTGTGATATTTCATTCGGTACAGGCCCTGTCCTTTTCTCTGTTTCATCTTTTCATTTTTTTTTCCCCCTCTTCCCTCCCTCCCCTCCCCTCTTTGGTTTTCTACTGGGCAGACGTTCATTCGTTCGTTTGTTTGTTTCTTCGTTCATTCGCCCACATCCCTCCTTTGCCTGTTTTTTTTTTTTTCAGTCAGGCTACACCTTATATATGTGCCGATTCCCTTCCGTTTGACTTCCACGTCCTTTCCCGCTTGTCTCAAGGTCTGTCTGTCTGTACTCCTCTCTTCTCTCCTTTTTTTTCATCCCCACTTTTCCGCTCTGCTCAGATCTCATGTCTTTAGCCCGGCTGATCTCCCTTCATCTGGCCATGTGACTTCTTCCCTCAGGCAGGGCCACCAAACTCTGCCCCCACCCCAACCTCTCTGTCACTCTCTCTTCTATATCAGCTTCTCAATCACCATCACATCTCTCTATCTCTCTCTCTCACTCTCTGTCTCTGTCTCTCTTCTTTCTCTCTTAGTTGCTCTCATATCAGAAGTCCATCTGTCTCTCGTTCATCATTCTATCTCTATTGATTTCTCTTCCTTTCTCTCTCTCTCTCTCTCTCTCTCTGTTAGTCATCATGCTTGAGTGATAGAGTGTAACGCCTGGACACTGTTGCCACGGCACTGACCCACATGGTGACCGGCACACGTCAGTAATTAACTTTATGACCACCCCACATTGCCACAGGGGGACTGGCCAAGGAATGGACAGAAGAAAACATACAGTAGACAGACAAGAGAGGAAGAGAGAGAGAGGTAGAGAGAGAGAGACAGAGAGAAAGAGAGAGAGAGAGTGACAGAGAAAGAGTGAGAGAGTGATAGAGAGAGACAGAGAGAGTGAGAGAGAGAGACAGAGAGTGAGAAAGACAGAGAGACAGAGAGAGAGAGAGACAGAGAGAGAGACAGAGAAAGAAAGATAGTGAGACAGAGAGAGAGAAAGAGAGGGAGAGAGAAAGTGAAAGAGAGACAGAGAGAGATAGACAGAAAGATAGAGAGAGAGAGAGAGAGAGAGAGAGAGATTAAAGATGAAATCAAAGGTATGAGCAGAGTTTCGCCAGTATGTCTCTACGTTCCCTCAGCCAGTTCAGATGATGAATGGCGAAGACTCTCTCTTCCTCTATCTCTCTCTTATTTTCTTGCTTTCCTTTTCCTCCTCAGATCCTTCAACTTTAGCCCTCCTCTCTTCTTCCTCTCCCTCGGCCTCGTTCCCTCTATCCCTTCCTGAGTCACATTTTTATTGAATTCCAGCAGCTTTAATAGGATTTAATATATTGACTTTATTTATTGGCCTTATTTCATTTCACCTCCTCCATATCCTCTCTTTTTCATCCCTGTCCTTTTTTCTTCCTCTGCAGCAGCGCTGACTCTCTCTCTCCCTCTCCTTTTCTCTGCCTTCCTTTCTCTCTTTCCCTCTCTCTGCTTATGTTTACCTCTGCTGACTGGATTTATGTGCATGTAGGATGGTTCCTGCAGGTTTGCATATGAAGCAGAGTGATCTGCATTAACATCCGACTACACACACACACACACACATACATGCACACACACAGACCCATATGCATACCCATAGTTATTCATATGCCATACACATCTATAAAATTACTTAGCGCCTATGCATACAGGACAGAGCCATCATAGACATCATTACCAACACAGTCATTATTAATTCCTCAAACCAACATTAGTGCCAAAGCAAACCCATACTACAGATTACATACTTACGAGCACACACACATGCACACACACGCACGCACGCACGCAGGCAGGCATGTACACACACACACACACACACACTGAAATGGGAGAGAGGGAGGTGGATCAAGTCATAATTACTCACTAAGGGCAAGCACAGACATGGATCAACTCCATAAAAGCACTTAGGCACCAACCACACACATGCACACACTATTGCAACAAACATACGGTACATATGCACACACAGCACACAACACAAACACACAAACAGACACACAGACACGCGCACACACATGCACACACACACACGCACACACACATGCACACGCACACACACACACACACACACACACACACACACACACACGCACACACGCACACACTGACACAAAACAAACCCACACACATCCTCCAGCATATTATTCTGCAGCTTTCCTAATGACTGCTCATTAGTCGTCATTATAATCACTTATGAGAAATCAGCGCTCATCCCTCATCTCCACTGCCAGCGTAGCAGTGACAGCTACGGCTGCAGAGTTTGGACCTTTTACTGTCATTCCCAGCCAAGCCGCCACAGAGGCCCACGAGAGTCACTCATTTACCTCCCTGCCTTCAGTCCAGGTAAATTATACTAATGCAGTAATGGCTGGAATGTCTGTCAGGGAATGAACAGCCGCCCCCCCTGCCCCCCACCCATTCCTACACTTCTTCCCCCACACCCACTTCCCGGTCATACAACTGCCTGGACGCATTGTGTAAGGTGACACAAATGGATGGAATATCTGTGGATGGAGTGTGCAGCCCCCGCCAACTCCACCCAGCCCCTAGCCCCCTACCGCCCCATCCTTTTCCTGTTTACATTCCCCCCTATAATAAACATCTGTGAATATAAAGCATCTACAGACACAAAAGCTAACACACGCTAAGACTATCAACACAAAGAAGCCATTAATGTATCTGCGTTTAGTCATTCAGGCAGGGGAGCACCTGACAATGTGTTTGCTATTGTGATGTTGATGCGGGATGCCGGGGATACTGGCAATTTGCATGGCGCGATGGCGCATTATGATAATAGAGACTCGGGATGGGCTCCATTCATTCTCCTCAGCATGAGTGCGGCGGCGAAAACAAGGTCACTGGTCTGAGGCCAGGCGTCCGGAGTAAAATGCCTGAGTTCATTAGGCCACAGGCTGATCTGAATGCAGTGGGTGTCCGGAACGACAGTGAAGAGGACTACTAATTGGAATCAGGGAGAGCCTTTACTGTCAGTCGCCGTGATTCGGGATGTTTTTTTTTCCCCTCAGTGTTCACTCAGCTAACAAGAGCATGTTGTGAATGCTACGTGCTACAGTTGTTTAGCGCTGTCAGAAGAAAGCAGGTAGTGCTACTTTGAAGCGCCTGACAGGTGGGTTTAAGACATGTTAACATCTTATGTGACATCCATGCTCATGTAGGGCAGTCTGTGTACTCTGTACTCTCATCTGCTGTCTGACATGACTTCATCTTCTTGCGAGACAGCAATGTCATGTGGATACTCGAACAACACATTTACCCTGTGGTGGGTTTCTTTAAAGTGTTATTTTTGCCTTAAGAAGAAGAAGGGATCAAAATGTACAGTGCATCATCATTTTAGGCTTTATGGCATTTTAGGTTTCATGCTTCTTGAACAACCTCTATTTAACAACCAACAGACTTACACTGCAAACACATACACTAACAGCGCAGCTAAGACGAAGAATATTAAGAATATTAAGAATATTAAGTTAGCTACTAGATGATTCCCTTTGGCATGCAAACGGAGAGGCAGTACATATCTGGCATCATTAGCTGATCTGTGGTTGATCTTGAATTTTATAATTGGTTTTCAGACCAACAACCTTGCATAATAAAGTACGTAAGCGAGCAGTGGGAATGACGGGTTACGTCATGCCTGCTTAGCATGGCCTACATAAACAGAGGCCTGCATTAGCATTTAGCTTTGTGATCACACAGCACACAGTGCAATTCAGCCTCTGCTTGTTATATGTTTATCACACATCCAGCAGCTGAGGCTTAGTGGTTAGAGAGTTTTGTCTTGGGATCGGAGGGTGGCGTGTTCAAATCCAGTTCAAGTAGGAAGAATGGGGGTGATGGAGTGGAACCCTTATCCATGGCGAAAGTGCCCTTAAGCAAGGCATCTAACCCCACATTGCTCCAGGGACTGTAACTGAAACCTTGAACCTAAAAAACTGTAAGGGTGTATAAGAGTATCAGCTAAGTGTAATGTAATGTAAAACGTGAGCAAGGGGCAAACGTGAGCAAGGGACAGCCATGAGTACCATGCTCAGGGTACAGCGGGATGATGGGATGGGCGTTACATTGGGTAACATTAGGTTTGCCTACTTATTATCAGACCTCAGTTATCCAAAAAAATTAATCAACCTACCAGAATTTGAGTGCAGCTAAAAGCTATGACTGCTAATGTTAAAGATATGCATAGTTTACGCACAACCTTTCTTTTTATACCACTTCACCACTACTGTCAATATTCAACAATCCACCATTTTCTTTCTGACAAAGATACAGAAAGCTGTCAGTCTGAAAGAAGGAAGAGGTACAGAACATGTCAGTGGGCTAGTATTTCATTACAAACCAAAAAAGAAAACAGAGATTGGCAGACAAGAGAAATCTGTTCTGTGAGTTTACTTAGAGGAGGCACACAGTCAGACAGTTTAATACCAACAATTCAAACGTATTAGGAGTGGCATCTGCAGACTTCATAGCTGCCGACAACAATGTGCCTCAACCAAGCACTGCTTGTGAGAAAAGAGATGTGACAGCATCAAGGATCACTGAAGCTCAAGGAGAGTGTGTGTGTGCACTTTACACAAGAAGTAGCCCGGTGGACCAGACTCTTTAACTTCATTTCACTTCATGCTAGGAGTCTGGCTGCTCCCCAAAGGCATACATTTGCTTCCTGGTGAGCGGATACGTTCTGTGCACTTAAAAAGCTATAGGGTCTGCCCAAGGGCAGCATACATAGTTAAAACTTAGACTGCTAAAGTTCATCTTCATCACGTTCAGCCCTCCCACCGAGCAACACAAGTCTCCCTTCGCTGTTCGCTGATTGGTTAAGCAAAGCCAGAGCCTTATCAAAGTTGCCTAATGGAGTACTATACTGAGATACAACATTGAGGTACTACTTACACTGGCTACAGAAAAAAACCCTGTTTGATTAAAGTAGGCTACTCCTTAGTAGGCATTCTAGCTATCTGGTAAGATGTTAAGATGACACCAATTACACCCATTTTGCTTTCTCTTATCTACTCACTACAAATAGTAATAACAATGTAACGACATCAAATCCAATTCCAGTAGGAAGAATGGGGGTGGGGGAGTGGTACCCTCATCCATGGCTGAAGTGCCCTTGAGCAAGGCATCTTACCCCACATTGTTCAAGGGACTGTAACTTAAACCCTGTACCTAAATAACCGAAGTGGCTCTGGATAAGAGCGTCAGCCAAGTGTAATGTAATACACCACAGAATTTTGAACTTTTAGCCTTAATTTTGTCTGTCAGGACAGAATTTTTTCCCAAAAACACATCAGCTTACTTATTAGCATATTTTCCCAGCTTCCCTAATACCGCAGTGCACTCTACTCAGATTGATAAGGTGCTTTTTTGACACTTTAATTAGCATCACTTCATGTAGTTGCTCACAACTGGTGTGTGAGTTTGTCGCTGATAAAATGCTTCCAAACTGAAGTAGCTTGTGCTAAGAGAGAAATAGTCTGGGTGTGTGTTTTGTTTTTCTTGCGGTTGCAAATTGCTACATGACACCTGTGAGTATTGTCGTGTAGTGGCTTTGAATGGGCCCTTTCAGTAGGTGTAGCCCCGGGGAGCCTGTAGTGTTATTAATTCAGCCCCGTAGACAGGCACCATTGAAATGATTCTGATGTTGCAAATGGCAGACACCGCAGCAGTACTCCGAACTACTCCGCAGGTGCCAGACTGAGGGTTGCCCACTGTTCCACCTGTGCGTGTGTGTGTGTGTGTGTGTGTGTGTGTGTGTGTGTGTGTGTGTGTGTGTGTGTGTGTGTGTGCGTGTGCGCGCGAGTGCAAAGTTATGTATTATCAGTA
>CM059284.1:22115852-22118352 GCA_030347295.1 Setipinna tenuifilis
CATCTACTAATAACACATAACCTTGCACACACACACACACACACACACACACACACACAAGCCTGTAAGCTCACACAAGCACACCACTACAAACATATACACATTTCCATGCACACAAGCATGGACATATAAAGAAAGGCAGCAACACACATTCAAACTGAATAAAAGCCTTTTCAGCCCATATATTTACATCTGGGTCCTACTCTAGGCTTAATCCAGCTATGTTTTGCCTTGGCTATGCAAATAACGTTTTTGCCAAGCCAGCCCAACACTGTATGTATTTGTGTGTGTGGGTACACATCAGCATTTTAGCATTTGTGCAAGCTGACATGCCAAAGTGTGAATTTGGTATGTGTGAGTGTTGCCATGCCAGCTTAACAGTGTGTGTGTGTGTGTGTGTGTGTGTGTGTGTGTGTGTGTGTGTGTGTGTGTGTGTGTGTGTGTGTGTGTGTATGTGTATGTGTGTGCATTTGTGTGTGCGTGCATGTCTGCGTTAGGGTGCATGCATGTACATGTGTGTGTGTGTGTACGTTCGTGTTCATGTGTGTGTGTGTGTGTGTGTGTGTGTGTGTGTGTGTGTGTGTGTGTGTGTGTGTGTGTGTTCGTATTCGTGTTCATGTGTGTGTGTGTGTTTGAAAGACTTGGAGAGGAGTTCATGTAGTGGGCAGCCCCTCAGAGTGTGGAGAGCAGGCATCCAAATGAGCTCAGTTGCCTGTGCCTGGATGCCTCCATTAAAATGGAATTACTGCATATATTACTGAAGCAGCAGTGCTGAACACACACACACACGCACACACACACACACACACACACACACACACACACACACACACACACACACACACACAAATGCGTGCATAGCCATAAACACAAACACACTCCAAACACACACACACACACACACACACACACACATAAACACAAACACAAACACACACCAAACACACACACACACTCACACACACAAAACACCCACTCTCTCACACACACAAAAACACAAAAACTCTCTCTCACACACACAAACACAGATGCAAGCAGAAGGGTACATGCTGACACACATAGACGCACAAAGAAATACAAACATTGCATATATGCTGAATATAAGTACAACTCAAACTCAAACTGTGATTGCATGCATAAGCATATGATTAAACATACATATCATAGCATATAAACAAACAAACACACACACACACACCCACACACACACAGCACACGAGAGTGAACAAGTGAATGAAAGCAAACACGAACAAGAGCAAAGCAAACACACATTTAATTATGTAAAATCTCTCTCTCTGTCTACATGCATGCATGAACGCCGTGTATAGCAGCAAGCACACGTACACACACACACACAAACACACTAGCAGGCAGACAAATCACCAACCCACACACACACAGACATACACACACACACACACACACACACACACACACACATGCACACTAAAATATCTTTGAGAACTAAAAGAAGCTTAAACCACTGAAAGATGGGTCTGCCACACGAGTATGGTACCAAACACAGTAAAAGAACGGTAAGGAAAAAAGGGATCACTCTTCCACAACACACACATACCACATGTACCACACATGCACACACACACACACACACACACACACACACACACACACACACACGCAAAGAAGGGACACACTAAAACACTCAAGACTGAAGGCTTTGCATAAAGCTATATAAAGTTGAAAAACTTGCGAGCTGCACTTTATAAAACACTGAGTCAGTGGAAAGGAAGCTCTCTAAATATGTTAGCCTGAATTAGCCCATATTGCTTTGGCCACTAAGAGAGAGAGAGATTAGGAGAGAGAGAGAGAGAGAGAGAGAGAGAGAGAGAGAGAGAGGGTAGGCGGATTAAAGACAAGGGGAAATGAATGAGAGATGGATCCTTCACCCTAGAGAGGGGTCAAGGGAAGGAGGAGGAGAGGGATGAGAGTGGGGGATGAAATGGATGGAACAAAAAGACACATGCAGGGAAGGAAGGGAGGAGTGGGGTGTGTGGGATGGGGGGGGGGGGTGGCAGGGGGGGCGCACAGGGAGCACAGGCAGATAAAACAGAGAGCTTAACAGGAAGGTGCTGGCATGCACACAATAACATGAACAGGCAGCTCATGAAGAAGATATGGTGGAAGTCTTTATGGAAAAGAATAAATAAACAAACAAACGCACCAGCAACATCCCTACACACCAACAGTCACCAGCAAAACCACCTCCAACCAACCAACAGCCCCTGCCCCCCTCCACCCCCCCCCCCCCCCCCCCCCCCCCCAGAGAGAAATGACAATCGAATGAGAGCAGGGGAGGCCTGGCAAATATGAGGAATAGAAATAAACTTTGACAAGTAGAGGGCGAGAGAAAGAGAGGGAAGGGACAGAGGGAGGGAGAGGGCGCATATTGACAAAGACAGGGGAAGGAGGATGAGAGGAAAAGAAAGAATTGGCTGGGGACACAGTGGGGGACCCCCCAAAACCATATTAGAGATTAGAG
>CM059284.1:22123352-22125852 GCA_030347295.1 Setipinna tenuifilis
AACTGATGGTAAATATAAACAAATACAGTAAAACACACATATACACACATATACACACATGCACACACATACGCATACGCACACACACACACACACACACACACACACACACACACACACACACCGTCTTTCTCACACAGACAAACAAAAGTTATAGTAAATATAAACAAATACAGTAAAACACACACACACACACACACAGTCTCACATAGACAAAGGCAAACAAAGGTGATAGTACATGGAAGCAAATAGAGACACACACACAGACACACGGTAAGTTGTGTTTGCATACACATTTCCAAATTCACACACACACACACACACACACACACACACACACATACACACACACACACACACACACACACACACATACACACACACACACACACACACACACACACAGATAAACAAAGTTGACAGTGGAGATGCACCTCCATGCATATGCATGCAGACAGTACAATACAAACACCCACGAACTCTTTTCTCAAACACATTTCCCAAACACCACTCTCCCAACCCTGGGATGTGATTATGATTATGCTGCTGATTACATTAAAACAAGTGGTGTGGTGTGGTGTGATTGGGTGTGTGTGAGATGTGACAGCTTTCAGATTTCTCATACAATTTTGTCTTTTTTTTTTTCTTTTTTTTTCTTCACTGACATCCCCAGATACAACTGTGTCTCATCAGCCTTTAGCCAATCAAAGAGCTCCTGTCAGACAGCCACTTGAAACACACTTACACACACACACACGAGCGCGCACACACACACACACATACATACACACACATACGCGCACACAGACGTACAGACACATACACACACACACGCACACACACGCACACGCACACACGCACACGCACACACACACGAACACACACACACACACACACACACACACACACACACACACACACACACAAAGGGAGCCATGCAAAAGAGGTGTGTGTTGTACTTATGAGGCTGAAGTAGGCCTTGCATAATTAACTACCAAAAATATCCCCAACCACAAACGCAGATGTCCAAGCGCCTGAGCACGCACACAAACAACTACAACAATGAGCACCCAGTCTGTCTGCAGAAGAAGGCGTTTGTTTGTTTGTGTGTGTGTGTGTGTGTGTGTGTGTGTGTGTGTGTGTGTGTTTGAGAGAGAGAGAGAGACAGAGAGAGTGAGAGAGAGACAGACAGAGAGAGCATGTGGACATGCTAAAGCACAGTTTGTGTGTGTGTGTGTGTGTGTGTGTGTGTGTGTGTGTGTGTGTGTGTCTGTGTAAGTGTGTTAGGGGGAGGGGGGACAGGAGGAGGAAGGTAAAAAGTGCACGCACACGCACACACACACACAGACACACACACAGACACACTCATACATACACACAGATAAACTGCATCATGCTCTTGCAAAACTTTGTAAACTACACTGATGTAACCCTGCAATCCAAATAGTTTAAATATACAGGCTTCAAAAATATGTCTCCTTAAGATGAATTTGGCTGCCAGAGAAAACTTTGGGCTTAACAGAACAGCCTGCCAGACTTTGTTTGTTGTGTTATGGGAAATAAAAGCATAGACAGCAGGACTGGTGCAATAGCTTTGAAGAGGGTCCCTCCCGATTAAGGTGCCCACAGAAGTGCCTGTTTGGGAATCAAGGAAATATTTTCTTTAATTTCCCACACTGCAGAAGGCAATGAAAAGGGAAACGCTTTTTTTTCTCCTGACTGTGTTTTGGGTAAAGCTCAGGAACGGAAGGAAGATGGGGAAACTTTTTTCGGATGAGATGTACGCCTCTTTATTGGCAAAAAACACACACACACACACACACACACGGTAAGTTGTGTTTGCACAAACTCATGCACACACTGACACACACACACAGACACACACACACATACACACACACATACACACACACACACACACACACACACACACACACACACACACACACACACACACACACACACACACACACACACACACAGATTCACTCTTATATTTTAGTGATGTCCAGCAAAGCTTTTTTGTCTGTTGGGCCAGTCAGAAAAAAGAAAAAAGTAAACATAAAAAGACAAGTTGAAAGTCTTGGCAACACTTTACTTGATGGGTAAGTTCATAACACATTCATAGCAGCTGTCACAAAGTGCATACCAAACCTTTCATGAATGTGGAAGACAGAACAATAGAATCTTGTCAAAATAAAAGACCAACAATTGCAAAGGAGCGTTGCTGTTTGCTTCAGCCTTTGTAAATATTTCATGAATGTCTGATGAAGTCTACATCAAATGTCACTTTAGTATACAAGTTGTCAAGTATTCGTAATCACAGAGTTTAACACTGGGACGCAACCTGGAATGATTGGACATTCTCAGTAGCAGAAGATGAGAAATCATCTGCAAAAGGTTACATTATAAAACAAATACATTTTTATGAAACACAAATTATCTGCTTGACTATCTGTTCTGTCTCTTTGGTACTCGACTAGCCCATTGACTCAGATGT
>CM059284.1:22134613-22137113 GCA_030347295.1 Setipinna tenuifilis
AAGTCTTTTAGCGTCATTAAGTAAGTCTTTGAAGTTTCTGGTGGTTTAGTTCAATGCCACTGTGGAAACAAGACTTGTAACAAGCTATCTTAAGTGTAAGCACTGCAGTTTTTATAAACGGCACAGGGGGAGATGTTGCAAGGCTTCTACATTTCACGCAAGAACGTCAGAAGTCCTGCAGACCACAAATTCCATTTCGATTTATATTTCAGCCATAGCTCAGTCAGCACACAGATCCTCCCCAATCCTGTTTGCCAATAGCCACCCCAAATAAATAAGCTTGTGACCATCCTGGGTCTGCTGGTTGATCTATGGACCCACTGTCATAAATTGCACTGCCCCCTAGGGTGAACGAGTGGACAGATGGATGGATGGATGGATGAATGGATGGATGGATGGATGAATGGATGGATGGATGGATGGATGGATGGATGGACAGACAGACAGAGACAGACAGATAGACACTTTATTTATCCCAAATGAAATTAAGGAACTTTTGGGCTTGTTTACTGGCAAAGGTGCTCTGACACCACTAATGGTGACAAAACGTTGGTCACAATTCTACAGAAAGAAGAGAGGCACTAGTGAAATTTGCTATAGAAATTACTATAATACATTTGACCACAACAACAACCTAAATGTGTGCAGATGGATAAGACTTTAACACATCCATCCTTATCCATCAACACTGCATATAATTTAACTGATGTGGTAGCCTGGTAAACCAGCCCCTCGTACTTCACTTTGTTTTCTACAGAGGGGTATGGTGCTGGTCTCATTGAAATGGGCTGGTTGTAGGCAGAATCCCTCCTAGCCAAATCAGCGCACAGAGCGTGTGTTCATGAAAGTTTGTGCGCGTTAGTAGTTAGTCTGTTAGTTTCCAGAAAGCTTTGTAACTTCCTACATGTTAATGTTTGGGTAAAGACAGATACAATCTTCTCAAATTTCAGCAGAGTCCACACCTCCAGGAAAAAAAAAACGTTACTCAGTACAGCACAGCCACCCTCTGTACAAAACGAAGTGAAGTACAAGGGGCTGGTTTACCAGGCTGCTGCTGTGGTAGCTTTAGCTTGTTTTGCTCACACGATAGAGAGCTTCACTTAGCACGAAGACATGAGTCATGTTCATAGTTATTGTTCTCATTCCTTTATACATATTCAGTGTGTTCAGCTAGAAGTCCTTTATTTGCGCATAAATTCATGAGACACCATTAAAAAGTGTTGCTATATAAGGCAATCCAACAAAATTCAGCTGTAGTATATAGATATTTATATAATACTACAGGTAACATGTAAGGGTTTGTATCTGTAAAAAGGCGTTTTTTCTTGTTCATTTGATAATGTTTCATTCATGGCATGGTGAGAGATAAGAGATGATAGTCTTCTTTGATGATAATGTTGTGATAAAGATCATATTAGGCTCCACTACAGCACAGCTCAGTGCAGCTAATTACACACACACACACACACACACACACACACACATATATATACACACACACACCCACACTCTCACACACGGGTATACCATTATTTTCACACAGCACTACGTGTGATGTGTAAAATAGCCTATATGAAACAAACCATTTACACATCTTTGTCTATTTCTTTTCCCGTGTGGAGCGAGGGAGAAAGTTAGCCCTTTGTCCTTCACATAAGCATTGCTTACTTACGCTCCCCCCCCCAGCCGGTGACAAATTGGCTGCTTATTTTCGACGACAGCGTCCTACTTTTCGTCTACAGTATTCCCTCCGACTCTCTCACGTATACACACCCGCGGCTAACGGATTGCTCCAGTGTGGCTTTTGTTTTGGCGAACTCGGGGGAAGGCGAGTTATTTCCGTGGTCTCCGATAGATCCATGAGCTTTAAGAACCACTCTCAAAGATGTGTGGCGCATCGCCTTCTATATACACAAATCATCCATATGAGCACTGGGTCTCTCTTCCATGGTTTTTTCCGGAGCATTCTCTCTCTATCTATCTATCTCTATCTCTCTGCCTCTCTCTCTCTTTCTCTCTCTCTTTCTCTGTGCATTGGTATGTGTCTCTGTTCATTTTTTTCCAGAGCATTCTCTCCCTCTCTCTCTCTCTCTCTCTCTCTTTCTCTCTCTCTTTCTCTGTGCATTGGTATGTGTCTCTGTTCATTTTTTTCCAGAGCACTCTCTCTCTCTCTCTCCCTCTCTCTCTCTCTCTCTCTCTCTTTCTCTCTCTCTTTCTCTGTGCATTGGTATGTGTCTCTGTTCATTTTTTTCCAGAGCTCTCTCTCTCTCTCTCTCTCTCTCTCTCTCTCTCTCTCTCTCTCTGTGGGTATGTGTTCTCTTTTTTTCCTCTAGCATTTTTCTTCTTTATCTCTTTTTCTCCCCTTTGCACACTTGTGTTTATTTTTAAGGGAGTCTCTTCTCACTGTCTCTCCTCTGCTCACCATCTCTAACTTTTTTCTCACCCGTTCCCTCCTCCTCTGACTTTCTCACATACATACAGAAACACACACACATACAAA
>CM059284.1:22144613-22177113 GCA_030347295.1 Setipinna tenuifilis
GGGGACCCGAGCAGCAGCAACAGCCTGAAGCGTGGTAGCCTGACGCTGGCCGTGCCCTCTCGATATCGCCCAACCGGCGGCACCGCCGATGCGGACTACAGAGGAGAGTGGCGCTCCAGCTTGGGCGCGGAAGGCGTGGTGGTCGTGAAGCGCGGCAGCGGCCAATGGAACTCCTCCCAGGCCTACCAGAGTCCCGCCCTCCTGGGTGCTCTGCTGACCCCGCCCCTTCCTCCCCGTGGCCCCGCCTCTTCCTCCTCCTACTACCCCGCCTCCTCCGTCTCCTCCTCGTACCGCTCCCCGTACCAAAGTCCCGCCCACGCCGCCCTGCGCACCAAGCGCAGCTCGTCCTTCGACATGGGCGAGATCGCCATGGCGACCGCCGTCGTCTCCAGCAGCACCGGCGCCACCTCGTCCTCGTGCGTGAACTACGCCCGGCGGCTGGGCGCCATCTGGACGCGGAGGAGCCAGTCGCTGCACGGCATGCTGGTCCAGTGCGCCTCGGTGACCAGCACCTCCAACTCCACGGGCAGCAGCAGCACCACCAGCAGCAGCGGCACCACCGCCAGCAGCGACCTGCAGGTACGGACACCCAGGGCCCGCGTCCTCCTGGCTCACGGCGGCCCTGCTGGCTCCTCTAGTGCTAGCGCTACCCTTTCCCGCTCTGGTGGTGCGGTCACCCCACACAGCCACGCACAACAACAACAACAACAACAACAACAACAGCAAGACAGGAGAAAGGAGAGTAAGAAGGAGGTGAAGAAGAAGGAGGAGGAGGAGCTGGAGGAGAGTGTGGTGTAGTAAAGAGGGGAGTAGGGAGTAGAGAGAGAGAGAGACAAACAAACAAACGTGTTTGCCGTTTGGTTTTCTTTTTTTAAAAACAGATGAAATTTTTCAAAACAAAAAAATAATAAGAGGAAAGGAAAACGAGTAAAAAACGAGAACGCTGACGCTTTGCAGAGAGTGGCGGAGAGAGAAAATGATAGGGTCCATGCTGAGGGAACGATAGATGGAGGTGGACAGACTGACAAGTGGAGCAGACAGGAGATACAGAGGAGAGGGGGAGCAAAGGAGGAGAAAGAGAGAGAGAAAGAGAGAAAGAAAGAGAGAAACATAGAAATAGAAAGACAGTGAAATGGAGAAAGGCATGGCATAAAAACATGGAAATACGTTTGCCCTTGCCTCCTTTGCCAGAGGGCAATACCAGAGAAAGAAAGAAAGAATCACAGGAGAGCAGGAGAAAGAGAGAGAGATAGATACAGAGAGGGATTATAAAGATGAAGGACGAATAATAATGCAGACCAGAGCAGAAGACTGCAGATGTACCGTACAGTACAGACTGCCCTCTCCACATGGATTTGGGGCAAGAACTGTAACAAGACACTTCAACAAGGAGAAACACTTAACACACCAACACACACACACACTCACAAACACTCACAGACACACACACACTCGCAAACAAAAGAGCAATGAAGGGGCCCTCGTTAAATGGGCCAATTGAGGTCTGCCAGAGACAGACTTTGTCCCTTCCAGGCAGTTTCTCACGTGCGCCAGCCCCGAAACGTGATGACACTTTGGTGCCAGTTATCAATTGAGCATCCTGTCACAGGGAACGTGCAGTCATGGAGCCGCTGGGCGGAAATGCCGAGTCATGCCCGATCAATCAGGCATGATCAATCGATGCGGGCTGGCACCACCAGTGCTGGCGACAGCAGCAGGAGGAGGAGAGGAGGAGCGAAAGGGAATGTACAAACGGAGAGAATATAAAAAAAATTAATAAATGAATAAAAAGTGGACCAAAAAACTCAGCCCTTTTACAGGGGGAAACAAGAAAACGAGAAACGTTTTATTAAAAAAAGAAGAGAAAGAAATAACACAGAGTAAAATAATGAAGTGAAAAAAAAATTGTGGGAACTGGGGATGGTTTGAGGTCAGGGTCACAGTGCGTGTGTGTTTGTTTATGTTTATGTGTGTGTGTGTGTGTGTGTGTGTGTGTGTGTGTGTGTGTGTGTGTGTGTGTGTGTGTGTGTGTATGTGTTTATGTGTGAATGTGTGTGGTGTATGTGTGTACGTTTGTACGTTTGTGTGTGTGTGTGCTTGTGTGTGTATGCCTGGGGTATGTTGGTGAACATTACAATGGATGTGTGATTTACACTGATTAGTATTGATTGGTGATTCCCTGCGGTTCAATTCTGGCATTAAAGGAATATGACAGAGCAGTCCCTTGTTCTTTCTATGACATCACACGTTCCATAATGTCATGTGACTTACATTCATCCAATCAGTGAATGTTTCAGAAAGGGCCCTGTGCAAAAAGGACAAAGTTTTGCCATACGTCATAAAGTTGACTTGACAAATACTGTAACAAGGACGCAAATATATGAGCAAGAGTATACGAGGAAACGTTTAAAAAAAAAAAAGCCTGGACAGGACTTTTGCTATGAATATGAAAGTTGCCATCCATTTTTGTTTTTCTTATTGTTTTTATGAATGATGTTAGAACTTTTAAAAAAAAGTGCAATTTTGTTGCAACAATCTCTCATGGTTACTTTGTCATATTATTAGGGTTGTTATTACTGTTACTGAGAGTGAGTCAAGCGGGGGCTTGATGTGACACAAGAGATGGGGGGAGGTGCCGGGTCAATGATATTAATGATAATCCTAATAATTTGAGTTCTGTTGGAGTCTTATTTTGCCAAAGTAAATATTGTTACCTTGACTTCATATGAAATAATAAAATAAAAAAGAGATTAAAAACAGTCGAAAGTGGGTCAGGTCTTTCTTCTTCAAAAAAAAAAAAATGCAACGCTCTCAAATGTAAGGAAAAGAAGGAAAAAAGGAAGGACAGAATGGTCAGAGGGGGAAAATGAATAAAGAAATGCTGACAACAGTGTTATGCTTGTGTGTAACACCATGTTTTAAATCAGACCTGAACACAACATTCGCAATTCAAACCAAATTCAATAAAACCCCGACAGTGCCTGTTAAAATGCAAATGCATATGATTGCGTGCATGCTTATATATGTGTGTGTGTTTACCTCTTTGGTGTGTGTGTGTGTGTGTGTGTGTGTGTGTGTGTGTGTGTGTGTGTGTGTGTGTGTGTGTGTGTGTATGAGAGCATGCGTGTGTGTCTGCATGGTTCTGGATATCAGTCATTCCTCACAGTTAACCTTTCTGTCCAATTGAAGATTTGTGCTGAGGGGACATTGATTTTGTTTAGCATACTAACAATACATCTCTGACCGACTGTTTTTTGTCCCTGCGTCTGGAACCTGTGCAAGTGTCTGAGATGGAACAGAGCCAAAGTCAGAATTAGAACGAGAGAGAGAGTGTGAGTGTGAGAGAGAGAGAGGGAGAGAGAGAGAGAGACAGAGAGGAGAAGCGAAGAGGCTATCACTAACATGGTAATGAAAATAAGGAAAGGGAAGGGAGAGGGAGACGGAAGAAAGAAGGAGTGGGGGGGGGGGGGGGGGGGGCAAAGAGGCAATTTATTCACATGGTAATGAAACACAGAAATAGGAAGGGAATGGAAGACATGTTGAAAAGGGGGGGTGGGGGACGGGGGACGGTGGGGGTTCACACAGAGAGAGAAGTTGACACCTTGAGAAGGAGACACTGGCCGAAAATGCCAAAAAATGTAACTCGTTAACTACATAGTTCACGACATAGGGTGTGAGTTGCATTGTTTTGTCCCCTTACATAGTGTGCTATAAAGGGAACAAGTGAACAAGACAAGGAGACTGCGATGGTGATGGAAAGAGGGGGGGGGGGGGGGTGAGGATGGTGGTGGAGGTGATGGTGCAGGAGGGTGGGGGGTGGTAGTAGGGTGTGAGGGGGGCCTGTTGTTAGGGTGTGTAAGGGCGTGGCACAGACAGAACATTTGTGTTAGTAGTGTGTGTGCTAGTGTGTGTGCTAGTGGCAGTTGTTTACGTTCTGTGAGTGCTTTTCCTAGAATTTACAGCCATGCCAATAAAGGCCATTTCAGCCACACTCATGTGAGTAAATGTGTGCAAGAAGTGTGTATGTGTGTATGTGTGTGTGTGTCCTGCACATAAGTGTGTGTGTGTGCGTTCACGCAGGCATTATTTTCAACTCCATTTCCACTATTTTTTCAGGATACAGGCCGGGTACGTGGGGAGTAAACATACACATACACACACACACACACACACACACACACATACACGCACACACACACAACAGAATCTGTTAAATCTTTCTAAGTAAACATTGCATAAAGAATGATTTTTGAATAATAGAGGAGACATCCTACAATATTTATGATCAATTCATCGCGGACCAGTGCAGACAAAGAGCTGAAGACCAGTAGGAGAACACAAACATTGACTCATACCAACACACACACACACAACACACAACACAACACAACACACAAGACCCTCTGTTTCTCTCTTTCTGTGTCTTACACACAAACAAACACAAACACACACACACACATACACACACACACTCATACACACACACATACACACACACACACACACAAACAAACACAAGCTTTCTCACATACTTACTAAATACATACATACATAGAGACACCAGTGCACAGATTTACTTTTACAGGCACAGCCACACATGGAAACACAATTCTTTGCCTGGGGAGACATGAATCTAACCAACCAGTCACACACACACACACACACACACACACACACACACAGGGCTAATGGCTATGACCCTATGTGGTGAGCGATGTGTTATCTGATATGTGCTGCTTATATCATTGGAGCAGATTAGATGCTGCAGAAGCTCTCGCTCTGACCTTCCTGTGGCTAGAAGCTCGCACGGGAAACACACAATCAAGTCTCTCTATCTCTCCCGCGGTATTTGTGTGTGTGTGTGTGTGTGTGTGTGTATGTGTGTGTGTGTGTGCTTGTGTATGTGTGTGTGTGTGTGTCTGTGTCTGTGTGCGTGCATGTTTGTTTGTAGGTGTGTGTATGTGTGTGTGTGTGTGTGTGTGAGAGAGAGAGAGAGAGAGAGAGAGAGAGAGAGAGAGAGAGAGAGAGAGATACACGTATACAGTAGGGCTCTCATCTAACTCATTTTGCCCTTGGCTGAACTTTGCCCCAGTTTGTTTAATTAAAGTGTGCTGATTGGTGAACTAATTCAGATTCAGATTCCCACGTGCTCACACACACACGTGCGGATGGAAACACTTACACTTACACACTTACACTTACACTTACACTTACACACACACACACACACACACACACACACACACACACCAGAAATCACACACTGTGCACAAACAGGTGCACACAGTGACTGTCTAACCTCAGACTCATATGCAAATCCACACTCATCGATCTCATACAACTCCTCCACCACCAGACTCCAAGCCTTAGCATCAGCCTCTATGGTGGCCTCTATGATTTTCTTTACCCCCCCACCCCCGCTAAACCCTGGATGGTCTCCTTGAATAGCAGGAGAGATGACACTAGCCCTAGGCCTGGGCAATATGGACTAAAACTAACATCACAACATTTTTGGGCTGACTGAAGATGTACAAGGTATATCGGTATTTTAAACAGCAAACAGCAAAGTGTTTCATGTTCACTCAACAACACTCCAAGCAAAACACATAGTTAAGGTTGCTCCAAATGCCCTGTGCAAATAAAAATATAAACAAAAAACATGTCCGGGGGACACAGTTGAGGGATCAGAGAATGTATAGTCTGAGCGCAGAAGAGTAAGTGGTATTGCAGCATCAAAAATATCGACGTGGTTATACAGTCTCAACTATATATCTCATTCAAAAACATATTGATATTACGATAATATCAATATATATATCACCACTTGCCCCTTTTACCTCACACCTCCTACACACTCATTTTCACACTGTAACGCACAGTTGTTCACACTCTGAACATCCATTTGTTCACACTGTAGCACACACTCCTAACACTCAGAGTTTAACATACACTTGCACGGTGACACACACAAACACAGATTCATATTTGATTTACACTAGGTCACACCCTTGTTCACACTTTTTCACAAGTTTGCCTACACTCAGACACACACACACACATATGCTCTGTTCCAAATCAACACTCATTGACCTCCCACAACTCATCCACCACCAGACTCCAGGTCTCAGCACTATCCTGGTGGCCTCTGTGCCTCTCTCGACCCCCAAGCTAACCCCTGGATGCCCCCTACACTACCATCCTCTTCCTGGTTCTTGGCCCCACCAACATCCACACCTCTTCTCCCATTCCCCATCTCTGATCTGGTGCTTGATGCCTTCACAAGGTCAAGGTCAGGGTCAAGGTCAACTTTATTATCCTGCCAGGGGAAAAACACACATCCCTCTACCTACCCTTCTTCATCCTCATCCTCCCCCTCTCCCTCGAGGAGTGCTAAGCTAAAAGACAAAAAAAAAAAACACAAAGCTCTGTGTTTGAAGCTCCAGCCATACCACATGCTGGGCCTCCACTGAGCAGCCTCAAGAGTGGTACATGCTAATCCCAGAACAGGGCAGAGGTGAGGACAGATAGAGGGAGAAAGGAGACAGGACCAAAGTAGAGTAAAGGTAGTGGTAGCGAGGGAACAGGAGAGGGAAGAGAGGAGAGGAGAGAAGAAAGAGTAGAGTAGAGTAGAGTGGAGTAGAGTAGAGTGTAGGTGATGGAATAGGGGAGAGAGGGGGGAGAGAGAGAGAGAGATTCCGATGAAGATTTTTGTGAAGTCATGCTTGAAGTCAACTTGAGCTCCTGAGTATTTACAATTTTTTCACCTCCACGATGAACCAAACCTTAGGAAGCCTACAACATCTTAAAAACAACTAAAGGAAGAATAAAACCCATACAATTGGCTACATTTTCCACTATTATTTACCAACAACTTGAGAAAGAAAACCAAGAGAGAAGACTGTGGAAAGTGGAAACTAACAGCACATCAGCAGCACAGCTGCACCAAAACAACAGCAATGAGACTAAACTAAACTAAATACTGGAGAAAACAGGGGGTCAGGATTTGACTGTTTGGAAACGCAAAAAAATCATTACATTTTGACTGCATTCAATAGCCTAGCATTTCCCATTAAAATAAATAGGGATGGGACTTGCTCACTTCCTCCATTTAGTGTAATACCTCTATGGGTAAAAAAAGGTAATCAACCTAACGGGGTTAACTGTACTAATTACTAAGGGAGAGTGATGAGTGTAGAGTGTGTGTCAGTTGGAAATGAATACCTTGTATTAGGGGTGCTGCAGGAGTGGCCCTCCCCTACTCTGTAGTGTATCCAGACTGTTACAGCCAGTTAAAAGTATGAAGGGCGGAAAAGCATACAAACACAAACTTCTCAAGGAGAATCCGGAGACTCTAATGGCAGATTAGGCTCAAATAGGAGGCAAGCTTACCATCTCAAACTTGCTCCTGTTCACAAAAGACTGTAATGCCTGGCACACCGCCATCTGCACACATTACAAGTCCACTAAAAGAAGGGGGGGTATGCAATGGAAGGCAAATCCAAATAGGAGAAAAGAGAGACGGTAATCCATTTTTTACCACAATGGGACATTAATGTCTCAGAGCAGTGAGGCATGCCTGATTTCTGGCAGAGGCAGAGAAAGAGACTGAGGAGACACACACACACACACACACACACACACACACACACACACACACACACACACACACACACACACACACATGTTGATGTTAATCGCAGAGTCAGTCCCAGTGAGGGTGCAGAGGGGGAGGAGCCATGCCCTTAAACCACTGACACACTGCTGAAACAGCCAGTCATTGAAATATAGAGTAAGCCTGTCAGTACAGGATGTGGAACTGATTCAACTCAGGAAACAGGTACGGTACTCTCACATGCAACATCCAGCAACCTAGAGCAACAGCTGTGCCATTTCAGACTGCAGTTTATGTCCTACATAAAGCAGCTAGTATGTGAAGAGATGAAAGAGAGACAGAGACAGAGAGACAGAGAGAGAGAGAGTGAGAGAGAGAGTGAGAGAGAGAAAGAAAGAAAGACAGACAGAGAGAGAGAAAGAGGAAGAAATAAAGACAGAGAGACTCAGAGGGCTGCTGAAACACCTAAGAGAGGAGCTCTTTATAGGAGACGAGGCAGTACAGATATTAAGAGAAAAGACAGAAGGTCTGCTACAGAGCAGCGAGAGGCAGCTCAATACATCTCAGGCTTCTGTGCCCGACCTACCAGCATGCTCTCAGCCCTCTACTCCAGCAACACCACTGCTTGGCATACACACAGAGCTCACTACTCCAGCAACAACAAAGCCTACTACACAAGCAAATCCTCCCATCTTAACAACAGCAACAGCAGAGCCCCCAGAACAGCTAAACACTGACATAGTCATCCTAATGGACTCAAACAGGAAATTCATAAAGAAAGGAAGACCAGCTGTTTGCCAACTATAAAACAGCAAAACTTTGGTGTCCAAAACAAAGAATGTTCTTCAACGGCTCTGCAAGGAACACACATAATCACCCCCTTGGGAACTAATGATCTCAAAACTCAACAGGAGCATGACTCTGTGGCAAAGGTAGCACTAAAAGCAACAAAGACATTTCCCTGGTCTAAAACAATAATCTCCACCCTCTTACCAAGGATCGACTTCCACCCCTGTATTATACAAAAAGTTGCAGACATAATGCAGACATAATTCACAAATGTGCCTCAATGCTGAACGTGTACCTGGCACACCACCTCAACCTTGGTGTACAGAGCCTTCATGACCATGTTCATATTCACAAAAATTGTGTCCATCTGTCCATCTCCAACAGGCCTTCCACACCCTCAAGTACCACAACCCTTCAGTGGGGCCAGTTTGTGGCCTCACACCAGTACCATCACCCAAAGCCATCTGACCAGGGAGGACCTCCTGTGGACCTCCTGTGATCCAACACCAGATCCATCCTCCCACGCCCCCTGTCCGCTCCCAACACCCTGCATCCCAAAACCAGAAACAGCTCCCCATAGTTCAGCACCATCTCCAGCAGGCTAAAGCTCCTGACCAAACCCCTGCAACCTGGAAGCAGGCCCAACCCCCCCATCCGCATTACTGCACAGCCTCTTACCAGACCCAAGAGCCAGCGGCTCACCTCCTGACCTGGCACCCAATGGCCCACCTTCACAACAAGGTGTGGCCCACCCACTACTCTAGACTACCCAATCAGTGAAACGAAGCTGTCAGACAGACTGTAGGTCTTAAAAAAGGATGATATACTAAATTAAAATGCTAATATATGCAAGTCACTAATTAAAGTTGGTCACACTAAAACTTTTCAACTTTATACAGAGTTTTGGTTATTCCCCTGACACCTGGAACAAAGCAATCATAACACATATTTTCAAAAGTAGAGATAAATTAGACCCAAATAATTATAAATCTGTAGCATTTGTGTACGTAGCAATACCAGGAAAGGTTTTCTGCAGCATCCTAAATGCCAGAATCATCAGTTTCCCAACTGAACACAATGTCCTTAGCAAAAGTCAGATTGGATTTCAAACAAATTACAGAACATCAGATCACACATTTACCTTACAAACTCTGACTAACAAATACTAAAACCAAACAAATCAAAAACATTTTTATGCTTTGTAGACTTAAAACGCACTTGATGAGCCAAAATGACTAAAAATGGGACAAAAACCCCAAGGAACCCCCAGGAAACCCTTTATGCACAGCTCTGCAAAAACATCCTCAGAGGCAAACACTCCACAATGCACATAGGGCTAAACGTGAGCAATTTCTCCTCCGTTGAATTGAAAAAAGAGTCATCAAATGCTGGCATCATCTAAGAGCAAGTGACCCCGCTGCCTACCACTTCAAAGCTCTTAAGATGTGTGAACTAAATATTGAAAAGAGTCACCTCATCCAGTTGCTCCTAACACTACAGGAGACAGCCAAAACTAATACAACTACCAACACACTACATACAAAAAATGATATCAACAAAATAAAGTATAAAAAGAAATACTGGAGCTGGAAAATACTGGAACAAAATAACAAAAACAGAGAGAAAGTTCCAAACCTACTTGAGTCTGAACACAGAATACAAACTAGCAAATTACCTGACAACCATAACAGACACAAAGTAAAATAACAAGATACAGGCTCACCAACCACCACTTGTAAATAGAAACAGACAGACCGGCATGCCTAAAGAGAACAGGCTGTGTCTGTAAACAAATAGAATCAGAACTGCACTTCCTGACTAGCGAACCCTATTACACAGACATTTGCTCTAACTTTTAACCAAAATTTCAGGCAATACATCCAAAATTGAATGAACTTGAAGACCTCCATAAAATACGATATTTATTAGGAAGGGAACAAGATTGTGCAATACTAGCTGCACAACTGTGATAAAAAAAAGACTTATGACCACCCAGTGACACAGCCATACATGCACAACTACATTAACAAATGCACATATACATACTACACACATGCAAACACACACACACACACACAAAAACAAAATTTACAATGGACCCCTCCCAGTTTCGAACCCGGGTCTCTGGGGTACCAAACATGCACTACAACGTCAAAGAGCCAGGCTTGTTAGGATGGCAGTTATTATTAGTATATTTTATACTTCACGTGTTTATTGTGTATAATGCACACACTTCTCATGTATACTGTATGTATATGCACAGTTACAATAATGATAATAATAATAATTTGTATTTTGTATTTGTATTTGTATAGCACAATTCATACAAGATGAAGCTTAAAGTGCTTCAACAGCTTGGCAGGAAAAACACAAGACAGCATTTGTTGCAGCTTGGTAGCGCCAAGAAAGTTATATATATGTGTAAAAATATGTTAAGAGAGTGTGAAGAGTGGAGTGCAGATGAGATGAAACGAGAGACACAATCAAACAGAGAAAGAGAGAGAGGAGGAGGAGAGAAAAGTGGGGTGAAGATGGAAATGAGGGAAGGGAGGGAGGTAGAGAGAATCAGAGAGAGATAGCGAGAGAGAAAGAGAGAGAGAAAGAGTGGGGGGGGCGTTGAAGTGGGAGGAAGAAAGAGATTAGGTGAAGGAAAGGGAGCGAGCTACAGAGAATCAGAGATAGACAGAAGGAGAGAGACAGTGGAGAGGAGAGAAGAGAGAGTAAAGGGGTGAGGAGATGAGTGGAGATGAGTGGAGATGAGGTGAGGGGAGGGGAGGGGAGGGGAGGGGAGGGGAAGGGGAAGGGGAAGGGAGCCCCGTCTGCCTGGCCACATTGCCAAGCTTCAGCAGCCTCTGTGGGCCACAGGCTTTTTAACTCTGGGCCCGCCTCCATCCGCTCCTATCAGGATCACCATTACTTAAGAGAACAAAATCATTACTGGCCACCATCATCCCCCCATTATTAGTGGCCCGCCGCACCCCCCTCTCCAGGTGACACGGGGGTGCCAAAGCTTTTAAAAGGAGCGCACGTTGAGTGGCTCAGGCAGGTATATTAGCGGGGAGAGAGAGACAAAAAAAAAACATCAACTGCCCCCGGATCATTTGCCGTCCAGCGGAAAGGTTAATGCCGATTTAATGGGCGCAATCGATGGGGGAGACTCGATAAAATGCTAGGTGGCGTGACACGGCAAGGGGGATTATGTTATTTGGAGATTGTGGTTATGGGCAGTGGTGGGGGTGGTGGGGGTGGAGGGGGGTTTGGTTGAGTGGAAAGTGATACTGAGGGACATTCTGCAACACTGCCACTCAGGCTGTCTCCAAAGGTGACGTTATCAAAGCATGGCCTACACAATGCTGTACTATCAGAGCCCCTCAAGCCGTTGGAATATTAATGTGTTCTTAAACACTGGGGCAATGGGGGGGAAGGGGGGGGTGGGTGTCTCAGATAACCTAGCTAATTGAGTCTGTGATTGATCATGTGACACAGGAAGTGTATTTAATTAAGTGTGTCATGTTCGCCACAGACGAGTGAATAATGGGGGTAGATTTACGGTTGCATGTGCCTTAATGGTGCAAATGGACTCCTCCAAGAGTAGGATACACAAAGGGCTATGTCCCTCAAGCGGCGATGAAGTGGGAGGTCATTATTTTATCCAGCATGATGAATGCAGCACTTTTCACTTTTACATTAAGATAATTAGTCTTTTTATTGACCTGTGGTTGGTGGAAGCCAAGGCTTAAACCCACATGTTTGTAATCTGACTGGGGAATATGTTCATCATACTAACATTAGAAACTATGCAACCCATTGTATTATGAGACATGGGTTTGATACATTACTTTCCCATGAGTCCAATCTAGGCTGGTGACATTATATTCTTAATTGGATAGGAAGATAGTGTTATTAATTATGGAGATTAGCAATTCTGTGTCTACTTCCTTCAGTTCTTACCAAATCCTGTCACCAATGTCAAAAGACGATAGAACAAAAGAGGTGAAAGGAGGAAGTCAAATAAAGACCACAGCATTAATGTTTTTTTTTTAACTTCTTTTGTGGAAATTTGTGCCATAATAAAAGACAGCCAGACAATGAAAAACTAGCCAGTACCCTGATTCCTTTCACAAAAAACAAGCAACAAACAAAACAAAAAAAAACCCTGGATTAACATTACTTATTTCCTTACATTACTGCATCAATGAAGTGAGGCCACCACTTTATTCTCCAACCGAGAAAATGTCAAAAACCTCAGGGACTTGTGTGAGCATGTGATAAAGGCATATAATGTGTCACCTTCCACATTTGGCTAGCAGGTGCATGCTCTGTGTACACAGCTAGCAAGGGAGTCACCCCAGTTGCGGTCACACCTGCTAATACATTGGAGAGTATGTAGACTTATATAGATTATATATTTTGTAAAAATGTATCACTGTACACTTTTGTGTACTTTTTCCAATGACAGCGCATTTTAATCTATGTGTGGTCTGAATGGAGCTATACTGCAGTGACAATCCAACTGAGTTATCAAAATATGATGGGTTTTTTTATCATTGAAATAGGTCATGGTTGAGGCCTGTGTTTTTTGTGACAGATGCCAGGAAGTATTGCAGCTAATGCTGTGCGGTAGACACAGATGAAGACTGATCAGTTTGACAGTGATGGGCAAGGGCAGACGTCGACACTTCTTCACATTTCTTTCTCTTGCTCTCTCTCTCGCACTAACTTACTCACGCTTTCGCTTTCTGCCCCGGTCTTCCATCGCCTGTCTGTTGATGGAGTGATGGTTGGAGGTGCCAAACGAGACTCTTCACTCCAGGTCATCTTGGCTGTCTTGACACATATGGACAGCCTGACTACCCAGCTTTCGCCAGATCAAAAGTGTGGATGGAAGACAGGAAAAGGACTTCTCTCCTTTTTTTACCTTTTTCAACTTTTTCCCTAATGCTCCCACTTGCACACGTGCAGTTATTTCATGTTTTTGACACTAATAAATGGCAAACACTTTTCCCATATTCCCCACAAGCTGCCCTTATCTCTCTCATGCCATCTCATCCATATTTCATGCACACACAACAAACACACAGAGCGCATCCATAATGTAAATATCTCAGCATAATCTCCCAGCACACGCCTACAAATCATTCTTTTTCCACTCGTTTTTTTTTTCCCACCGCCTCTAACCTCACCCCTTCCTTCCCTCCTTCCGCGAGACTCAAGCGAGGTGGATTTCCTACCCCCTGCTTTCCCCCTCCCTCTGCTCCTCCCCTCTCGCTTTCTCCGCTCGGTGAGGGGTCCTGTATGGCCTGCTGCTATAGACTTTAGGGGCCCAGGCCTGTCAGCAGCCAACCCACCTCCCACCCCCCGCTGGGTGGTCTGTCTCTGCCCAGGCGCTTGCTCCCACCCCCGCAGGAGACCCAGGGCTTTAGGCGGCTAGGCGCCGGGGGTGCCGTGCCATGCATGCTAATGCTAACCCGACAACTTCCTGGTTGCTCCTCGCCTGGCCCTCCCCAGAGCGGAGCAGAGCAGCGCGGAGCAGAGCATAAAGCATGAAGACACACAACCCTCTTGCAGTTTCCCGGAGCAGAGCTGATAGGGTGTGATTATACTACTATAATACATCTCTATTTTATACCACTGGCTTGGCGCGTACAAAAATATCTCTCCTGGGAAATGTACCACCCTGTTAAAAGGTTATACCTCAATACATCCAGCTCAATACATAACACTGATTAATAAACACGTATTGCCCCTTACAACAAATTAATATTCATTTAATACCAATTAAATGCAATGCTGATGGTAATTGCCATAATCCAGGGTTGTTTTTTTTTTAATTAGGCCCGCTAATGATATAAAACTGCTGAAAACATGTATTCACCTACACTGCAAGTCGCTTGGATAAATCTGTCTCTGATATGAGGAGAAGCTAAAGAAAGATATAAAAATGGGCAACCAACACGGCAGAGTTCCGATGCACTCTACATCACAGCTCTAAATGAGATCTAAAGGAAGTCGCAGCAGCACTGTGACAGCACTAATACAAAGGCTGCGCCAACACAACCCAGTATCGGCAGCACGCTAAAGTTCCCCGGCAAACACACACACACACACACACACACACACACACACAGAGGCCCTCATGGGCTGGCCTATAAATACTTCGCCTTCCGGATGCGGCTTTTAATGTTCCCTACCAGACTGCATGCTAACGCTAGCACGGGGACCTAGCGGATGATTATCCGGGCAGCTAATGCCAACACAAACTTTCCCCTCCGACTGGCGCGGGTGGCAGGAGCCGGCGGGAGCACGCTAATGCATTGTAACTCCCAGGCCCCGCAGCTTGTCAAGTCAATAAAGCCGGATGAGGAGGCAATTGTTTAAAAGCGTAAAAGAGAATTAGGGAAGGGGGGGCAGGAACCAGAGAGAGGATGGGTAGCTTTGAGTGCTCCCCCAAAAGTCCTGTTTCGCAAAAAAAAACACAGCCAGCCTGTATTTTGGACACCGCATTAAATATTTACAGACCTCCGCTCAGTTATTTATGTAAGCTTATTCTGCATTGGCAGGCAAAATGTCCGCCCCCCTTTTTTATTGATTAGGCCTCGGATTTTAAAGCTCCCAGACAGACACGTTTCTTTATGCCTATGGGCTGACTTGTTAAAGCGACGCAGCCCGATTTAATCAAAATCTCAGCTTAACGGCCCGGCCCTGAAAAACCCCCTACCACCCACCACCCCCACCCCACCCCACCCCCAGTCTGTCCTGAGTCCCTCCTCCCCTCCCCTCCCCTCCCCTCCCCTGCCCCACTAATGGCTTGTTTATGCTAGCTTTCAGCAGTTTTGGGCCTCTGTAATTTGCGGTGTGTAATAGCACCATACGTTTGCAAGACGGGGCACTTAGCTCCCTTGTCAACGCTGGGGGTGGGGGGTGTGGGGTGTGGGGATGGGGGTGGTTGGGGGCATGGAGAATAAGTGTTATGGAAAACACAGGGTGACGGCAAAATCTTATGGGGAAGATGACAATAGCGACAACGCCCCCCTGAGAGACAGTATGCATCATCAAACTGCTGATCAAAGGAACTCCGGATTCAGGGAATGCTGGGAGAAGAGTGGGCCTGTAGGGGACAGATGACAGGTGGCTGGAGGGAGAAGAGAGTGTGACTAAGATGTCGTCACGAGGAGGAGGAGGGAGTGTAAACGATTGTATTATCAAGGCTAATGGAACCGGAGAGGGGGCCTTTTTTTTCTCCCTCCCAGCAGCTGTGACAGCTCACGAGGGGGGACAAAATTGCATGTTAATCAGTGGTAAGATAAGAAAAGAGGAAATAAGCACCCACTCCTACATGTATCCCATTGGCAGGTGTGCTCCTCCTGTGGTTCAATTTCCAATACACAAACACCACTCGAACGGTTACATGGCTTGTTTCCATACAGGAACCCTCTGTAATGTTCAGGTTTCATTTCAATAAATATACTGTAAAAATTGATGGTGTTTGTAAAATATTCCAATTCCACACACAACTCTTCAAAGTGTAGAAAAATTAGTAACTTTAAAGGTTCATCATCAAAGAGCTACTGTCTGGTCGGCTGTGGTTAATTGAATACAGTTCAAAACAGTTTAAAAGAAACATAGTTTAAAGAAAAATGATAGAAATGACATTTTCTTATGTACATGTCCACTGATAGGGCTGGTGCTCCAAGCTCTGTTGAACAAGAGAGCCTTTCTCTAGCTAAGCAGAGAGGGTGCCACTCAGCATTCCAAATGAAGCGCTAAAGAACACTGTTTTTTTTTTAGCCCTCAGCTCAAAGGGCCCTCTGTGTGTGTGTGGAGCATCAGGAGGAGGCAGAAACACAACGATTGGAGTTTACGGCAGAACCCATAGAGAACTGACGGTTTTTTAAACTAAAAAAAAAAAATTAGTGTGTTTTTGAAGTACTCAAAAAACGCCCACTGCTATAGCGGCTACTGCTGTTTTGTGTGTGTGTGTGTGTGTGTGTGTGTGTGTGTGTGTGTGTGTGTGTGTGTGTGTGTGTGTGTGTGTGTGTGTGTGTACAGTAAGGTCCTGGAGCCTGGACCCTTTGACAACTGAAGGGTAAGCATCACTTAGCATTTAGAGTGCAGAGCTAAGCATAGAGCGAGGGGGGGATTCGTGAACGGAGAGAGAGACAGACAGAAAGTGAGAGACAGACAGAGGAGGGGGAAGAGAAGGAGAAAGACAGAGAAAGAGTAGGACAGAGGGAACAGGAAAGAGAGAGAAAGCAGAGGGAGAGAGAAAGAGCAGTGGGAGAGAGAGAGAGAGAGAGAGAGAGAGCAGAGGGAGTCCAGGACCTCCCCATGCCCTCCCCTGTCTGTCAAATCTGGTGAAGAGTTAAGCCTGGTGTGTGTGTGTGACTAGGGGGAAGGGTGGAGTTTACACAGGGATCATGTGAGAAAGGAGGAAAGGAGACAAAGAGAGGATCTCAGGTGTCAGTAAGAAGCGAGAGGTAGAGCGGTTGGGGATGGGAGGTGGGACTGTAGAGGGAACTACTGTGGGTTTAGCTGCGAAGGGAACTTAAAAAGGGGAAGAGGAGGAGAGATGTAGAGACAAAATAAAACAGAATGAGACACAGGAGAGTTTTGTATGTGTGTACGGTACATGTGAGAGAGTGTAAAGGAGAGCGAAAGAATAAAAAGAGAGTGAGAGAGTGAGAGAACAACAAACATACTTTTAATTGCTTTTTTCTACTTATGGAGTTCTGGTTCGATCATTAGTGTTCCAAAAACAAAGCATGCATTAATATGGCGAAATTATTAATTGCCAAGGACATGGAACGGGCATTTGTTGAGAAGGCTATTTACACTGCTTCTACTGTAAAATGTGCCCAGGACAGTGAGTGATTGGGCTCATTTAAGTACTGGCTGTACAATTATTCAGCTCACAATACCCGCTCTCCCAATATGATTAATGTGCACACAATTAAAGCCCTGTTTAGAAAGTGGATCACCATTCAGTAAGATGTTGTTCTCGCGCATCAGTGCAGTGGATGCATGCAAGCAAGCAAGCTCTCGCTTTTTTGTCCCTGAACATCAAAACATGTGTGGGTGTGCTGCAGCCCAAAAGGCTTTCACAGTTGAGCACAGTCGGACACTAGGGAGCACTTCTGTGGAGATTCGCCCGAGATGAGTCACATCACCTTCACCCCTCAGTCCATGCATTTCTAACGCCTCTCTGAAGAGACACCACTTTGACTGTTTTCTGCTTTTTTACGCTTTTTTTCATCCCACTTTTCTGATGTTAAGAATAACAGGTAACAGATAACAGCATCCTCTCTATCCTTATCCACCACACTCCTCTATTATTTGACCCGTGAATAAATATTTGCGCTCTACAAATCCAGCACCCGGCAATGAGATGTACTCGACACGTGTGCAAAATGTACGTGTGTAATCTTCATGTTAGTCTTCGTGTTGAAGACAGATTTCCTCCCTGTGACCTTTAATGCTGCCTTTCCCAACGGGAGTTTACTCTGCAAATGTTTCTGCGCTGATATCAATTAGCCTCAGTCTTGAGGTTAACAATGGTGTCACACACACCACCTTGGCAGCATCCATGACATGGTTGGCTAACAACATTGTACTGCGTTCAACTCTGCCTCTTCGCGCCTGCACTCCAGTTCATCCTCTTCCTCACTGCACACTGTCAACATTTCAAGCCTCTATGCTAAGGCGAGTATTTTGTTTTACCATCTCAGGGCCCTGTCTTGTTCTGTCAAGCGAAGTAGCACAACAGGGCTCTCTGTAGTGTGTAATGCGAGAGATTGCCAGTCGAGAAATGAGGGGGACTTCAAAGGGACTCCTTACACTGCACTTGCCTGTACTTCAGGACCTCACATCGAAACATACTTCAATAAGTGTAAAACAGTTCGTAGCTTTTTTTTAAACAACAACAACAACAACAACACATTGCATTTATACTGCACTTTACAAAACACCTAAAGTGTTATACAGTAAAAAGGGAGACATCACAAACCACCTCCAGTGTGTAGCACCCCCATAGTTGATGCATAGCAGTCATTAAGCTTTCTCTGCGAGCATAGAACATCACCCCCGTTATAAATGAAGGATGCATCTAGTTTTTCTTGTGCTACATCTGACAAGACACAGCAAGAATTATCCTCCCAACTGCAAACTTTCCTAAATTGGTGTCACAGTGACCTTTCCCTGACCTTGTGCGAGGCCCTTGTGCATTCGGAGCAGCCAGAACAGCTTCCCATTTGCAATTTGCTCTTCAGCAAAAGCCTTATTTGCTTACCAAGTGATTTTTTTTTCCACAAAGTCTGCTGTGAGAGCATTCAACCACAGCACGGCAGGAGTTTCTTACATTCTAATCCTTGTGTTCCTCTGCACAGACTTTGACAGTCGATTTTCAGATGCAATAGATTTCTTTTCCAAGGAAGCTTCGTCAATACATTACTGATCTCTTAATCTCCTGCAACAATGCGAAGGTCCTCAAGTTGTCTGATATATAGAGACTGCCTGTCTTCCAAGGGCTTGAGCTAAAAGAGAGAGTGCTACACTGGGTATACCAAGGCTGCCAAACAATAGCTCCAATTTCCATCATCCTTTCAGACGTTCTTTCAGAAAGCCAATTTGTACGTCTACTGAATACATTCCATTTATACTCGCAGTTGTGCAAATATGAAAGTTCCTTTATTATCACCATATAAATCATATGACTTTCCCGGGCTGTTTTACATTGTGGATATTCTATTAGGCTCAAACTCATTGAGTTAGCTTGTTTCCTCTAGTGATGAGTTTTTATACGACTGAATTAATTCAGTTATTTGCACAATTAGCACTTGATTGTAAATATCTGTCGTCATTGCAGTGATTAGCGCGCTTATGCTAATTTAGTGTATAGTGCCTGTAAATCAGTCTAATGACATCCACATCCATGAGTAGGTAACATGGAAATGAGGCTAATTCTCAGAGAAAATGTGTTTGTGGGATTTCATTACTTTGTAGCTATGGAAACTGTGTAGGCAAGTCAGTCCAATTGCCAGACTCAAAAAGGGGCCATTAATCCAAAGTCTAGGAGAAGAAAAAAAAAAAAACACATACAGTGCCGGAATTTAAATCTCTAGCCATGAACTCCCAGGGTTACAAACCACCACACACCATTCTTCCTGAAAAGGCTGTGAATGCATCCTGGCATAAATAGTTTTTTTTTTTTTCCCTCCATGATTTTGCTGAGAGTCAACGTTTAAGGGGGGATCTTTGTAACCCCCTGCTGAGTTTTTCCGCACCTTCAAAAAACTCCAAAAATTGAATTTTCTGGATAACACACAGAGGAAACATGGTCGGTCATACTCTATAGCAGAACATACATGGGCTCAGGAGGATAAAGGGGGGGTGAGAGGGGGGGGGGGTAGAGAGGGTTATGCTGCTGTGTGGTGCTTTTCAAAACGACTTGAAGGGAAGTGTGGCGAAGCCTGTTCGCCGTGGGGCCTTAACCAGATTCGCCACGCTCCCGCCAAGGTCAGTCCATTTCAGCAGCAGCGCCCTCCGAGTGGAAAAGATAACAGTGGGAGGTAGCTGTGGAGAGTGGCAGAAGAAAGAGTGGTGGAGAGGGATGCGGAGAGATAACAGGAAAAAGGAGGAGAGAGGGAGAGAGAGGGAGAGAGAGAGAGAGAAGCAGAGCGGGAGATAAAAGGGGATGGAGAAAAGGAGTCAGAGATAAGCAGAGAAGCGACGCAACAGAGAGTGACACAAAAGAAAGGGAGTAGAGAAAGAGGACAGAGAGAGACGGGGGGAGAGAGAGAGAGAGAGAGAGAGAGAGAGTGCGGAAAAGGTGAGAGAGTAAGGGATAAAATAGAAAGCAAGAAATGAAAAACAGCGAGAAAGAAATAGGGAAAGACAGACAAGGAGTGATAGAAAAAAAGTAAGAGTGAGAGAGAAAGAGAAAGAGAGAGAGCGCAAGGAAGGGAAATGGTGAGCGAGTAAGGAAAATCACAAACAGTGAGGGAGAAAGAGGGAGGTAAAGACAAGGAGAGAAAGATAGAGAGAGAGAGACAGAGAGAGAGAGAGAAAGAGAGAGAAGACCATAAGAATGGCTAGCTCTTTGATCTTGAGGTTTACATGCATGCACAGCTTCAGATCAAGGCTGTGATACTCCCTGCCAAACACGCTCCATACCTCATGTCCTCAGATCATGACACAGAGGACAGTGGAGAAGAAGGAAAAGAAAAGAAAAGAAAAGAAAAGAAAAGAAAAGAAAAGAAAAAAAAAAGCAAATCTATTTTCTTCCAGGCCCTCTATTCCTAGCTCCCCACCCAGCATCCTTAAGCCGCCTTTCCCTCCTTTCTATCTCCTCCATCCCTCCATGTCTTTGTCAGCCCTCCTTTCCTTTTCTCCCTTTCTCCATTTCTTAATTACCTCTTCTTCGTTTCCTACCTTCTCTCTCTCTCTCCTTCTTTCTTTCATTCTTTCTTTCTTTCACTCACACGTTTTCTCTTTCAAATGCCTCTCCCACACTCTTTTCCTGTTTCCTCCTCTTCTCCTCCTAACCTAACACCAACTCTTTCTTCCTTTCTTACATACTTCCATCCTTTCTCTTTGCATCTCGCCCCCACTCTCCCACTCCCCCTGAAAGGCAGGCACACTGATTTGCCACCATATAATCCCGATTAGCGCTTCAAAGTCCCCTCGAAGTCCCTAAGATTCTGTGTGTGTGTGTGTGTGTGTGTGTGTGTGTGTGTGTGTGTGTGTGGCTATCTAAGCACATTTGTGCAAGTGTGAAACAGAGCGGCATTTATTTGAGGTATTCATTACACCACAGATGCAATGAAGACCCACGCGGAAATGCCCTCACACACACACACACACACACACACACGTACACACGTACACACGTACACACGCACACACACACGCGGCTAATAGGTAAAAAGACGCAATAAGAACTAGGGTTGTAATTACAGATTAATGGGTCAAAGATTCAGGTTTAATTTGTGCTAAAGGCTTTATTCCAATTGAATGCAACTGAATAAACGTTACTGGAAATAACTGTGGGGTATTCTGAGTGTGTTTGTGTGTGTGTATGTGTGTGTGTGTGTGTGGGTATGTGTGTGTATGTGTGTGTGTATGTGTGTGTGTGTGTGTGGGTATGTGTGTGTGTGTGTATGTGTGTGTATGTGTGTGTGTGTGGGTGTGTGTGTGTGTGTGGGTATGTGTGTGTGTGTGTATGTGTGTGTGTGTGTGTGTGGGTGGGTGTGTGTGTGTGTGTGGGTATGTGTGTGTGTGTGTGTGTGTATGTGTGTGTGTGTGTGTGTGTGTGTGTGGGTATGTGTTTTTCGGAAATATCAAGCCCTTACACTTTCACAACTCCACACGAACAAATGTGCTCAATAACAAACATGGTGAAGTACATCTTTCCTGTGTGCACTTGAAGAGAATTGGACTTCACACATATGAATCTGTGCTGTATGTGTGAAGCACATGTTGTGTTCTCCTCAGAGTGGTCTGTGTGTGTGTGTGTGTGTGGTGGGGGGTGTTTGGTATGGATAGGTGTCACTGCTAAGATTAATGAGTTTGTGTGTGTGTGTGCAAATGTGTTGGAAGAAGGTGAGAGTGGAGGATAAAGGTGAGGGTGTGTGTGTGTGTGTGTAAGTGTATGTGGGGGGTGTTTGGGATGGATAGGTGTCAGGGTTTATGTGTGTGTGTTTGTGTGTTTGTGTGTTGTGTGTGTAACTGTCCCAAACTGGCAGGCTCCGTCTTTAATTCCCTGTCATGTTGTGACACTCTAACAGACAGCCTGTTCTCAGTCAGGGTGTGCAACCAGAACTAATGCGCCGCTTGTAACTAATACTCTCGCTTTTTTCCCTTTCTGTCTCTTTCTCTCTCTATCTCTCTCTCACTCTCTTTCACTCACCTACTTACTCTCTCTGTCTTTCCCTCATTTTTTTATTCTCTCTCTCTCTCTCTGTCTCTCTCTGTCATACCCCTACTTTTTCCCTTTCTTTCCTCACTGCCCTCAGTAATAATTGTTGGCCAGCTGGCTGCTATCTCTCTTACTCCCTCTCTCTCCCCCTCTCTCTCTCCCTCTCCCTCTCGCGCTGCCTCCCTGTGTGTGTGTGTGTGTGTGTGTGCTCCCTCTCCCTCCCTGTGTGTGTGTGTGTGTGTGTGTGCCTGCGTGCATGGCGGGTAGCTTATGGGCTTATCATTATTATTACTACCAAAAAACACACTTGCCCTTAACGACAGAGCCATGTAAAGCCATTAAATGAAGTTAATGTGCGCCCGGGAGATACGCTGCATACAAACAACTGGGGCAGCGGCCAGGCCAAGCATTAACAAATGAAAATGCACGGCAACCGTGGGAAATATCGAATTAAGTGAACGGAGTTATATTGCAGTGGGGGCCATGGCCGTGGCTGTGGCTGTGGTGCCGGAGTTGCCGGACACACTGTAGGCTGTTCTAGGGCAGCTCTGAACCATGCTAGTGAGGACAGGCCCCCACAGCTTTTTGTGGCGTGAAAGAGATTAAGGGAAGCAGCCATCTTGGGGGGGGGGGGGGGCAGTGTGGTGGTGGGAGAGGCAGCACGAAAAGTATAAAAGACCAAAGAAAAAAAACACTGAACTTTTATTAGCACATTTGTCACCATTGTGGAAATAAGGGAGGTAGCCATGTAGGGTGCACTGTGGTTCGAGAGCAGGCAGCATGGGAGCAAAAAAAAAAAAACTGAAAAAAAAAAAAAAACAGAAGTGAAGTTAGCACATTTATCACCATTCTGTCGAGTGTCCGCAAATAAAATCGGCACGGCTGTTACGCACGGCTGAGCTTGACGTGGGAAGACTGTTGCTGCCGTCCTTGTCTCACGTGCGAAAGAATGTGAACTCCTACGGGTGCTTGCTCGGTGTGTGCGTGCCGTGTATGTGTGTCCTTCCCACCTCGACTGAGCGGTGACAAAGCTGTTGTGTGGGAGACACACTCCAGGCAAGAACTCCTGACACAACCTTGAGTACCTTCATTCCTATTCAAAGAAACGTGGCGTACCACCTATTTTTGTTCCCAACGCATGCTGTGGGATTCATCACTCAGAATAGCATGTACTGCATAGTGAGCAACTGTTTGCACAACGTTTTTTTTCTTGCATTTCGTCCTGAATATATTCCCGGCAGTAAGCCTATGTAAAGAAATTCATATTAACACGTGAGGTGGTGTATGATTACTTTCTCAGAGAGCAGTGTCTTGCTCAGATTTTTTTTTTTTTAAAGTGACTGAATGCTTAACTGACTGGTAAAACAGAAGCCCCTTATCTGACAGGCTACACTATATACTCTATACTGAACCACTTCAGAGTGCAGTATATTAATGCTATCCTTGCCTTTCAGATGTGCAATTTGTAGTCTCACTTGCCTGTAATAATCCCCCCCCCCCTCCCCCCACCACCAAGTGTTTCCTGAAAAGATGTTCACATACACAGAGTCTTTTATTAGTTATTTGACTTTCTAAATTGCTCAGCCTCACAGCTTCATATCTCTAGCCCGCTGCGAAGCCATAAACAGTCTCAGAGAGGTTCAAATGAAGGACTCTTTCCATGGCAATGTTACAGTTGCAGAGGCTGCCTGACTACTGCCTGTCTGTCTGTCTGTCTGTCAGTCAGTGTTCTGTGTGTAGACAAGGCTACAAAAAGACACTTGTTCTGAGTTCTGAGCTGGGCTCTTGTTTCTTGACAGAAGTACAGGAGACGTGACCATTTTAGGTATTCCTGAGGTCTGTAGCTTGACCCATGCCATTAGAGGTGGCAGGTTGGGCGTACCCCCCAGGACTAACTCAGAGCTCAGACTAAACAAGAGCTACACTGAGTGGTGCCTTCAAACTTCTGAGAAAGATTGCAGTAGGAGTTTTTGACGGGGCAGTACCAGAGGACCCAGTGAACAGTTATAAAGAGAGAAAGAGATAGAAGAAGGGAGAGAGAGAGAGAGAGAGAGAGAGAGAGAGAGAGAGAGCGAGAGAGAGGGGGGGGCAGAGAGGGAGGGAGAAATGTGGAGGGGAAGAAAGATGGAGAAAAAGAGACAAAATAATATGAAGAGAGAAAAAAAAAGAAAATGGGATGAAGACAGACAGAGAGAGGGAGAGAAAAAGAGAGAGAGAGAGGGGTGAGTTGGAGAGAGTGGGAAGAAAAGGGAGAACAGTGAAGAGAAGAACAGTGAGGCAGTGAGAAAAGAGAAATACCTGTTCTTTTCTCTGGCCCTGGGTAGGCAGGGTTCACAAACACCATTGGCCCTGACAAGCTGACGAGAACCTGCAAATACCCAAATACCTCCCTGAGCGATAAAAAATGTATAACAGAGAGCTATAAGAAAAGAAACAAAGAAAAATAAGAACAAAAGAAAGAGTACACAACTCCCAGTAAAGTCTGCTCATATTTGGGCTGTAGGCTGAAAAATATGGTGTTACAGGGAGAAAAAAAAGGAGATGTTAGGAGAGAAGAGAAAGGATTGAGGCGGGCAGAGAGGTAAGGAGATGAACACGAGAAGCGTCAGATAGAGTGTGAGGATGAAGTGTGAACTCCAACTGCTGGGGGGGGGGGGGGGGGCGGGGGGGAGGGGGGGGGGGTGGGGGGGGGTTGAAGAGGTTGCTGATGGAGGTCAATAGAAGTGGGTACACAACAGGAGGAGGAAGAGGCACCGTACAAGAGACTGACAGGTGGAAGGAAAACATGGCGCATCCAAGGACAGACAGACAGACAGACAGACGCACAGACAGGCAGACAGATGGATGGATGGAGAGAATTTTGAGAGAAGGTCGAGGAGGAAAGTGAGAGAGGGAGTGTGAGGGAGATAAAAGACAGAGAGAGAGAGAGAGAGCGGGGGGGGGGGCGGGGGGGAGACACCCACTGGGCGGGCGGTGAATGGTGGGGTGGGTGGAAGGTTGGAGATAGAGGGAGACAGACAGAGTGAAATAAAAAGGTCACGGACGGCGAGGAGCGATGATGGCTGGGTGGAAAAATGCCGGTGTCTCGGTTGAAACATGCACAAGCATATCGCCAGTGCAGCAGCTGACTAAAATTTCTCAAATTTCACCCTCCCTGTTTCCCTCCATAACACCACCACTCCACCTCTCTCTCTCTCCCTCCCTCCCTCTTTCTCTTTCTCCCTCTCTCTCTTTCTCTCTCTCTCTCTCTCCCCCTCTTTCTCTGAGTGACATGAAGAATGGATCATTACAAAGCAATCAGACACACGTAATGCCTTCAAAATGAGTATAATTATTGTGTAATTAAGGCAAAAAAGAAATGAGGGAGAGGGAAAAAAGTCAACATTATGTTAAAATAATAATTGATGTCTGGTTCAATAAAACTTATTTCCCCAAACCGTTCTCTCCCTCACTCTTGCTTTTTTTGCTTTCTGCAAATGCAGATATACGTTTGCAGTCAGGCATGTAAGAGATATTTGGCAATAGTGTACCGTCTCAGTCGAGCATGGAATAAATAAGCCCTAATACTGGCCTGACATCCATTTTTAAAATGAACTGATGGGTTTAAATTTTTGTAAACATGCCAGTCAGAACATTAAGAATGCATGCACCAGCGATCAAAGTATTTTCTGGGAAATCACAGTCCAAAAAATAACAATTATCACTTCAACTTTTATCCATTGACTGAAAATGGGACGGAAAAACGTTTACTAACATACCCTGGGCTTGTGCACTTGCTTAATAAAGGCGCATATTTAAAAGGAAAATGATGTCGTTTTTTTTTAACACGCTTGTGTATTGCATGCTTCTGTTTCATGTTGTCGTATTTTTGTGTGTTATTTATTTGTTGTTACATCTGTGGCCCTTAAGACAAAAAAAAAACCGAGACAGTTTTTTCCTTTAAGAGCAGGCAATTGCTAAGGGTACCATTGCTCACAATTAATTTACATACACTGGCAGACATCAGCGGGCTGAATGGACTTTCCAACAACACACAACACATATCTCTTTTTTATCCTTCACACCAAGCTATTGAAGCTCTGGGATGAGATTCACACTTATTCCAGTCCCCCTTTTCCCCTGATGTGTGACACACACAGACAGGAGCACACCCAGAACATCTTGCATGCACAGATGTGAGGTGAACGTGCCTGCATTAGCACAGAGGCAATTTCCTTTTGGTGCTCACATATACACACACACACACATCCCACACACACACAGAAGAACACACACACTTTCTCATACAGACCCACCCACACCCACACCCACACACACGCACACACATACACACACACACACACACACAAGACCACACACACTTTCTTATACAGACCCACCGACACACACACACGCACATGCACAAAAGAGCACACACTTTCTCATTCATACACACACACAAGACCACACAGACACAAAAGACCACACACACTTTCTTATACAGACCCACCCACACACACACATGCAGACACACAAAAGAGCACACACACTTTCTCATTTATACATACATACATACACACACACACTCGCGCACACACACATACATATACACAAAAAACACCAGCATAAGACGTGCTCCACGGTGACAGTTGCTATGGGCACTACCGCCTCACATGTCACGAGCGGTTACAATCTCTCACTCCCTGACTGGCACAGTCCTCTTGCCCACTTTGTCTCCATCCTTCCACCATCACTCTCACCCCTTCCCATCCACCCTCCCTCACTCCCTCCATCCCTCCATCCCTCCCTCCCTCCCTCCCTACACTCCTCCTCCCCTCACTGTCTTCTATCATTCCTTTCCTCTGGGCAACACTCCATCTATCCACTCTCTTTCTCCTTCTCCTTCTTCTCCTATACTCCCTCTCTCCCTCAGGGCACTGCCATCTCCCTAGCCGCTGCAAAGCCTGGACTGGGGCCATGCGCTGGTGCTCTGTAATGAGGGAAAGAGAGCGAAGGAGAAGAAGAAGAAGAAGAAGAAGAAGAAGAAGAAGGAGAAGAAGAAGAGAGATGAAGGCCTCTGAAGTGCATAGCTGAGATGCCTGGCATGGAGACGTAGGAGGGCTAGCAGCCCTAGCAGCCTGAGCAGCAGCAGCAGATGCTGGGGCCACACAGTGGCTAATTGGTCTGCACTATTCCTCCTGGCTGAGCGAGGAACCCAGACATATCACTACACACACACATGCATACACACACACGCATGCATACACACACACACACATGCATACACACACACAAACACACACACATATACACGTTCACATACACACACACGTGTACACACACACACACACACACACACACACACACACACACACACACACACACACACATACACATGTACACACACACATGTACACACACACCACACGCACACTACACACTACACACTACACACTACACACACACACACACACACGCATCACCACACACACATTTATGCATATACACATACATACACACACACACCCACAATCCATCGTTTGCCAAAATTTTTACATAGCAAAGGTCTCCACTTCATTTGCATTGGTAATGCAAAAGGTTGAGAGCCAGACTTCACTTCTGCTGCCGACTTGTTGTAAAAAGTGTAATAACAATGTAATAAGCACTTACACAACTCCCATAAAACATAATCAGTGGCTCTGGCATTTAATTGCCTGTACTGCATGCCCAATTACTCTTACTCGTGTGAAAGGAGGAGTGGGTATGAAGGGCGAAAGTGCAGGGGTTGAGCCACTTTCTGATACCCCCGGATGTGGGCTAACATTCTCCTATTTTGGAGCTCTTACGAGACTGCTTGCCTTCCTAACAAAATTAACAACCACTAAAACCAACCCTCTCCCTAGGTGCTTCATGCTTGTATAATTCTGCCTGTGTAAGAAGTATGTGTGTCTGTAGTATCCCTGCTCTGGGAAACTTACTTTGACATACTGTATGCATCTCCTTGTATGTATGAAGGTAGTCTACTTACTCTGTGTTCCTCTACAGCTCTGTTAACTTATGTCCTCCTTTTTTGTAAGACGCTTTGGATAAAAGCATCTGCTAAGTGTAATGTAATGTAATGTAATGTAATCACCAGTGCTGGTGCAGTGAAATAACACTGTGGAATGTTCTAGAGCCAAGCATCGGGACCTTCAGGCTCTTCTGCAAAGGAATGTTTGAAGCATGTCGTGTAGAGGACACCTTGCCACCAGCCCTCTCTCAGGTGAATACTGATGTTTATGCCCCTGTTTTGGGGGAGCTTTGGGGATTTTGTTTGTACAGCAGACAGAGTGTAAGCAAAACAAGAATCCAAATATAAAAAACGTAGAGGCTTGTTTTGCTGCTACTGTTGTTGTGGTATGCTCTGAAAATGTTAACTCCGTCCGCTCCTCTTCGATCAAACAGGAGAAAAACTCATTACCCCCAACGCCGTGAGTACAAAACAAAGTTTTTTTTAAAAAATCTCTGCTTTTTTTCTCTTTTTTTTTTGGCTTTCCGTTGATTCTCTGTTCTTGCATCACACAGACGCTTTCGCAGAGGAAGAAGAAGAACAGAAGAAATCATTCGCAAGGACTTCTTTAGAGAGAAAGGGCCCCGTCACCTGCATAATTTATGGCGACTGAGGGGCACGTGCTAAGGCACTTCCCCACACAGAGAGAGAGAGAGAGAGAGAGAGAGAGAGAGAGAGAGAGAGAGAGAGAGAGAGAGAGGGGAGAGAGAGAGGGAGGGGAAAACTAATCAGTTCATGACCGACATAATGCCTCCTCTTACCGGGTGATGACATGGCAGATTATTGCGCACCAGCAAAATGCCTGTGAGCTAACACAGCGGTCACAAAAGGCCATGATGAAAAACACAGAAATATATCCGTTAAGCATTGTAACCGCATTCGTTTAGGCTCACAGTTTTTTTTTTACAATGCCCCAATGTTGAACATTATCTTGACTATCTGACAATAATCTTGGCTATTATTGGGGCAGCAGCTGTGGCCTTGTGGTTAGAGAGTTGCTCTTGGGATGCGGAGGGTGGCAGGTTTTGAATCCCGTTCCAGTAGGAAGAATGGGGGGTGGGGGATTAAAAAAACAACTACTGCTCTCCTGCACCCTCACTGTACTGTAACTGAAACCCTGTACTTCAATAACTGTAATTCGCTCTGCATAAGAGCATCAGCTAAGTGTAATGTAATATTTTGAGTATTTTACAGTACTCATAAGAATTTAATGCGCACCACTGACTGCATTCACATACCATTACAGTGTTATAATCATCAGCCCTTACGGCCTGAGGTATCAAACTGCAAATTACAGCAGCTTTTACTACTTTCCTTGTAACTATTCAATATGAATTATATATGAAGATTTAATATGAAAACATAGACACACTGTCAGATGCTAAGACTAATAAGTAAAAAAAAACATCTTTTAAAACTCTGTCTTGTTAAGGTTTCGGATAAGGGATTGGGTCTTAATAAGGTGATAAGTCAGTAAACAACACACTAACAAAATGAAACACAACTATAACAAAACCATCTGTAAAGTCTCTGTGGGTGGATTATGCAAGCAAAGTGTTCCAAAAAATCAATTCTCAACGTGTTTATAATAGTTCTCAAACACTAAGTTCAAGTAGTGGTAGTTGCTTAAGCTCTCTTCTCTTCTCTGTGGGCTATTATTCCCGCTACCACTCGCCTGCAGCGGCGGTACAGCACATTTGGGCTGCAACAGCACGTCTCGATGACCATAAAAGACAAGAGTGCCAACCACCATGAAAAACAAATGGCCTCCACCGGGGAAGACTACCTCGCCGGTGCCCCCGACAAGACTGCTGCGTAATCGCTCTAATACACACCGGAGACGCTGCCAGGGCCTCTACCTCTTTGATCCCAAAATGTCCCGCCTTTCATCTGAAGGCTCACCATCTGTGCACTGCATCTCAGAGGGTGGTGGGGGTGGTGGGGGGGGTTGGTGATGTTGTCCGTGCTAGCATTGTTCGCTAATGTATCACTGCCTTTTTTCTTTTGTGTTGTTTTGTTTTGTTTTGTTTTGTGAGTGTGTTCTTAATGTTTTTTTTTTAAACTCTTTTATTTTTGAGGTACGCCTGAGCCCAAAGGCCTGGGTGGTGAAAGGCTTTTTTTTTAAATCGTGTTTGAAGGCAGGAGGGGCCTTAAAATACTGCACTGTGTCCTCCCTTTCATCCTTTACAAATGCGGAAAGAACAATGCAAATTAAACATTGATGAGCGGGCTCACGTAAAAGCAAAGTAAATAAATAAAAAATATGTGGCGGCGAAGGAGAAGCCAACTCATTTAAAACTAATTTGGAGACGGGAAGGCTGCGTTATCGGAAAGACCACAAATCCACACACACGCACACACACACACACACACACACACACACACACACACTAGCACACCACCCCCTACACACATATACACACCCTACACACATAAACACACACACACAGACACACATTAGCACACCACCCCCTACACAGACACACACACACACGCCTTTACACTGACTACCTCACACACACACACACAGACACATATACACGTGCACACACACACACATCAAACACACACCCCTTTAAACTGACGTCCTCGAACACACACAGACACACGTGCACCAAACAGATGTGTTTCATGGAAAATAAGCACCCATCCTTGCACAATGTCACTTTGCATGCACCCATGCACACACACACTCTTAAAACCACACCCCCACACACACACACACACATCAGCAAACACCCAATGACAACACTATAGCCAGCTGCGAGCTGCGCTGGATTGAAAAAGGCCAAACCCGGTGCCTACCTTGACCCCACGGATGCGGAACTCGGTGAGGGCGCGGTGCATCTTGGCGGCGGCCGTGGGCAGGTCCTTCCCGCTGGAGATGACCTTGACCAGCAGCGAGTCGTAGTGCGGGGACACCACAGCGCCCTGGAAGGCCGAGGCACTGTCCAGACGGATGCCCATCCCTTCGCCACTCCGGAAGACCTTTTTTTGTTTTAAGGGAGAGACGGAAGAGAGAGAGAGAGAAAGAAAGCAGTTAATTCCATCCCTTGGAATTCCTTACTAACCCAGTGGAAGATCTTTTTATCTACATGAAAAACAGATGAACAGAAAGAAATGAAGAAAGAGACGAACAAAGTCGATCCCACCCCCCACTGGTTTACCCATCTCTTCACTACTATGGAACAACTTTTTAGAGAGAGATAGAAAGAATGAGAGAAAAATAAACATTTACTCCACTCCACTCCATTTCTTACCTTCCCCAATGGGAATAGATAATAATCCAACATTACTTTGCAAATAACTTTTAGTGATGTTTCAACAGTTATGTTAATAAAGCAACTTTTGAATTTGAATTTTGGATCTAAAAAAGAAAAAGAGATAAAAAAGACAGAGATACAGAGAAGGAGGACAGAGGGAAGAAGACAAATAGAGATGGTTAAAGAGAGGGGTAGAGAGAGAAAGAAAACATTTGTAATTACAGTTAGCTGTGATTCACACACATTTCACCGGTCCCAAAATTGCCTTTGTCACGACAATAAAGCTCATTTGAATTGGAGAGTGAAAGAGAGACAGAGAAAGACAGAGAGAGAGAGAGAGAGAGAGAGAGAGAGAGAGAGAGAAAGAACACTGACAGAGAAAGAGAGAGAGAGAGAGAGAGTGAAAGAACATTGACAGAGAAAGAGAGAGAGAGAGAGAGAGAGAGAGAACACTGACAGAGAAAGAGAGAGAGAAAAAAAGAGATGCCAGCGAGAGACTTTTGATTCGTTCATGAATATTATTATCCATGGTCAACATTAACCTCATTAACTTTCAAATCTGCCTGTCAAGGCCAATGATTAGAGGCTGAAGATGCAGAGAAAAGGCTCCATCGTGGAGCGTCATTATCGAACATCACCGAGTGTCCCCATTTACCGCTGTGCTGCATTGTGTTGGCTAATTGCTAATGCCATTAAAAAGGAACAGGGTGCGTGCTGGTTGTAAGCAACAAAAACAAACCACTATTATGAATGGCGGCTTTTCATAAACACTTCATGTTAACAAAATGAAGTGGAATTTTGAAATATGGGTCAGTGTTATGTGTTACCAGCTTCTATCATGCTTATAGAAACCTTATAGAGAAAATAAAAGGCATTTTTTTCATTCTTAGGGGGGG
>CM059284.1:22179613-22182113 GCA_030347295.1 Setipinna tenuifilis
ATTCAGGAGGACCATATGAAGCCAATTACGGCAATTGCGTGGCCCATTTCTCCGCCATCTCATTCACACTGTCGCTCTCGCTGTCGCTCGATTTCTTTTCTTTCCTCTCCACCTCTCCACCTTCCCGCCACCCTCCCTCCATCACCTTGTCTGACTTCCCCCCCCCCCCCCCCCCCCCCCCCCCCAAACAGCCACATCAGTCGGTGGGCTGGCCAGGCTGGGCCGAGCGCATGGAAGGGGGGCTAGGGGCACACTAGGGGGGGGGGGGGGGGGGGGGGAGACTGATTTCAGGAGCTCCCCGAGGCTTCTGCCGATTTCATGCCAATTAAACCACCACAATGGGCCCAGGTACATCCGCCATGCCATGAAGAAGGACAGTGAGAGTTGGAGGACAGGGGAGATAGACAGAGAGTAGAAAAAGAGACTGATAGGGAGAGAGAAAGATAGAGATAGACTGTGAGATAAAGAAAGAGAGAGAGAGAGGAGAGAGTAAGACAGATAGATAGAGAGATAAAGATAGAGTTAGAGGCTGAGAAAGACAAAGAGAGACAAAGGAAGAGGGAGAAAAAGAGAAAGAAAAGAAAAGAGAGAAAGAGAGAGGAAGGGAGAGAGAAAGATAGAGAGATAGAGAGAGAGAGGCAGAAGACAGAGTGGCATGGAGACACACAGAGAGGGAGAGGCTTGAAAGACTATTCGGAAAGCACTAAGTAGAAACAAAAGGGCTTTGACACCGAGTCAGAAGGGGAGAAGAAAGATTACTGTCATTAGCTTAATCCTTTCTCCTGGGATGATATTTAACCCTAGGAAGAAAGGTAGGAAGAGAGGGATAGAGAGGGGCAGGCAGAGAGATAGAAGGAGAGAGAAGCAAAGACAATATGTGCATGAGGGAGATAGTGAGATAGAGAGAGATAGCAAGAAAGAGAGAGAGCGAAAGATAGAGAGATAGATAGAGAGATAGAGATAGATAGAGATAGAGAGAGAGCGAGCGAGCGAGAGAGAGATAGAGAGAAAGAGAATGTGAGAGAGAGAGACAGAGAGAGAGAGAGAGAGACAGAGAGAGAGATTCGTTAAAGTGTCACACATTGTCCATCACATGCCCCACTGAATTCCATTGATTGGTTTCGATTGGAACCTGAGACAGTGAGCCATGGCACTCCCTACTTCGGATTTTAGGACAAAAGACACACACACACACACACACACACACACACACAAACACACACACACACAAACACACACACACACACACACACACACACACACACACACACACACACACACAAACACAAACACACACACACACACACGCACACACACACAGACACAGACACATACATACACACACACGTGATCATATACATCCAAACATATGTTTGAACACACAGAGCCATTTGCAGGGAATACATAATGTATGCAATTTACTTTAAATCGTTTGCTGATTGTAGCGCGTTCATAGAATGACATACCACACACACACACACACACACACACACACACACACACACACACACACACACACACGGAAATACCCATACACCCCAGGGAACATCAGCCCACACAATGCATGCACACACACAAACACACACGCACACACACACTCACACACACACACGCACACACACACACAATCAATCACTGTGCAGCCACTAATCTATGCACAAGCATGCAAACACTCCGATACAGTACAGGAATTCTGAAAAAGTGGAGGATTTTTTCGAGTCTTCAAAACTATAGGCCTTGAAACGCTACCTAGACAAGCACACAAACTCCACAACAATGGCCACACTGGGGGCCGAGTTGAATCTATTAGCGGCCTATTATCTGTGGTGTAAGGCTCGGCATTGGAGAAGGGGTGGGTGAAGGTTTTGGGCGCCCTTGCGAAGCCAAAAACACTCCCATCCTTTCACACTACACCACACTAAATCACTACACAATCTACGAAGGTCACCAGGGGCCTTGCAGCAAGTTTCAAAAGAGAACATTAAAGAGACTAGGAGGGCAGTGAACTCTTTACTTTGTTTTTTAAGGAAAGAGCGTCTCCATCAAGGTATTAATTCATTCATTCATTTATTTATTTAGGAAAAATGATATAAAGCTACAGAGCTCCCATCTGCTCTGTTAAAAAAAAAAGGCACTGCTCTCTCAATTATAATCCAAACAGACTTTTTTTCTGTCAAATTCAGCACATTCCTCCCTACAGTGCTGCAGCTGTCGATTCTCTATGCACACTGCTACAAAAAAATACCTTTAGTGTTCACTCAAAACTCAGCCCTGCCTTTGTGAATGGGAAACAAAAAATCCAAGGATGAAACCATGCGATACACTATTCTAACTAATCACTAATGGTGTTTCAGGGGGGCAATGAGAAGAGAAGAAGTGCACATGACCTGATAAGCAGGTCCCTACAAAAATCATTTACAAGCCATTTGCTCACGGCCTTGCAAGCCTTTTAAGGAAACAAGGTTGAAGGATTTCGAATAAATCCGCTAATGTCTATTAT
>CM059284.1:22189613-22194613 GCA_030347295.1 Setipinna tenuifilis
CTTTCACGTCCTTTCCCGCTTGTCTCAAGGTCTGTCTGTCTGTACTCCTCTCTTCTCTCCCTTTTTTTTTCATCCCCACTTTTCCGGTCTGCTCATATCTCATGTCTTTAGTACGGCGGATCTCCCTTCATCTGGCCATGTGACTTCTTCCCTCAGGCAGGGCCACCAAACTCTGACCCCCCCCCCCCCCGCAACCTCTCTGTCACTCTCTCTTTTATATCAGCTTCTCAATCACCATCACATCTCTCTATCTCTCTCTGTCTCTCTCACTCTCTGTCTCTGTCTGTCTTCTTTCTCTCTTAGTTGCTCTCATATCAGAAGTCCATCTGTCTCTCGTTTATCATTCTATCTCTATTGATTTCTCTTCCTCCCTCTCTCTCTCTCTCTCTCTGTTAGTCATCATGCTTGAGTGATAGAGTGTAACGCCTGGACACTGTTGCCACGGCACTGACCCACATGGTGACCGGCACACGTCAGTAATTAACTTTATGACCACCGCACATTGCCACAGGGGGACTGGACAAGGAATGGACAGAAGAAAAACATACAGTAGACAGACAAGAGAGGAAGAGAGAGAGAGGAAGAGAGAGAGACAGAGAGAGAGAGTGAGAGAGTGATAGAGAGAGACAGAGAGAGTGAGAGAGACAGACAGAGAGTGAGAGAGAGAGTGAGAGAGGCAGAGAGACAGAGAGAGAGACAGAGAAAGAAAGAAAGATAGAGAGACAGAGAGAGAAAGAGAGGGAGAGAGAAAGTGAAAGACAGGCAGAGAGAGATAGACAGAAAGATAGAAAGATAGAGAGAGAGAGAGAGAGATTAAAGATGAAATCAAAGGCATGAGCAGAGTTTCGCCAGTATGTCCTTACATTCCCTCAGCCAGTTCAGATGATGAATGGCGAAGACTCTCTCTTCCTCTATCTCTCTCTTATTTTCTTGCTTTTCTTTTCCTCCTCAGATCCTTCAACTTTAGCCCTTCTCTCTTCTTCCTCTCCCTCGGCCTCGTTCCCTCTATCCCTTCCTGAGTCACATTTTTTATTGAATTCCAGCAGCTTTAATAGGATTTAATATATTGACTTTATTTATTGGCCTTATTTCATTTCACCTCCTCCATATCCTCTCTTTTTCATCCCTGTCCTTTTTTCTTCCTCTGCAGCGCTGACTCTCTCTCTCTCTCTCTCCTTTTCTCTCCCTTCCTTTCTCTCTTTCCCTCTCTCTGCTTATGTTTACCTCTGCTGACTGGATTTATGTGCATGTAGGATGGTTCCTGCAGGTTTGCATATGAAGCAGAGTGATCTGCATTAACATCCGACTACACACACACACACACACATACATGCACACACACAGACCCATATGCATACCCATAGTTATTCATGTGCCATACGCATCTATAAAATTACTTAGCGCCTATGCATACAGGACAGAGCCATCATAGACATCATTACCAACACGGCCATTATTAATTCCTCAAACTAACATTAGTGCCAAAGCAAACCCATACTACAGATTACATACTTACGAGCACACACACACACACACACACACGCACACAGGCAGGCAGGCACGTACACACACACATACACACACACACACACTGAAATGGGGGAGAGGGAGGTGGATCAAGTCATAATTACTCACTAAGGGCAAGCACAGACATGGATCAACTCCATAAAAGCACTTAGGCACCAACCACACACATGCACACACTATTGCAACAAACATACGGTACATATGCACACACAGCACACAACACAAACACACAAACAGACACACAGACACGCGCACACACACATGCACACACACATGCACACACACACACACACACACATACACACACACACACACACACTGACACAAAACAAACCCACACACATCCTCCAGCATATTATTCTGCAGCTTTCCTAATGACTGCTCATTAGTCGTCATTATAATCACTTATGAGAAATCAGCGCTCATCCCTCATCTCCACTGCCAGCGTAGCAGTGACAGCTACGGCTGCAGAGTTTGGACCTTTTACTGTCATTCCCAGCCAAGCCGCCACAGAGGCCCACGAGAGTCACTCATTTACCTCCCTGCCTTGAGTCCAGGTAAATTATACTAATGCAGTAATGGCTGGAATGTCTGTCAGGGAATGAACAGCCCACCACCCCGCCCCAACCAATCCCACACTTCTTCCCCCAACAACCACTTCCCAGTTATACACCTGACTGGACGCATTGTGTAAGGTGATACAAATGGATGGAATATCTGTGAGGGAGTATGCAGCCCCTGCCAACTCCACCCAGCCTCACCCCCCCATCCTTTTTCTGTTTACATTCCCCCCTATAATAAACATCTGTGAATATAAAGCACCTACAAACACAAAAAGCTAACACACGCTAAGACTATCAACACAAAGAAACCATTAATGTATCTGCGTTTAGTCATTCAGGCAGGGGAGCACCTGACAATGTGTTTGCTATTGTGATGTTGATGCGGGATGCCGGGGATACTGGCAATTTGCATGGCGCGATGGCGCATTATGATAATGGGGGCTCGGGATGGGCTCCATTCATTCTCCTCAGCATGACTGCGACGGCGAAAAACAAGGTCACTGGTCTGAGGCCAGGCGTCCGGAGTAAAATGCCTGAGTTCATTAGGCCACTGGCTGATCTGAATGCAGCGGGTGTCCGGAACGACAGTGAAGAGGACTACTAATTGGAATCAGGGAGAGCCGTTACTGTCAGTCGCCGTGCTTCGGGATGTCTTTTTTTTTTCCCCTTTGTGTTCACTCAGCTAACAAGAGCATGTTGTGAATGCTGTGTGCTACAGTTGTTTAACGCTGTCAGAAGAAAGCAGGTAGTGCTACTTTGAAGCGCCTGACAGGTGGGTTTAAGACATGTTAACATCTTAACGTGACATCCATGCTCATGTAGGGCAGTCTGTGTACCTCATCTGCTGTCTGACATGACATGACTTCATCTTCATGCAGGACAGCAATGTCATGTGGATACTCGAACAACACATTTACCCTGTGGTGGGTTTCTTTAAAGTGTTATTTTGCCTTAAGAAGAAGAAGGGATGAAAATGTACAGTGTATCATCAGTTTAGGCTTTATGGCATTTTAGGTTTCATGCTTCTTGAACAACCTCTATTTAACAACCAACAGACTTGCACTGCAAACACATACACTAACACTAACAGCTCAGCTAAGACGAAGAATATTAAGAATATTAAGAATATTAGGTTAGCTGCGAGATGATTCCCTTTGGCATGCAAACGGAGAGGCAGTACATATCTGGCATCATTAACTGATCTGTGGTTGATCTTGAATTTTATAATTGGTTTTCAGACCAACAACCGTGCATAATAAAGTACGCAAGCGAGCAGTGGGAATGACGGGTTACGTCATGCCTGCTTAGCATGGCCTACATAAACAGAGGCCTGCATTAGCATTTAGCTTTGTGATCACACACAGCACACAGTGCAATTCAGCCTCTGCTTGTCATATGTTCATCACACATGCGGCAGCTCAGGCTTAGTGGTTAGAGAGTTTTGTCTTGGGATCGGAGGGTTGGGCGTTCAAATCCAGTTCCAGTAGGAAGAATGGGGGTGGGGGAGTGGAACCCTTATCCATGGCGGAAGTACCCTTGAGCAAGGCATCTAACCCCACATTGCTCCAGGGACTGTAACTGAAACGTTGTACCTAAAAAACTGTAAGTGTGTATAAGAGCAACAGCTAAGTGTAATGTAATGTAAAATGTGAGCAAGGGGCAGCCATGACAACGGCGGCTGCTGCGGAGCAATTTGTGGGGACAGTACCATGCTCAGGGTACGGCGGAATGATGGGATGGGCGTTACATTGTTTTAGGGTAAATTTGTAGCCTGTTCCTTGTTTGTGGATGGGTGGGATTATTATGGCAAGCCAGTTTAGGTTTGCCTACTTATTATCAGACCTCAGTTATCCAAAAAAAATTAATCAACCTACCAGAATTTGAGTGCAGCTAAAAGCTATGACTGCTAATGTTAAAGATATGCATAGTTTACGCACTACCTTTCTTTTTATACCACTTCACCACTACTGTCAATATTCAACAATCCACCATTTTCTTTCTGACAAAGATATAGAAAGCTGTCAGTCTGAAAGAAGGAAGAGGTACAGAACATGTCAGTGGGCTAGTATTTCATTACAAACCAAAAAAGAAAACAGAGATTGGCAGACAAGAGAAATCTGTTCTGTGAGTTTACTTAGAGGAGGCACACAGTCAGACAGTTTAATACCAACAATTCAAACGTATTAGGAGTGGCATCTGCAGACTTCATAGCTGCCGACAACAATGTGCCTCAACCCAAGCACTGCTTGTGAGAAAAGAGATGTGACAGCATCAGGGATCACTGAAGCTCAAGGAGAGTGTGTGTGTGCTGCTTTACACAAGAAGTAGCCCGGTGGACTAGACTCTTTAACTTCATTTCACTTCATGCTAAGAGTCTGGCTGCTCCCCCATAGGCATACATTTGCTTCCTGGTGAGCGGATATGTTCTGTGCACTTAAAAAGCTATAGGGTCTGCCCAAGGGCAGCATACATAGTTAAAACTTAAACTGCTAAAGTTTATCTTCTTCACTTTCAGCCCTCCCACCGAGCAACACAAGTCTCCCTTCGCTGTTCGCTGATTGGTTAAGCAAAGCCAGAGCCTTATCAAAAGTTGCCTAATGGAGTACTATACTGAGATACAATATTGAGGTACTATGGCAGCGCTACACTGGCTACAGAAAAAAACCCTGTTTGATTAAAGTAGGCTACTCCTTAGTAGGCATTATAGCTATCTGGTAAGATGTTAAGATGACACCAATTACACCCATTTAGCTTTCTCTTATCTACTCACTACAAATAGCAATAACAATGTAGCGACATCAAATCCAGTTCCAGTAGGAAGAATGGGGGTTGGGGAGTGGTACCCTCATCCATGGCTGAAGTGCCCTTGAGCAAGGCATCTTACCCCACATTGTTCAAGGGACTGAAACT
>CM059284.1:22204613-22207113 GCA_030347295.1 Setipinna tenuifilis
GTGTGTGTGTGTGTGTGTGTGTGTGTGTGTGAGTGTGTGTGTGTGCGTGTGTGTGTGTGTATGTGTGCATGGATGTGTGTATGTGTGTGCCTTCGTGTGCTTAACAGTGTGTGTGTGTGTGTGTGTGTGTGTGTGTGTGTGTGTGTGTGTGTGTGTGTCTGTGGCTGGTTGATATCACTGCCAGTGTGCTGACTATCAATACATCGTTAGCAGTATGTCAGGACCAGTAATGTCTCCAGCTTTGGTCTAAACACATTCTGCTCTGCTCTGCTATAAACACTCCCCCATCTTGTCCAATGTAATGAGGCCTTGCACTGGACCACACTTCCCCAGACAGGATATATACACAATACATAGAAACACACACAGCATACACAGAAACACACAGACTCCAACACTCCAAACAAGGCTAATACTCCCAAATACAGCCTTGGGAGGAAAAACACACACACACACACATATGCATATTTAAAGAAAAAAAACAGAAAAACTTAAAAGCATACAGCAGACACGGGCAAGAGGAAACACGACTTGAAGTACCAGGAGCATAATACTAAATCAACAAAGCAAATGTCATAAATACATAATTTCTTTCTTGGACGAGGGCGAGCAAGTACAAGAGAGAGAGAGAGGGAGGGAGAGAGTGAGAGTGAGAGAGAGAGAGAGACAGAGGGAGAGGGAAAGAGGGAGAGAGAGCGATGGGGGGGGGGCAGAGAGAGTTAGAACAAGACAAAAACAGAGGTACAGAGAGAGGGGGGAGAAAGAGAGAGGAAGAGAACGACAGAGAGAGAGGGAGGGAGGGGGTAAGAGAGAGAGAGAAAAAAACAGGAAGGAAAAAGTCAGGGGCAAGGGAGAATAAAACAGGTCTATGTTTATGTTTGGAAAATGTCAAGCTGGGGAAAATCTCTTGCATCTAAGGCGCTTGGCTCATTTGCTCAGATAATTACCACTGCATATTGAGTTAGACCAGAGGAGACAAGAGTACAGAGGTGTGTGTGTGTGGTGTGTGTGTGTATGTGTGTGTGTGTGTGTGTGTGTGTGTGTGTGTATGTGGGTGTGGGTTGGAGGGAGGAGGGGGGGTGCAGGGGGAGGAAGGTAAAAAAGTTGCTAAGGAATTAGTATGCAAGTAAAGCACACACACACACACACACACACACACACACACACACACACACACACACACACACACACACCAATACACTTATACATACACACAGATGCACACACCTATACACATACATTCACACTGGCTGGCGCACACACACACACACACACACACACACAGATACACACACACATATACACATACATTTACATTCACACACAAACCTGCATGCATACACACACAGATACACACACACACATACACATACATTCACACTCACATACACACACACACGCAGAAACACACACACACACATACCTGCATGCATACTCACACAGGCACACACACACACAGAAAGACAGAGACAGACAGACATGTGTGCACACACAGATCTTGACAACATCAGCAGTGTTCCGCCCCTGTCCTCCCACGGGATCCAATACAAGACCTTTAGCAGCTAATGGGTCATCTGATGGCACCTGTCACCCCTGTCACCATGGCAACGCTGATGGCCAGGGACAGCCAGGACACGACCGTCTCAGTTTCTCAGTCTCTCTCTCTCTTTCTCGCTCTCTATCTCATTCTTTCAATTTATCTCTCTATGTTTTGCCTCAGTTCCTTTTAAAGAGCATTTTTACCATAACCGAATCAGCAATACTCCTGTCAAAGCAAGCCATTAAGCTGAGTTTGTGCCTGTGCCTGTGCATGTGAGTGTGCCTGTGCCTGTGCATGTGTGTGTGTGTGTGTGTGTGTGTGTGTGTGTGTGTGTGTGTGTGTGTGTGTGTGTGTGAGTATGTGTGGTGTGCGTGTGCACGTGTGTGTGTAACTGATGTGTCTGAGTGTGTGTCTGTGTCTGTGTGTGCGCGTACATGCACACGTGTGTGCGTAACTGATGTGTTTGAGTGTGTGCGCGTGTGGGTTTTGGGAGGTGCAAATACATCTCTATATGCATCCGCTCCTATTGGGCGTGCCTGCTCTGAGCTGTGCTGGTGAAGGCTTTGGGCTGGGGAGGGAGGGGGAGGGAGGGGGAGGGCTGCTGCTGTTTGTCGCTCTGCAGCTGGGACAGGTAATATTTCTCCCCCCCTGTTCATTTTGGGGGGATCCTTGGGGAAGGCTGCTAAATTTCCTGAAATAAATATCTTATATTTTATCTTAAATTATATCCTGCCTCTCTCTCTCTCTCTCTCCCTCTCTCCCGCTATCTCTTTCTCTCTCCTTCTCCCTCTCTCTCTCTATCTATCTACCTATCTAGCTTTCTCTCTCTCTTTCTCTCTCACTCTTTCTCTCTCTCTCCCGCTCTTTCTCTCTATCTCTCTATCGTTATCTCTTTCTCCTTCTCCCTCTCTCTCTGTCTATCTATCTACCTATCTCTTTCTCTCTCACTCTCCCGCTCTC
>CM059284.1:22209613-22212113 GCA_030347295.1 Setipinna tenuifilis
ACAAAAAAAGACAAGTTGAAAGTCTTGGCAACACTTTACTTGATGGGTAAGTTCATAACACATTCATAGCAGCTGTCATAAACTGCATACCAAACCTTTCATGAATGTGGAAGACAGAACAATAGAATCTTGTCAAAATAAAAGACCAACGATTGCAAAGGAGCGTTGCTGTTTGCTTCAGCCTTTGTAAATATTTCATGAATGTCTGATGAAGTCTACATCAAATGTCACTTTAGTATACAAGTTGTCAAGTATTCGTAATCACAGAGTTTAACACTGGGACGCAACCTGGAATGATTGGACATTCTCAGTAGCAGAAGATGAGAAATCATCTGCAAAAGGTTATATTATAAAACAAATACATTTTTATGAAACACAAATTATCTGCTTGACTATCTGTTCTGTCTCTTTGATACTGGACTAGCCCATTGACTCAGATGTGTCATGATCAGGTAAGAGGTTTGGAACAAAAACAACAATGCTGCTTTGCAATTGTCTGAGAAGTTGTCGTTGTCTTCGACATTCATGAAAGGTTTGGTATAAATGTTGAGTCATGTCTCATGAAATAGTTATGACTGCTTTATATGCAGTTTATGACAGCTGCTATGAATGTGTTATGAACTTACCCGTCAAGCAAAGTGTTACCAAAGTCTTTTGTGTCAGAGCAAGCCTATACAACACTATGTAAACTGCACATATGTACTGTATGTAAATGTTTGTGAATGTGTGTGGAAGTGTGTGTGTGTGTGTGTGTGTGTGTGTGTGTGTGTGTGTGTGTGTGTGTGTGTGTGTGTGTGTGTGTGTGTGTGTGTGTGACCCTTTCCACATAGAATTGTCTAATGCATATTAATTTAGGGTTGGTCTAAGGGGTCACACCCCTATTAACCTAAGAGTATTTACTGTTGTACATCTCTCATTAATTTAGAGATACGGTAGATCTTCATCTTGAAACTTGTTTCTCTCCATTGGTGCCCCAATGTAAAATAAAACCTTGTCCTGATTCTCCAACCACCGTGCTAACTAAGTCTCCAGAATCATCTGTGGTACAAAAATTACCATCAGAGTGTGTATAAATGACAGGCAGTGGACCATCTTATGCGCTGGCCCATGCTCATTACTCTCCCGGACTCACTCAGTCGATCCGCCCCGTAGTCCAACATGATATCTAACATGGCGGCCTCTTTTAATCCCGGTGGTGCTCGGACGAGGCTGGGGGCCATGTCACGTCCGTAACCAAATGACCACGGACATCTGTGCTGCTACTGATGCCCAGGGCCACTGGCCTCTCTCAGGGCTGATGAGTGCTGCTTTCAAAGCATGTGTGCAAATAGGCTATTTCTACAGTAGCCAGATGTTTGGGAGGACCCCTCACACTCATGGACACAGACACACACACACCCATGGATACACACCCATGGATATACACACACACACACACACACACACACACACCCATGGATACACACACACACACACACACACACACACCCATGGATACACACCCATGGATACACACACACACACACACACACACACACACACACATGGATGCACACAGACACAGTCATACACACAACACACAATTTTTTGCGCTCCCACTCACACACATACACACTCACACACATACTCCTGGACACATACAGACATGCACACACACACAAATACCCATGGACAAACACAGACACACACCCTCACACTCACACACATGCACACTCACACACATACACACACAAACACACACCTACCCATGGATGCACACAGACACAGACAGACACACACACATACACACACACACACAGAGTTACAGGGTTGAGTTTTCTTGTTTGTCCCTGTCTTTTTCCGTCCTCCTGCCCGTAGGTGGAGTTTGGTGTTCCTGGCTTGGTTGTGATGGCTGAGGCCAGCCCACCGGTACAAATACCGCCCCTCTTCCAAGATGGCTCTCTCTCTCGCTTTGGACTTTTTCCCACGCTGGCACACTTTTGTTTACTTTAAATTACTTAACTTTTAACACTTTGAATTGTAAATACTTTTGTTAACTTTTGCTGGACGGTTACTTTGTCAATTCTTTCCTGCACGTTTTTAGTTTAGGCTCAGTAAGTATAGGTTATTTAGTTTCTCGGAAGACTCACTTCTTTTTCCTTTGACGGGAGCAGAAAAGAACCCTAACATCAAGATTGGAAGTGTGAGGATTTCTTTCATGTTTTCTTCGTCATGTCTTCTGTTAATTTCATCTTTTTTGTATTAAATTCTTCAATTCATCCGCATTACCGATCTCTGTGACCTCATTTATGTTATGTAGTCCTGAGTGGCGATTTGGGCTCGTAACACACACACACACACACACACACACACACACACACACCTCACACTCGCACAGATACACACACATATTCATGGACACTTACAGACACACACACACACATACCAATGAACACTCATATACACTCATACACACACACACACACACACACACACACACACACACACACACACACACACA
>CM059284.1:22239613-22244613 GCA_030347295.1 Setipinna tenuifilis
GAGAGGGAGGGAGGGAGAGACAGAAGGGGACGGAGAGAATATGAATCGTCATCAGCAGCAGCAGCAGCAGAGAGGATATGAGACAGTGCAGAGAGAGAAAAGACAGCAACTCGGACAGGGAAAGAGAGAGAGAGAAAGAGAGAGAGAAAGAGAGATAGAAAATGAGTAAGAGAGAGAAAGAGTTACAGAGAGACAGAGAATAAAAGACAGAATGTGTAAAAGAGAGAGAATGAGTAAAAGAGAGAGAGAGAATAAGACAGAGAGAGAAAGGGAGAATGAGTAGAAGAGAGAGAGAGAGTGAAAGAGAGAGAGAATAAGAGAGAGCACAAGAGAGACAAAGAGAGAGAGAGAGAGCAAGAGAGAAAATGGGCAGGAGAGAGACAGAGGGAAAGAGACTGATAAAACATGATGATGAAAGCTACCCCCAGCCTTAAATGTTGTTTTTTTTTTCTTCTGCCTCTGCCTCTGCTTCTGTTTCATTTCCTCTCTGCACAAGGGCTAGTCAGTAATTCTGAGGGCAAACGCTATTCTATTGTTGTCTCCCCGGCGCTCATTTATGTGTTTGCTGAAGTTGTTTTGACGGGGGGGCATCAGCATGTCGTGCCGAGGCCTCATCAGTGGCTCGCCTCCACGGAATGACCAAACGGCCTCGGGGACGGCGTTTTCTCGTCTGCCTCGCATGGCTACGGCCTCGGCCTCCACCCCCCCCCCCCCCCCCCCCCCCCATACTTTTTAAACAACACACCCCCACTCCCATTCACGCTTTCGTGTTTTTTATTTATTTTATATTATTGTTGCCACACAGGGCCCCGGGGGCCAATAGTGAATTGCATGACAATGGATGTTCGGCTGGCTGGCGGATCCTCACGGAAGCCCGATTTACATAGTCAGCTGACTAATTGTGCAATTAATGGTTTATTGGGAGCAGATTGCAGCTGCGATTGTTAGAGAGAGAATTACGAGGGAGAGGGAGACGGCGGCGGTGGCTCGGCGAGCACCTCTGCCGAGTGACTGATAACGCTCCTCTCCTCTCTCTCCTCTCTCTCCTCTCTCTCCTCTCTCTTCTCTCTCTTCTCTCTCTTCTCTCTTCTCTCCCATGCGGCTGGTTTTCATATTAATGTGGCGGGGGAATAAGCTATTGCATTATGGCGGCGCCAATGAAATTGGGATTTGATATCGACTCTCCGTGACTGACCAGTAGATAAGACTCTCATACATACGAGAGCACAGGCATGTGCTGAGGAGAGCGGTTTGAGTGGGAGAAGGAGTGCTACACACACAAAGACACACACATATACACATACATACACACACACACATATACACATATACACATACACGCATACATATACACATACACATACACATACATGCACACACAGACACAGACACAGACACACACACACACACACACACACACACACACACACAAACAAGCAGACATGCACATACACACACATACATGCACACACACAACTGGGTTGCTGTCTTGAGAATTCTTTTCTATCACCACAGTTACCGTGACACAGTCTATGGTGCTTATGGGTAGAAGGATGATAAGAGTGGTGTGCCCAAATCATGTTATAAACCAGACAGGCAGAAATACATTAGATGACAGAAAATCTTCACAGATCTAAACAGTGTTGACATGTGATTATCCATTCATATCCATATAGCATTTTTTTCTGAATGTCAGCATATTTTTTTTAGTTGCGATATATATATTTTTAGGAGAGTGTATATGGGCAATGGAGAGAGTGTATATAGGGCATTGCGTTGCTGTGACATTGCATTGTTAAAACACCACGCCACTCCATTATTGCATTCAATTACTCCGATGCCATTGGACTGCAAGAAATGCTGTTTTGTTTGTGACCTTGCCAAACTGTAAAGCACTTTGAGCTGCATCTTGTATGTATGAACTGTGCTATACAAGTAAAGGTTATTATTATTAAAGGTTATTATATATCCACATATCACCACCTACAGAAAAAAGCACTGTCATTTTTCTAAACGTTTCAATGCCTTAGTGCTTTAAGTTAAAAATAATTGTTCTTTTAAGGAAGTTGTTGGAATCCTCACTGCAGTGACCAATCAGGCCACCAACCAGCAAGGATAGAAGTCATCACCATAATAACCAAAACACCAGCTTACTCTGACAGTCCCATAACAATTATCATAATAAAGATAATAATTCTCAAAAAAACATAAATGTGAGAACAAATCGGGCAGGGTCTACATGTACCTGGTAAACATGCAGTCAGAAAAGTAGACCCAGTGTCTCGCATCTGTTTCTAAAGTGATGACTAAACGCTTGTCTACATCGTTTTGTTGAACGTTTTGTTCATCATTTGTGATGTCATCGTTTTTAAAAAGCTGCGGTTTGTTTGTGTACATGACAACGCAACGGCGACATTGTCAGACTTTTCCACTCTCGAACCCGTGTTCATAAAACAGTTTTCGGGCACCCAAAACGCTGGCGCTGTGTGGACAAAAGGCCGAAATGTTTCAATCAAAAAAACGTTGTCGTGTAGACGACCCCTAAAGCAGTCTCCAGTGTGCAGGCAGTTTCCTATGGGGTGCCAAGTGTAACACACCTTATTCCATTAAATGGTCACGACATCGTAAAACACCATGATGCCTTTTGTCCAAGAAATGTTTAAATCAGTTGGCATTGTGTCCACGAAATGATGAAGAGAGCACATCATTTCGTAGACAAAATACAAAACAGGTTAGTCATTACGTACATAAAATTTACTGCTGACTTTGCCTTTCATGACCATTTTATTCATTCCGTGGCACGAAAGGCATTTTGTCCAGGAAATAAGGTGTGTTACACTTGGCACCCCATAGTTTCCTAACACAAACGATAGCCTATAATATGGACATGGGCCATAATTGTCAGATGGGTATCCATTTTACGACCTAATTAAGTGAGGCCACCGTCGCAAGACCACAAGATATAACAACGGTCTGTTCTCCTTACACCGACAGACATTATGGCCACTCAGTAGGTCCTCCCACACTGGAGATTTTCTTTTTTGTTTGAGCGGTTATGTCAAAAGATGACCCAGTCACCCTACTTTGTTCAGCAGCTGAGTCAACACAAAGTAGTCGACAACGACGACACAGCCGACAGCTAAACAGACTTCGAGAGTAAACTGAAGGGAATTGAATAACTGTCATTACACTGAGCACTGACCATCGGTGCATAATGCTATGGTGTCAGCATTCAGCGACACTCCGGTTTATGATCTCACACTGTTATAAAATCAATCGGCACAGACAAAAGGAAAAAGGAACGCAGTGTTGTGATTGTGAATGGTTAGGGGGGGTTGGGGGGGGGGGGGGCATTCTTTAAAAAAATAAAATAAAATTGTCCTGCTACGGCTAATGCAAAAAAATTCACATCTGTGAAAACTTTTCTCTCAAAGTACTGAGTTGCTAAAAAATAAATGCAAAGTCATTCCTGGCGTGCTTCACCTCCATTACCTCCCATTGAAAAGATCCGCCTTTTTTCTTTTCTTTTCTTTTCTTTTCTTTTCTTTTCTTTTCTTTTTTTAAGGCTTTCCAGCTCCTGCAGCAGCTTTTAGCAAAGCTGGAAAAGTGACAGAGCTCTCTCTCTCTCTCTCCCTCTCTCTCTCTCTCTCTTTTGAGGTCCAGCCATTCTCCAGCCAAGGAACCAGACAGCCAGACAGCTGTACAACGACTGGCCACATTTTTTTTTCACTCCTTTGAATAGACTAACCCCACACCAAAGACCCGTTAAAAAAAAAAATTACCTCTGAGGTCAAGATCATTAAAATACAAAGCTTTCGACAGCACCCACTACAGTTTCTGCTTAAAGGTGCCAATGTTCAATACTAGCTGAACGGGTGAGGTCTACCTTGCGATCGGGAGATCGGCTAACACAGTTGTTTTTCCTGTCAGAGGTTTCTGGGCTACATAGGGACAGGAGACAGGGGAGGGAGGAGGGAGGAGGGGGTGGATAGAGGGTCCGCTGGCTGGCTGAGAGGTCAGAGGTCAATCGTGCGAAGGCGGGCTGGAGGCAAAAGAGCTGCTCAGCGGACCGGAAACTCTGATCCGGGATCAGATGGGACTATGCAAAAGCTAACCCAGCTAACCCGTGGTGTGCAGAGAGCTGACCTCTTCATGCGGGCGAACGAGACCACACACATGTGCACGCAGACACACGCACACGCGCGCGCGCGCGCAAACACACACACACACACACACAAATACACACGCACACGCGCGCGCACACACACACACACACACATATACACACACACGCACTAAAAGATACTGGAATGGCACAACGTGCACACAAGCACACATGCAAACACACATGTTCACACACTGGAGAACACAGACAAAGCACAGTGCACACACAGGCACACAGACACATCCACACACACACACACACACACACACACATACACACACATACACACACATACACACACACACACACACACACGCACACACACCACACACACACACACACACACATACACAAACACTAGAAGATACAGGAGCGGTACAACGTGCACACAAGCACACATACAAACACACATATTCACACACTGCAGAACACAGACAAAGCACAGTGCGCACACAGGCCACAGAAACAGACACATACACATGCACACACACACACACACACACACACACACACACACTTATACACACAGATAGACACACACACACACACAGACACATACACATGCACTAGAAGATACTGGAATGGCACAATGTGCACACAAGCACATATACAAACACACATGTTCACACACTGGAGAACACAGACAAAGCACAGTGCACACACAGGCCCACAGACACATGCACATATACATACACACACACACACACACACACACACACACACACACACACACTTATACACACAGATAGACACACACACACACACACACAGATATGCAAATACACAGATTGGATGGGTGGAAATTTATCTAAATCTCTGCTGACATGTCTGGGCT
>CM059284.1:22249613-22252113 GCA_030347295.1 Setipinna tenuifilis
TTTGTTGGATGTGAAATAGCAGGGCAGTTCTTCAAGAGGTAAATGAAGACCTGGGGATGAAAGGGAAAACATAATGAAAAAGAATATGTGGCAGAGAGAGAGAGAGACAGAGAGAGAGAGAGAGAGAGGCAGAGAAACAGAGGGAGGTAGGGAGAGAAACAGAGACAGATAGCTGGACAGACAGAGAGCGTGAGGAGGGAGCTGACAGATAAAAAGAGAGGTAGGGAGAGGGGGAGAGGGGGAGAGGAGAGGAGAAGAGAGAAGAGGGGAGGGGGAGGTTGCGATTACGGCAGGCTGGAGGGCCAATGTGCTAAACTCACCGTACCGCTTCCACCACATGGGCCCTTATCGCAGAGTGCAGGCCCCAGCACGGAGCTGCACCCTGAGGCCTACACGCACAGATACAGCACAACAGATGGGGGGGGGGGGGTTGGGGGAGGGGTCTCAGACACAGAGCTCCACCGTGGAGCCCATTCAGAGACTCACGCCAGAAGCATTCAAAAAGAGGCCATGGCACACAACTCCTCCACAGGCACCCTCTCCTACCAAGGGGTACATATTGACCCTCACCCTCTTCAATAGGGGCGGCATGAATGGCAGAAATGGTAAAGCACACTAATTTTCACCACAGGCCAAGCCACAGCCCCGAAATAAGAAGATGAGAAAGTCTTTTAGTAAAACAGGGATGGATTTTTATTTGAGCATTTCTCCATGGGATGTTTTTTTTTTTGGAATGGATCATTCCTATCATAGCACTCCACACACAAACACACACACACACAGATACACACACACACAAATAGACACATACACACATGCACACACCCAAACACACACAGACGTGCACATACACACACATTCACACAAACACACATACACATGCATAAACACACACATACATACACACACACACACACACACACACACACACACACAGAAATCCACATGGACACAGAATCACACAGACACACAGAAATACACAAACACACACACAAACAGATATTTACATGCATGCTAACACAGACACACTTATAAACACACACACGTACGCATTCCTACACATACACACACACACACACACACACACACACACACACACACACACACCCTCAGATGAAGATTGCCCACATCTTTCCCCACCCTCACTGACTTCTTTTGCTCGGTATCAAGCAGACCCGCATAATCACACCGATCAATTCTCACCTCGCAGGAAACTCAAACGATTCAGGCAAGCAACTAAATGCAAATAAATGTGATTTGAGAAAACAGATAGCCTCCAAAAAGAGAGGGAGGGGGGAAAAAGAAGAGAGGGGAAAAAACTATAAAAAAGGGGGGGGGGGGGTTGTTGGGGGGGGCACTCACCGAAGGCTACGCACAGCTTGTGTTGCCTGCCATGTTTATTGATGATGGTGAGTCAGTATTGAGAGAACATGCCGTGCCTCTGGGCTGGAGTGGACGGACAAACGGATGGGTGGGGGGGGGGGGTGGGGGGGGGGGGGCGGTGTTAAGAGAGGGTATGATGGGTGGGGTGGGGGGGCGTGCGGAGTGTGGTGCTCACACAGGCGCCAGGATGGAGGGATCAAAGAAAGACAAAAGGGAGGGTGAGAGAGGAGAGAAAGACATTGGACGGGCACGCGAAAGGGGTCGGGAACTCAATACATCCAGCGAGCAGAGAGGAGAGAGGAGGAGAGAGGAGAGGAGAGGAGAGGAGAGGAGAGGAGAGGAGAGGGGAGGAGAGGCAGAGAATCCAATGAGAAAGTCAGAGGAAGAGTGAGAGCATGAGGGACAGGTAGAGGAAGAGCAAGAGAGAAACAGAGAGAAAGAGAGTAAGAAGAAGAGAGAGAAAGAAATAGAGAGTGAGAGGTTGTGCAGCAGGGTAAAGACAGCTAAAGAGGCGAACTCTGAGGTGAAGACAGGAAAGGAAGGAGGAAGAGAGAGAGCGAGAGGAAGAGAGAGAGACAGAGAGAGAGAGACAGAAAAAAACTGAAAGAAATAGAGAGTGAGAGGTTTGCAGGTGGTGATGGAGGTGGAGGTAAAAACAGGTAAAGAGGCAAACTCAGGGGTGAAGAGAAAAGGAGAAAAAGAGAGAGATATCGATAGAGAAGAGAGAGAGAGAGAGAGAGAGAGAGAGAGTGAAGGAGAGAAAAAAACGAAAGAAATAGAGAGCGAGAGAGGTTGTGCAGGGGTGAAGTAAGGGTAAAGACAGGTAAAGGCGCAAACTCAGAGGTAGGGAGAGAAGGAAGGAAGGAGGAAAAGAGAGGGAGAGAGACCGAGAGAGAAAGAGAGACAGACCGAAAAAAAAAAACGAAACGAAAAAGAAATAGAGAGCGAGAGGTTGTGCAGGGGTTGTTGGAGGTAAGAGCAGGGTCGGACAGAAGAATGGTGGGAGGAGGTAATGGGAGCGGACGGCTGAGCTCCAGGAGGAAGGCTGAGCGCAGGGATGGGAGAGAGGGGGGAGCGCAGGGATGGGGGGGCCCAGGGGTGGCGACCTCTGTTATGG
>CM059284.1:22262113-22269613 GCA_030347295.1 Setipinna tenuifilis
CAAAAAAATCAGACTAATAAGTTTGCTGAAATTATAGAAAGTTTAAGTTGTGGATGTGCCAGCTCTACTCCAACACTAGTGAGAGGCAGTGCGTAAAAGACACACCCTTTTATATTCAGCTACATTCATTTTACTGACCTGTGTACTGAATATGAGGTCGAGTGTGACTAAACATATATTCTTGCACTTATCTGGGACATTCGGTGACTCGTGAGCTTCACTGTATAAACGTACCTGGCAGCCATTTGAGGTTATGAATCTATTTGGCACCTTCTACTCCATATCAGCTACACAGGGCTTTAGTCATGCCAAGTAGCATGTGAGGAGAGGAAAACTCATAGCATAAGCTATTGCTAACCAAAATGGAATGGGTAAGAAGGAAAAAAATGCCAAAGCACGGCACTGTTCACAATAAGGACACCAGTTATGACAATAGATAACGATACATAGATGCCCCACCCTTTAACAAACTTTGGTAATTTGTAATTTCAATTTCAACACCATCAATAGCCAGCTCTCCATAGAGGACTGAGGAGTTACATCTGTCAGCGCACGAACATAAATCATAACATGGAATTGGTCAGTTGGACAGTAAGGTGAGCTGGGATTGGCCAGTTGGGTTACTCACTCTGTGACCTCCTCGGTGACGGTGTGCTCCACCTGGAGGCGGGAGTTGACCTCGATGAAGTAGTGCTTGCCGTGCTTGTCCACCAGGAACTCCACCGTGCCAGCGTTCTCATAGCCCACCTAGGGAACACCAAACACAGGAGCCATATTAGACAGTGACTATTTAACTAGGAAGCCATGTTAGTGCATTATGGCCATGGTTTAACTAGGAAGCCATGTTAGTGCATTATGGCCATGGTTTAACTAGGAAGCCATGTTAGAGGCATTATGGCAGGCCCTTTGCCTTCTTTGTCATCTTCTGATACCCTAGTAATTGTAGACAACAACACTGACAATGATATTAACAACCTTGATTATAATATATTCACAATGGGAGTGAAAGATAAGCAAAAGATACATAGCGAATGACTGGCTTTGACATGCCCCCATTTTTAAAACAGGCATATAAAAGACAGACCCTATTTTAAAATGGCACTCAAAATGTCAAATGTTTATTAGAACTAACCAATCAGAGAGCTTATATTACTGATGTATTCTAAATATATAAACATGGAACAGGGCGGGGTTAAAGGTGCCCAAGCTACTGACCATTTCCCTTGGCAGGCTATTCTGTGTCTCTGAGGGACAATACTAAAAGTGGTAATTGTTTTTTTTATTAACACTGCTGTGCCTGCATAAGTACAAGTAGTTTCTAATTGATAAAAGTACACCAAATTAAATTGGCACATCACCAAACTTTTGATTACCTTTTAATTAAAAAAGAAGAAAAAAAAAACAAAGCAAAGCTATAGCATATTTCTCTTGTCATGTGACCCTCTCTGCGTTATGCAAACTTTATGTTGATGTGCTTCATAAGGGCTCAAGAGCGCTTTGAAGTTGTTATTATCTGTATATTCAGACTGTAGATGAAGGTGACCCTATAAATACTGTGATTCTCTGTGAGCAAATATATCCATACCTCTGATTGGTCATTATGATATCGCAAAACTAGCTGGATTGCATAAAAAGCTGCATTAACAGCTGCCTGACAAGCTAATGGGGAAGGGGGGGGGGGGGGGGGGTGTAATTGGCCCCACTTGGTGCAACCCTAATGTTATTGGTGTACATACTATACTGTTAATCTCACAACACCTACAGTACCATTTGATGAGCAATGTCAATCCCTCCCTTCACTGGGTGTAAGCACTTTCTGCATGACCATTTTTAAACAGCAGAGCTAACCTGACGACCGGTCTGAGGGCCGAAACGTTGTAGCCTATTAAAGTTTGCTGATGGATAAGACAGTGTGCGGAATGTTCTTTTTTACAAATTGAAAGCCTTACTGGGATGTTATCCTATGCACCTGTCAAAATTACAGAGGTGTGCAAAAGCGTTTTTATAAACAGCAGAGCTACAACCTGACACAATGAGCTCCTGAACCTACAGTATGTTCACAGCAGGTACGGATGTATAAATGACCTCGGTTGATGACCGTATGTGATTGCATTTCCTGTGGCATTCAACATTTAAAACGAATCCTAGAAACGCCCCTGAGAGCGTCTCAGGAGTCAGAGGAGTGTCTACCCTTTCACAGTGTCTGTTAGGCGATACAAGGTGATAGAACAAATCAATCTTGGCCCACTTTCAAAAGGCCGTAAAAGTAATGCTCGCGTCTCGACATTAGCCGACCCGGTTTCCGCTCCCGCCGCCTACGCCACCCCCGCCGCCACCATCATCAAGGAGACCATAACATCTGGCTGCGGTCATTACATCGACGCCCGCCGTCTCAGAGAGCCAGGACGTGATTGAGACGGAGGCTGGCGAGAGCGGAGGGGAAAAAAGAAAAAAACTGTAACTGAAAATAGCCATGAGGGCAGCGAGAGGCCGCCGTTTGGATGGAGGTCAATGGTCATTCAAATATGATGCTAGCGGTGTCTGGAGAGGAGCCATAAAGGAGGGGTATTAGCGCCTTGTCGCTGCGAGCGGAGAGCGGCGGACCGGAGAGAATTTTAAAAGAGAGCGGGGGCTTGTTGGCAGACAGCCCTGGCTTACTGAGGGGAAGATGTATGTATGTTGCTGAGCACAGTACACTTGGCTAGCCTCCAGAAAGGAGCAGGAGAGAAAAGAGTTTCCGTTTGGTGTTAAACATAGGACCTATTGCCTACCTATCTGTCTGTCTATCTACAGTACCATTGGTCTACCTGTCTACAAAAGTAAAAAGTGCTGCTTGGAACCTACTTAGAAAAACAATGACAATGTGCTGCATGCATTAATAATGTGTAATAACTACTACTACTACTACAACTACTACTACTACCAATTGTATAATAACTACTACTACTACTTGATGAAATAAATCATTACTAGAACACCTACAACAAGCTAAAACAGGTGTATCTAGTTTGTAACTTTGTTACTTGTTACTTTGGAAAACAATGACAATGTGCTACATGCATAGATCTTTTAACTTAAGAATGGCATATATGTTAATAGCCTGCCTGGCATTGTTAAGTTAAACCAACATAAAAAGAATCCAGGCAGTGTGTTTACTTTTTTTTTGAAGTTGGGTCTATGCTGCTTCTTCTTTTACAGTGATATGTTGGTGAGCACCGTGCGTTTGTTCACATTTTAGAAAGAGCAGGCAAGAGAGTTTCCATTTGATGTTAAATGTGGGACCTATTACCTACCCACAGCTGACCGTGTGATCAATGCATGATCACCATACTCTGGTTTGTGGCACCAAAAATAAAAGCTGTTTTTTGAAAGAGTGGTTTTTTATGTCATGTGCATGCAAGATAATTTTATTTTTCTGAAGCGCACACTGTTTGTCCACAGCCATCCCCATGAACATGCATTAAGATGATAAAACACCAAAGGGAAGCACAAATTGAGGCAGAAATCTCAATTTAAAGTCTATTCCTGCATCCCTTTTTAGGCTGAGACGATGCCATTTACCAAAATATTCATACACACACAGGCACACACACACACACACACACACACACACACACACACAGACAAACAGACACACAGACACACTCTTTCACACACATACACACATGCACACACACACACACACACACGCACACAAACACAAACACACAAAATGGGACAACAGGGAGCACGTCCTCCTCTTCACTGACAAACACAGAGGACAAATAATGTTAAGCTAAAAGAGGGACCTGCCACAGCACTTACTTAAATCAGCCTAGTGTACAGTGATGACGAACAGCAAAACACGCTAGCAGCAGATACACGAGAGGAGCATGAAGTATGTTACTTCTTACTTTAACAGACAGTAAACAGTCTCTTACTCGCAAAGCATGCTGGGAGCCACCCACACTCCTCGGCTCCACGGCATGCAAGAGTTGCTTCCAACAAGGGCACTGGTGTGTGTGTGTGTGTGTGTGTGTGTGTGTGTGTGTGTGTGTGTGTGTGTGTGTGTGTGTATGAGTGTAGGTGGGGTGGGGTGGGGTTCATCCCTGGAAACGCACCGGTAAAAGTTTTCTTTTTCCCATCAAAAAGCACATGAGTCGACTACATAAAGAAACACTACATAGACCTCAGAGGACTTCATACGCTCTCATCCTCACCGTCATCTCCCTCACAGCTACAGTGTATTAGTCACAAGGCTACAAGCTTTAGCGCTCTCACGTTAGCATGATGTAGTGGCTGTAGATGTAGACCTAATATATGACCCAAGCTCGGCTAACGCTAACACGCCCAGGGCACAGACAGAAACACACTGTCTCACGCACACACACACACACACACACACACACACACAGGCGGAGGAGATTTGCGGCCAAGGAGATGAATCATGGCTGTATGCAAAATGTGACCCAGGGGGAAGCCTGCGTGCTCCATGAGACCTTATCATGAACCCGGCCACTGGGAACGCCGGGGAGAAGAATGGCTATACTTTATGTGACATTGGGAAGTCTTTGGGGGAGGCAGTCTCCGGATTGGAAGACGACACGTCCCACTAGGCAGACTCAGACTCAGCTACGTCCGCATTCATATTTAATGTGATTTAAATGTGATTTAGTCATCTCAAGCATGTAATGTGTGGTACTGTATAGTGAGGTTAGAGTTAAAGCTCTGTTTTTAAACTGTAGTTCACAAAAAGGGCACGTTCAGCACTCATTTCAATGTAGTTATCATAAAAAGAAAGCATCGATAGGCCCTTTATTGAAAACAATGAGTGACATATTGACTTATTCATTGACTTAATAAAATAAATCATTACTAGAACACCTATAACAAGCTAAAACACGTGTATCTAGTTTGTTGTTTCTGTTCTTTGGCAGTACCATCGGTTCTCCAGGAGTGAGAACCACAGAACCTTGAAACGGTTCCATGACTCATTCATTTCCTCCACTTGGGGAGGGCAGCATGGGGGGGGAGTGGCGGGAGAGGGGGATGGAGCTGGCTAAGGCCTTTGGAGAGAAATGTGAGGTGTCAGCGCTAACCTCCAGCCAAGCCACGTCAACAGGGATGTGGGGGGGGGGGGACATGCTCGCTGTCCCCCCCGCCACGTGTGACCTACTGGCTCTCAATCTGGCCCTGTGTCAGACAAGAAGGGCTGTGGCCACACGAGCAGTCCCCCACCCCCACCCCAAGCAGACTGCAGGCTGACCACAAGAATCTCCAGGAAGACTCCAGGAAGATTCCGGAATGGAGGCGTGAAATCAGTGAGCGAGCGTGTGTGTGTGCCCTTGCCGGCGCCAAGCCTGGATGTCAGCCTCGTGAATAAGAAGCGACCATGCTGAAGGGGAAGAAAGACAGAAAGAGAAAGAGAGAGAGAGTGAGTGCAGGGCAGGGTGAGGGGTGAAGGAGAGGGAGAGAGAGAGATAGAGAGAAAGAGAGAGGGAGTGAGTAAGTGAGTGAGTGAGAAAGAAAGAGGGGGAGAGTGAGAGCAAAAGATGAGAGGGGATGAGTCAGGAGGAGGAAGAAAGACAAAAAAAGAGAGAGAGAGAAAAAGAGAGAGTGAGTGCAGGGCAGGGTGAGGGGTGAAGGAGAGCAGAGAGAGAAAGAGTGTGTGAGTGAGTGAGTGAGAAAGAAAGATGGGAAAAAAGAGTGAGAGAGTGAGAGAGAGAGAGAGAGATGAGAGGGGATGAGTCAGGAGGATGAGAGGAAAAGCGATAAAGAGCGAGGGAGGGAGGGAGGGTGAGGGAAAGAGGGAAAGAGGGAGCCGCGAAAAGGGCGTAACAACATGGAGATAAGGAGGCCATGAAAGATTGCTGCTGTCTACAGCAAAAGGGAAGCTTAGCCTTTGGTCTGAGGGGGGGGGGGTGTCAAAGCTCTTGGAGGAGGTGACAATATGTAATTATGTATATGATGAATAGCTGCAAAGGGCTTGACCCTGTAAGCGTCCAGACAAGAGCTCGAAAGGCTATTAGAAATGACGACCCCCCTGAAAATAGCTTTTTTTGCCCTTCTTTCGTTCCCCCTTATCCTTGCTAGCTCTCTCTTTCTTCCTCTCATTCCTTCCATCTGTCTTTCTCTCTCTCTCTCCTTCTCTCTTTTGGCCACCATTTCCCCCCATGCTTGCTCTCTCTCTCTCTCCCTCTCTCTCTCTCTCTCTTCCTCTCTTTCGCCTGCTCCTTCATCCTCCCTCGACTCTCATTCTCACTCCTCGACAACCCAGTGGGGATTGGGGATAATCCGTGCCAAAATACACTGTAATCTGATCCAATTTCTCCCCCCAATTCAGAGCTGCCTTCTAATCCCATCTCTGGTTGGTCCTGCCAGCAACAGACGCTCACAATCTCCTCTCTCTCTCTGTCTTTCTCTCGCTTTCTCTCTCTCTCAATACACCCCAACTCTCTTTATCTCACCCTCTTTCTCTACCAGTGCTCTACTTCTCTCTTCTCTCCATCTCTCTCTCTCTCTATACCCCTTTCTGTTTTTATCCCTCTCTCTATCTCTCACTACTCCTCTCTATTTCCCTGCCTTGGTCTCTCTTAGTCTCACAACCCTTACTCACAACCCTTCTGTCTTACTAGGCATGCTCATACACACACACACACACACACACACACACACACACACACACACACACACACACACACACACATTCTGGCTCTTTCTCCATCTCTCAGTCTCTTTTACACACACAAACTGTAAATTCACCAATGTCTTTTAAACACACTCTCTCAGACGCACACATGGCATTAAGAAGCCCACAGTCTAAGCTCTTCTCTTCCTCCAGACCCCCCACCCACACCCCCCCCCCCCCCCTTATTTTCATACATATTCTGTATAAACACACACATAGCCTACCCTGCTCTCTCACACACACACATACACAAACACACACTCAACACATGCATAATTACCCACATGCACAAAAATCTGCATATAAACAGTATTTTTTTCTCACTCTCTGTCTGCCTAACTCTCTCTCGTTCTCACACACACACACATATGCACACATACACACATACATACACACACACACACACACACATGCACACACACAAACACACACACACACACACAGGGAGAGAGAAAGAAAGCGAGACCAAATTAAAGTCATGTGCTTTATCACACAAACTCAACAGCGCCCCATACACACTGCACCTCCAATTCCAAACCTTCCAGTCCCAAGATGAATACCCCATCACATCACATGAGCACAGGCTTGTCAACCTGCTGCCTCACTTTATTATTCATATTATTTCCCTCCTTTCCTCAATATCTCTCTAATACTCTCTCTCTCTTCCTCTGCCTCTCTCCCTCTCTATCTCTCTGTCTCTTTCTTTCTTTCTCCCCCCCCTCTCTCTCTCTATCTCTCTCCCTCTACCTCCCTCTCTTTTTTTCTCTCTCTTTGTCTCTCTGCCCCTCTCTCTCTACCTCTCTGTCTCTCTCTCCCTCTCTCTTTCTACCTCT
>CM059284.1:22279613-22284613 GCA_030347295.1 Setipinna tenuifilis
TAGATCTGAAAAGCAACATTCCTTAATATGGTTCATGCATCATATGGCATCATATGGAATAATGCACCATGATCCAGCACCTGTGCTAATGCACATCCCCTGCATCTGGGTTCCACTCGAAGTATGAGAAACTATATAGAGAACTACTCATTCAAAAAAAAAACACACCAATACTTACAATAAATGAAACTCGTATGTAGAATAACACTATGTTTTGATTTTCCTTTTAATTAACAGCAATCAAGCAAGCAAATTAGCTGGTGCTTCAACATAGCTACTAAAATATGAAACCACTGAACACATTAATATTAAAAAAATACTGAGAACATATCTGAGAACACATTAGTATTAATTAATATAAAATGCCAAATATGATTTAAAAAACACTGCAGTAGCCACTTGCTATTTTTAGAACATGTCATTGTGGCCATCTAGTAAGCTCCTGGCTGGATACCTGGTGCCTATGAGCACCATGTTGGGAACCCCTGGCCCACACCATGCAGCGCAAATCCTTCTGTCCTGTCTTATCTCCACATGTCATATTGTGCCAAGGAATTAGTGCCACATTAAGGCATTAAGACCATATTGCTTGTTGACGCAAACCTGACGAATTGTGCTTTCGAACATTGAACTTTGAACATTGGACTTGTGCTTTCAAACATGTCCATATGGTCAGTGTCATGTTCTAGTAGAGGCATTATAAGTGACATACTGTAAGCCCTCATCCACATGGCTAAGAATTTTTTAAGACCCATGACAGACTCAAAGGAATGACCTCACACAAGACTCTCCCTATGATGCCAGGAAAAACAACAATCACAGCAGTTTACAGGATGACGGTTTCCAAACTATTAGCATATTACATTAAGGTAACAAAAAATAGGTCCAGGAGAACACTTTGTGGTATAGCGCCAAACATGTATTTCAAGCAAGATGGCAGGGACATGGCCTCTTTTTAAGTGCAATTCTGTAAAATTTCGATTAGCATATTCATAGATCCTTGCATTCCAAATGAGGCATAGGTGAAGAAGTACATTTTTAGGGCCACAGCGGACCTTATTCTTGGAGAAGAAAAAAAAAAAACCTCATGAATATGTTATGTTGAAGGGCACAGATGAGTTTTTATGATTTTGATGACGAACGGAAGAGTACTTTAATAGACCTGCCTTCCTCCCTCCTTTACTATAATTTGGGTTCGTAACGGCAGGAAGCTTTCCCAGCCCTGGTGCCCTCTAATCTGTGGTGCTGCAAGGGCACGTCCTGGGTGGCTGAACTGCACAGTCAAACACAGTGCAGGTAAGTAAGTGGAGCGAGTGTCTTGACCTGGGGTTGACATTCTGGCTTCAACGAGTGAATCTATCAATGCACTAGCAGTACATATATGTGCATGTGTGTATGTACCAGTATGTGTGTGTCCATTTATGTTTATAACCCATAGGGCTCTATTTTCACGATCATATGCGCATTGTCTAAAGTCTGTCGCGCCGGGTACTTTGGGGGCGTTCCCGACACAATTTGGTATTTTGACGCGCTTTGCGCCAGAGACCACACCTCTTCTTTTCGCTGACACACCCGCGACGGCGCATCTGCTATCTAGACAACGTGATTTTTGGCCCGAAAAAATGAATGATGCGCTGGCACAAAATAGTAATGACAGCATGCGCATGTCGCGAATGCACAATGCGCCGTGGCATGATAGGGCCCATAGTGTGATTACCTTTTTAATATATTCTATGTTTGTTGGTATACTATATGGGTTTTGGCAACATTGTTTAAAACCACCATGCCAAAAAATCTATTAAATTACATTAAATTGAATTGAATTGAATTGAATTGAATGAAGATCTTGCCATGTATTTGCTCCGACCATTCACTAAGCAAGTTCAGCCTGCCAGAGTGGCTCAGGAGGTAAAGGTGTCGACCGGCAATTTGGAAGGTCTCTGCTTTTTGGATTCCAGCTCCTTCTGGCCAGGTCAAAGCGACCTTGAGCAACACACTGAGCCCCATACTGCTCCCGATGTGCTGCTTGGCACCTCGCATTGCCAGCCTTCGGCCACCTGTGCGTGCGTGAGTGAGTGAGTAAGTGTGTGAATGGGTGAAAGCGAGGCATTAAGTTGTAAAGCACTTTTGGGTACTCTGCTGAGTGTGCAAATATATAAACGCAGTCCATTTAGCATTATCTTAATCAGCACAACTCTTCAGCCAGATATATCAGCTTGTGTGCAGGGCGGAGCGAATGCCTGGCAGGGCTTTTTTTTTCTCTCCAAGGACGGCCTGTCCTCCTGTCTGTGATGGTGACCCAGATGGGAGGGAGATTTAGGGGGGTAAATGTCATAGTACTCACAGGGCACTGTGCTACATAATGAGTAAACATCTCTCTGCACGACACCTTTAGAAATACGCTAGCAACAACTGCTACAGCAGCAACTATGGGTTTTAGGCCTATTTGCTAGCATGGCCTCCCTCGCAATCTGAGGTGCTGCAAGGTTACAGGTTTAAGTCCAGGCCAATGCAGAATTTAACTGCACCATCAACACAATGCAGGCAGGCGACACTTGCGAATGCTGATGGCTAGCAGTGTTTCTTATTACTGCAAACTATTATTTTCAGATGGCCTAGCTTTCTCCACTGACATTGTTTCTTTTCTTTTTTGTGACACACCGAGTTGTCAGATGCAAAATAGGCTTGATTTATTACTGACAGTCAAGGACGTGTGTGTGTGTGTGTGTGTGTGTGTGTGTGTGTGTGTGTGTGTGTGTGTGTGTGTGTGTGTGTGTATCTGTGTGTGTGTGTGTGTGTGTGTGTGTGTGTATCTGTGTGTGTGTGTGTGCCACTTGCAGCTCCTGAACAGGACGGTTTCACAGGCAGGCAGAGGACACAGCTTGTCAAAAAATAAATAACGCAGGTGACCGCTCTCGGGCAACTGCTGACCCCTAGGCCACTAAGGGCCTCCGAGGGCCAACAAACTTTAAACCAACACCAGTGGCAATACGCTTTTTCAGTGTTTTCAATGTTTTTTGAATTACTTGCCTAAGGCCCCCCCTCAGCAGACTCTGAAAATCGCCTCTGGTTACAGAATGTCCAAAAATGTACACATGCGCACACCAGAGCAGTCATATGACACATGACAACTGCTGTCTTGTTTGTGACCTTGCCAAACTGTAAAGCACTTTGAGCTGCATCTTGTATGTATGAACTGTGCTATACAAGTAAAGGTTATTATTATTATTATTATTATTATTATTATTATTATTATTATTATTATTATTAACTGTGTGATGAGTGGACCGACCAAACCCAAATCTCCACTGCAGGATGCTGCTGTTGCTGCAGGCTTTTCACAGCGTCCACACCTCCAGCAATCAGCAATCCGCTGCCCATTCCCAATCCAAACTGCTATGCCAAATTTGTTTTTGCTTTGCTTATGATATGTCTTCATCATATGTCAATTTTGGACCTGCCTGTTTGTTGGTAATATAGACAAATGCCATTACTGACTGAGAAAACTGAGTTTTCTGCTTCACTGCTCTGCCTCTCTATGCAATAGTCACCTTATGTGCAAGCGAGCCGTGTACCAACTAAACAGTTGTACAAGCAATAATAATTCTAGATGATTGTGTGTGTGTGTGTTTGTGTGTGTTTTTTGTGTATGTGTGTGTGTGTGTGTGTGTGTGTGTGAGAGAGAGAGAGAGAGAGAGAGAGAGAGAGAGAGAGAGAGAGAGAGAGAGAGAGAGAGAGCAAGTCTGTGTCTGTGTCTTTCTGTGTTCTTGTGGCTTGTTTGTTTGTTTGTGTGTGTGTGTGTGTGTGTCTTTCATTTTTCACAACTCTGTGTGTATGCACAGTATGCGCGTGGGTGTATATCCAACTATGTGTGCATGTGTATGAGTATGGAAGCTGAATAAGAACGGAACGGAACGAAACAGAACAGAAGAGGGTCAGGATTGCGACAAACTGCAATATTTCTACTTAATTTATCCACAAGTATGCTGCTGCCGCTTCCCCAAACATCCCCCACTCTCCACCTCCACACCTGGGGACTGTTGATGGAGTGCTTATGGTCACGCAACACAATTATAACTGGCAGCCGAGAAGACATTCCATCCAAACAGAATAGCCTTATAATGGTTAGTGGCTAGGAGCAGACTGCATATTACATTGTTTCTATTTTGTAAAATAGCAAAGGCATCTCATCAGACAGTTCCTTTGCCAGCCAATCACGATTCAAAAAGTGCATTACGGTCATTATAATTAATCGTGGCAAACCTGGAGTCCTAATGCAGAGAGAGCGTGACGAATTCATCTTCTCCGGTGCTGTGTGTGTGTGTGTGTGTGTGTGTGTGTGTGTGTGTGTGATTCATCTTTCCCGATACTCTCAGATAGTCCTATAGTCCTGTCTCGACAGGATGGAATTTATAAGAGCTGAGTGAGCTAAATGTATCTTTGTATCTACTCACTTACACACACACACACACACACACACACACACACACACACACACACACACACACACACACACACACACACACACACACACACACTTCCCCCCATAACAATAGCTTGCAGCAGTACAAAGATAATCATCACCAAGGGAAGGCGGGGGGAAGGCTGGGGGGGGGGGGGGCATCTTTGCTGGAGAGTGGAGAGATGGCTACACTGCTACACTGGTGCCCCTGGGGCCCTCATGCATGAGACAGACACACACACACCGCCTGTCTGCTCCTGCTCCCCACGCACGGCCAAAATCAACACATGCCAGATAGCAGCGCTGTGCGTTACCAGTGGTCAGACTGTCATGCAGTGCAGTCATATTGACATCACAGCTAGTCATATGAGGGCACCTTGGGAAGATGTGTGGAAATGTGAATGTGTGTGTGTGTATAATGTGTGTGTGTGTGTGTGTGTGTGTGTGTGTGTGGTGTGTACATATCTGTGACTGTCTGTGTGTATGTGGATGAGAATGTGTGGATGAGAATATGTGTGTATGTGTGTGTGACAGAACG
>CM059284.1:22289613-22307113 GCA_030347295.1 Setipinna tenuifilis
CACACACACACACACACAATTTCTCTTTCTTTCTCTCTCTCTCTCTCTATGGCCTACACACACACAAAACACACTATCTCTCTCTCTTTCTCTCCCTCTTTCTCTCCCTCGCCCACACAGTAACATCTGCTTTCCCAGCCTACAGTGCTTAGCCAGCACACTGTTACATGGAGGAATAAAAGAAAGAATGAAAAGCTGCATAGAGAGATATTTGATTTGAAAGGACTACAAAGTGCTGCTGCTGGTGATGTCTTCCTGCTCATCAGCATTCTGGGATATGGAGGCGCATATGATTTCTGACCAGGTGTGTGCGTGTGTGTGTGTGTGTGTGTGTGTGTGTGTGTGTGTGTGTGTGTGTGTGTGTGAAAGTACCTTGAAACAGCCCTGTGCATGTGAATGTGTAGGTGGATGCAGGTGTACACATGTACTGTATGTGTTCCTGTGTGTGGCACGTGTGTGTGTGTCTATGTGTGTATGTCTATGTATGTGTGTGTGTATGTATGAACTCACACATATACATGACTGTAGTATGACCCATGCGTCTGCATCTGGTGAAACCCTGAAAATAGAAATGTGTGTGGCACATGTGTGTGTGTGTGTGTGTGTGTGTGTGTGTGTATGTATGTGTGTGTGTGTATGAACTCACACATATATATGACTGTATAATGTGTCTGCGGCTGCATCTGGTGAAACCCTGAAAATATAAATGTGTGTGGCCCATATGTGTGTGTGTGTGTGTGTGTGTGTGTGTGTGTGTGTGTGTGTGTGTGTGTGTGTGTGTCTCTATGTATGTGTGTGTGTGAGAACTCATACATGTACATGACTGTGGTATGTGTCTGCATCTGATTAGCATCAGGTGAGACCCCGAAAATAGAAATGTTCCTGCTCCTGGTTTCTGGAGAGCCGTGCGGAGACACATTGGCTTTAAATGGTGCTAATGAGGCGGGTGTGTGTGTGACATGACAGCCATGCTAAACTGTCATCTAGCGGCGCCGTGGTAACGGGCCTGATTGACGGCCAAACTAATTCTCCATTAGTGCCGCGCCACTTTGATGGACGCCTGACAGGTTTGGCAGGAGGAGACGAGGTATGTGTGTGTGTGCATGTGTGTGTGTGTGTGTGTGTGTGTGTGTGTGTGTGTATGTGTAGGTGTGTGTGTTTGTGTGTGCATGTGTGTGTGTGTGTGTGTGTGTGTGTGTGTGTGTGTGTGTGTGTGTGTGTGTGTGTGTGTGTGTGTGTGCATGTGTGTGTGTGTGCGTGCGTGTGTGTGTGTGTGTGTGGGCGCACATATATGTGTGTGTGCCTGTGTGTGTGTCTGACGGCCCACCAAGGCACGTAATGACAGTTTTAAAAAAAACCCATCTCTGGATGGACTGATTGCACCAGCAGTGAGAGCGTATCGAAAGGCTGTGTCCAAAGAAGAAGAAGAAGAAGAGGAGAAGGGAGAAGGTGGGGGCGAGGGAGGAGAGAAACAATAAGTGTTTGATTGCGAGAGAGCTTCTTCAATATGCCACGGGGTAATTTTTAAACGTGGCGTCTCAGTCGATATAGCCGTGGTGCTGTATCATGCCGCCCCGAGCTTCACACTTCTAGTTTTTTTTTTTTTCCCTTCTTTCAGCTCAAGAGCGATGCCAACCCACCATACCTCCGGCGAGTCCACACACAGAACTAGGTCCTTGAATTCTTGAAAAGCTTTTGCCTGACTCGATTTCCAAAAAGTTTTGAACTGGCAACGATCTTACAAAGAAGTAGGCTAAACTCTGCGGGGAAAAAAAAGATAGAGAGCAAGAGAGAGAGAGAGATGAGATGGTGGTTGAACTCGACGACCTCTGTCTATGGAGAGTCTAGAGGGGTTGCCAAAAGGTGTGTGTGTGTGTGCCTTTCGAAGTCAGTGTTGCCACCTACTGTTGGGTGGAAGGTACTGCATGTGGGGGAGGAAGGAAGGGAGGGGGGGGGGGCTCTCTGTGTCTCGGTCTCACCCCCACCCTCACCCTCACCCTCGGCCACACAAACCACAGTCCACTGTCTGGCCCCGCATCTGTCCAGTGGGGCTTTCCACGGAAAAAAAAAGAAAAACAAACAAAAAAAAAACAGAAAATTCCTCTCTGCCTCCACTCTCTGCTCAACTCCGCCTCCAAATATTGACTTTCTCTCCTCCCTCATCTCTGTCATCCTTCCCTCCTTCCCTTCATCCCTCCCTCCCTCCCTCCTTCTCACTTGCTTCCTTCCTTTGCCTCTGTCTGCCACCGTTACTAATGTAATTTTAAAGGACGGGTTCTTACACATACAGTGAAGACACACTTATCAAATGTGACGGGATGCTGTTTGTCACTTGATAGGTTTGGCTTGCTGCCAGTTGCGGAGGTATTAGTTGTCTTATTTTGAACGTTCGCTCAAAGTTACACCCAAACACCCACCCACTAACAAACACACAAACACACAGACACAGTGACACACACGCACAAGGTTACACACATACAAACAGGTGCACACACACATACACAAACACAAACACACTGGAACACCTGGATCGTGTGGCGTGTGACTAAGACTGAGAGGAATTAAATTCTCAACGGTGCGTCACCTGATCTGTGAAAGAGACTGGGATTATGGATTTACAAAGACGCAACCAATGGCTCCTGACTGTAGTGTGTGTGTGTGTGTGTGTGTGTGTGTGTGTGTGTGTGTGTGTGTGTGTGTGTGTGTGTGTGTGTGTGTGTGTGTGTGGGTGGGTACAAACTTTTGTTTTTTTGATCTATGTGTGCATGCTTCACAGAAGTCACGTGAATAAGCCATGTGTGTGTGTGTGTGTGTGTGTGTGTGTGTGTGTGTGTGTGTGTGGCACAGGCTGGACTGAGAGATTGCAGGTTAATCCTCACAAAGAGAGTCAGTTCCCGGTATGCTGGCGGGGGGTGGGGGGGATGAGTTCTTTAAGTCGCCAACCAAACAACCCAACTCTACTTCCAAATGTCATATCTAGTCTCCACCACTCTCTCTTTCTATTTTTCACTCTATTTCTCTCACTCACTCACTTTTACACACACACACACACACACACACACACACACACACACACACACACACACACACACACACAGCCAAGTCTGTAAGTACCACTCTCTCTTTCTCTTACTCACTCACACATACACATACACATACACATACACACACACACACGCACGCACGCACGCACGCACGCACGCACGCACGCACGCACACACACAGCCAACTCTGTAAGTACTATTCTCTCTTTCCATCTCTGTCGCTGTTCGTCTCTCTCTCTCTCTATATATATATATATATATATATATATATTCTCTCAACTTGCCCCCGCCTCGCTCTCTTTTACTTACACACACACACACACACACACACACACACACACACACACACACACACACACACACACTGCCAATCCTTTCTAAGTGTAAAAGTGGCACTCTGTCATAATGCTCAGACACTAAGTTCAGTGCCAGCTTTCAGTAAAATGGCATGGAGTCAGTCCTGCCTGGAAAAACAACACATGTCAAAGTCAAAGTCACACACCACAGGAGCAAATGTCTTAGGCCCTCCACAGGCAGCACGGCCTGGAAAAAGGACCTCTGACGGAGGGGGACAATGAAGCCACATTTAGAACATTTAGAACATAAAAGGGCCCTCTCACTCACTTTGCTTTTTGTCACGTTTTTTTCTTTCTCTCTCTCTCTCTATGAAATCTGAATTCATTTTTTAAAATGAGCTTTGCTGCTGAGCCTTCGTGCAGAATTCCAATACTGACAGTTGCACTGAGCGTATGAAAAAAAAAAAAAAAAGAAAAGAAGCTAGCCCTGAGGGTTGTGAGTTTTTCGAACAGTCAAAAAAAAAAAGAATATGTTCCACAACAGCATAGCCCCTTTGGCTACACCAGGCGCGGTGTGGAGCTGATGTAGAAACTTAGCAGTCACGGAGTGGAGTTTCTGTGTAGAAGACTGGACTATTTTCTTTTGCCAATGTGTGCAGCATGTTGGGGTTGCAGTTGTTTATGATGGGAAGCCAATTGTTGTAGCGTACATTTTGTGAAGGGAACACTTCCATTCCATGCCCTATGTACCATTCCACTTTATATATGTTTTTGGACCACAATATTGTATGCAACATTTATTTGCCCAACATTCATATCAAATGCCTGCTTTAAAGACTAATGCATAGTAAAAAAAACAATCACATTACATTTCTCACTCCTTCATTCAACCCCGTTTCTTCCTCTCTCTTTCTGTTTCTGTGCTGTACTCTGCCCCACTTTCTCCAGTGAGCTGCAAAACGAGTGCAGCATTGGTCCGTTTCAGCAGTGGGTTGGAGCGCGTGGTGTGGTTGGAGCGAGATGGGAGCTGTGCAGCATGACTGTGGTTGTGGTGGCCTTATCTGTTCAGGGTTATGAGCTCAGCCCCAGGCCTGTGATCGGGATCAAATCCCCCCCAACCCTGCCTCTTCCCCCTCTGCCAGAGATGCACCCTTTGACACACAGACTGAAGAAGAAATACTGTCTCTTACTTTTTTCTCTTCTTTCTCACTACCCCCACCTCCACCACCACCCCTCTGTCCCTCTCTCCTTCTGTCCCTTTTTCTCTGTGTCTCTCTCTCTTTTTCTCTCACGCACCAGTGGCATCATTCTCTAGCATGGCTGCAAAGTGAATGAGAAAGAACTGAGGACTGCCACTGGAACTTGGAACTTGGAACTTGGAACTGGGGAGAGTTACCACGGTTCTTGCACAGTCAAAGCTTCCACTCTGTCATGGTCAGTCCAAAGAGTGTGTCGAAGTTGTCCTACAAACCTTGTGCAGTCACATTATTTTTACAGCTTAGTGTTTTAGCCAAGGTTCCATCAGGGGAAGTTCTGCAGGAATAATTTAGGAGGCAGGACCTTCATAGGAACAACCTCTCACTTGGTCCCCTCAGCTTTTGTGTCTCCATACAAACTGCGGTACCACCTTAATAACAAACTTATCGAACAAGCCGCTCTCCACATATGTCTTGCATGGGAAACCAGTTATCCTGCTAGCATGCTAGGTTAGCAAGCTAGTTTGAAGATAAACAACAAGAATTTCTCCTTTGTGACTTCCTCAGCGACAAGTTAACCCCAAGCCACAAACAGGTCTCACAGAGTACATACAGTATCTAAAGGCAGAAACTATGTTGTCCCCTGTGAAAGTCAGCCAGCCTACTGTATAGAGAGACACACGCTAACGGTTAAATTGCCATAATATCGTACCCTGACAGTGGAAACGAGACTATTTCCTTTTTTCTCTACGTCTCTAAGGTAAGTGCAACTTTAGTGTTGCTCCTCAGTCACTTTGGGGGGGGAAAAGTGTCAGCTAAATGTAATATAACGCAATGTCATGTAGTGTATTGGGAGCTACTGTTGAGGGGCATCCTGACACACACACACACACACAGAGTAACTTAAGTGTAGCATAGCCTGGCAGTGACCCTCCAAAAATAGTGTTGCCCTTAGGTCTCTAGAGTGCCCTGGCAAAGGCAACAACGAAAAATCCAGTACCCTGTTGGCAACGCAGCTGACTGGCTAACACTCGCAAGCCAAGTTCTTCCCTCTTTTTCGGACGTCAAGCGTGTGATAATCTGTCATTCATGAATTTCTCTTGAGAAAGAATTGGGGGGGTGGGGGGGGGGGGGTGACCACTGACGCAAACGAAGGGTTTTTGACTTGCCCAGAGAGAGGGTGCGGCAGCAAGACAGAAAGAGAGAGAGAGAGAGATAGGGAGAAAGGGGGGGGGGGGTAGATAGAGAGAAATAGTGAGAGAGAGGTTGGGGGTGAGGGGGGAATAGGTGGCAGAGACTAAGTGAACATGAGAGACGGAGAAGAGGACAGGGACAGAGACAGAGGAAGGGTGGAGAAAGACGGGGAAGAGGGGCAGAGAGACAGAGAGAGAGATTAGGAACGAGAGACGGAGCGAGAAAGAGAGAGACAGACAGACAGACAGAGACAAAAACAGAGGGGAAAAAAGAGAGAAGGAGAGAGAGAGAGAGGGAGGGTGTGTGTTGGGATGCTTGTCAGACGAACAGATGTGCCAGGCTTGTGACAGAGCTGAAGACTAGAGGTTAACCTGCAGCACATTCCCTGAATCTAATCCAAACAGAGGGATAACCGCTAACAGTCACACCACACACACACACACACACACACACACACACACACACACACACACACACACACACACGGGTGTGCCCACAAACAAGATGAGATTTAGCCTCCTCTCCCCTCCCAGTGAAGTACTCCAGCGAACAGGGCGATCTGGGTCAAATGTGTTTCTGTCTTCTGCATCTTTCAACCTATCTTATGCTTTTGCCCTCTCTCTTTTATTCTCTCTCTCTTACTCTCTCGTTCGTTCGCTCTCTTTATTCTTTCTGTTTCATGTCATCCCATCTCTCCTACATCCTCGTCTCTCACCCCATCTTGCCTCTTTGGAATAAGAACATGAAAGAGTCCTCATCTCTGTCTCCTTGCATTGGCTCATACAGCCCTGTCTTTCTCTCCCTGCATCTCCCCCTCTCTCTCTCTCTCTCTCTCTCTCTGTTTCACTCTGTATCTGTCTCCATTTCCCTCTCTCTTAGTCTCTCACTCTCTCCCTCTTTCTCTCTCTCTCTGTTTCACTCTATCTGTCTCTATTTCCCTCTCTCTTAGTCTCTCAGTCTCTCTCTCTCTCTCCCTCTCTCTCTCTCTCTTTCCTCCTTTCATGCATTCTTTCCTGTCACCCCTCTTGCCTCTTTGCAATAAGACCATTAAAAGAGTCCTCGTCTTGGTCCTTACATGGGCTTATATCCCCCACCCTCTCTAGCTCTGCTTCTCTCTATCTCTCTCTGTCTCTCTCTGTCTATGTCTCTCTCCCCCTGTCTCTCTTTCTCTCTCTCTCTCTCTCTCTCTCTCTCTCTCTCTCGCTCCAGGGGCTTGTGAAGATGAGACGCTGCTCTCCACTCCTCTCCACTCCACTCTCCTCGTCCTCTGGCTGCAGACCAGACGATCAGCCACGGGCACAGAGGATCTATCTACTCTGAATAAAAGCCAGACTGCCCATTCCTGTGTGTGTGTGTGTGTGTGTGTGTATGTGTGTGTCTTTGTGTGTGTGTCTGTGTGTGTCTGTCTGTGTGTGTAAGAATTTGTCGCTTGTTAATTTCAATATGCGACTCTCGGAGTCTGGTACATTGTGTGTTAGTGAGTATATGTATGCAGACGCATAACTAAATGAATGTGTGTGTGTGTGTGTGTGTGTGTGGGTGGGTGGGTGGGTGTCTTTGATTGTGTGTCTGTGAGTCTTCCTGCCATCAGTTTTGTATGGCCAGATATTTTTCATTCAGCTATTTTAAATATGTCTGTCTTTCGGTCTCGAACACTGGGTGCATATACTGTATGTGAGTATATTTGCGTTTGTGTGTGTGTGTGGCCTTAACCTTTGAATAAATGTGTTTTTCTGTCCACCTGTCCATCGCCTTGTGTGTAAGCGTCTGTACTGTGTGAGTGTATACACGCACCCCCATCTGTGTGTTTGTGTGTTTGTGTGTGTGTGTGTGTGTGTCTTTTATTTTGGTCTGACTGTGTCAGGTTCTGCATGTTGTCTGTGTGTTTCTGTATCCAAATGTGTGTGTGTGTGTGTGTGTGTGTGTGTGTGTGTGTGTGTGTGTGTGTGTGTGTGTGTGTGTGTGTGTAGGCGTATGTGTTTATGTGTATCTCAATGTGTGTCTGCGTATATACATGCATTTGTCTGTGTGTGTGTGTGTGTGTGTGTGTGTTCAGATGCGTGTATCCCAGGGACAGAGATATCACTCAGCGCTTCGCTGGATGCATTTCACTGCAGCCAATAAGCCCTGACTAGAGCAGCGCTGGCTGGGGCAATAACTCTACCACGAGAGCCCACAGACATCTGTTTAGGACCCGCACACACACACACACACACACACACACACACACACACACACACACACACACACACACACACACACACACACATGCAGACACAGACACAAACACATGCCAGACACACACGCACACACATACACACGTACACACACGGAAACACAGACACACGCGCATGCACAGACAGACACACATACACACACACACACACACACACACACACACACAGACAATCACATATGCACAGACACACACACACACAGATACAGCCATAGACACACACACACACACACATGTACACACACATGCACACTTGACGCGCTGGAACAATCAATAAATAACAGCCGAAGATCTGTTGCTTCGTAACGCTGTCGGCGTGCTCACTCGCTCGTTCGTTGGTGCGGGGGCCCGTTTGAGAGTGGCGGGCGGGCGGGGGGGCGGGCGGGGGGGCGGTGGGGTGGCGGGGTGGGGGTGCGTGCAAGCAGGCGGCGAGACAGAGGCAGAAAAAGAAACATAAGAAAGCATCAAATATACATGCATAATCCATTCCCCAGAGAAGAGAAGAGAAGAGAAGGGGCTCAGTAGTCTTTCTCTCCCGCGCACGCCCAAATATCTCAGCATTATTAATGCGCCTGGGCCAACGCCACTGGATAGCTGCTACAATTACTGTGATCTGTGTGAGTGCGAGAGTGAGAGTGTGTGTGTGTGTGTCCGTGTGTGTTCATGTGTGCGTGTGTCTGGGTGTGTGTGCCTGTGTGCATCTGTATATTTATGTGGGTGTGGATGTAGATGTGTGTGTGTGTGTGTGTGTGTGTGTGTGTGTGTGTGTGTGTGTGTGTGTGTGTGCGCGCTTCTGGGTGTGTGTGCCTGTGTACATTTGTATAATTATGTGGGCGTGGATGTATGTGTGTGTGTGATGATTGTCTTTTTTATGTAAAGAGTGTGCATGCATAATGTGTGTGTGTGTGTGTATGTGAATATGTGTATGTATGTGGGTGTCTGTGCATGTCCATGTGTGGATGTCTGTTTGTGTGTTCGTGTGTGTGTGTGTGTGTGTGTGTGTGTGTGTGTTCGTGTGTGTGTGTGTGTGTGGGTGTGTATATGTGGGTGTGTCTGTGTCTGTGTGTATGTCCATGTGTGGATGTATGTGTGTATGAGAGTGTGTGTGTGTGTGTGTGTACACTTGTGTGGCAAGTGTATAGTGCATATGTATGTAACATGTATGCATGTATGTATGTGTGCCTGTGGCTGGCTGAAAAGGTTGATTGAGCCATGACTGTGTGTGTGTGTGCGTGTGTCTGCTTCTCTCCTGTGCACGGGCAGACACACACACACACACACACACACACACACACACACACACACACTGTACTGTATAAGGGCACGCGGGTGCACTGGAGTGTGGCTACCTGCTTCAGCAGGTCAGTGAATATATATGCATTCATTTGCATAACCTCTCCTGCACATGTCTGCTAATCCATGGCTTATCTACACAGGCATGCGTGTGAAGGAACATGTAATTGCCATATGACTGAAGGAGAGAAAGGGGGGGGAGAGAGAGAGAGTGTGTGTGTGCATGTGTATGTGTGTGTATCCGTCTGTGTGTGTGTGTGTGTGTGTGTTAGTGAATATGTGTGTGTGTGTGTGTGTTAGTGAATATGTGTGTCTGTGTGTGCATGTGGGTGTCTGTATGCATGTCTATGTGTGGATGTCTGTTTGTGTATGTGCATGTGTGTGTGTGTGTGTGTGTGTGTGTGTGTGTGTGTGTGTGTGTGTGTGTGTGTGTGTGTGTGTGCGTGCGTGTGTGTGTGTGTGTGCGTGCGTGCGTGTGTGCACACATGAGCATGCATACCTGTTTAGCCAGGTTGACGGAGTCAGCGGTCAGTCTGTCCCTGAGGTGTGGGTCCAGCTGGGCAGCAGGAGCGATCTCCACCACCTTCTGATGCCTCCTCTGGATGGAACAGTCCCTCTCGTACAGGTGGACCACATTCCCGTACTTGTCACCTAAAAAACACAAAAAGAAAGTGAAAAAGTGACAATGAGAGGGGGTGGGACTGGGGGGGATAAGGGTGGGGGTAAGAGAGAGTGAGAGAGAGACAAATAGAGACTGAGAATGCCTCTGGATGGAACAGTCTCTCTTGTACAGGTAACCCACATTCCCGTACTTGTCACCTGAAGAACAACAAAAAGAAAGTAAAAAGAGTGACAATGAAAGAGAGAAATAGAAAGAGAATGAGAGACAGAGAGAGAATGGGGCAGAAATGAGAGTGGGGGTGAGAGAGAGTGAGAGAGAGAGACAAATAGAGACTGAGAAAGCCTCTGGATGAAACAGTCTCTTGTACAGGTAAACCACACTGCCACACTTGAGAGAAATAGAAAGAGATAAAAGAGAGAGAGAGAGAGAGAGAGAGAGAGAGAGAGAGAGAGAGAGAGAGAGAATGGGGCAGAAATGAGGGTGGGGGTGAGAGAGAGTTTAGAGAGAAAGAGACAAATAGAGACTGAGAATGCATCTGGATGGAACAGTCTCTCCTGTACAGTACAGGTGAACCACACTGCCACACTTGTCACGTCAGGGGGCCGAGAGAGAGAGAGAGAGATGGAAAGCGAGACTGAGACTGAGATCGAGACAAAATACAGTAAGGGTGACAGAGAGGACATCTTCAAGATGTTTTAGGGGCCTGTGACAAGGTCTTGAGTCATGAGGTCTTGCAATATTAAAAATGTGACAATATTTCTCGGCCGGGTGGAAAGCTGTCTAGTCGAGGACCCATCCAGCCACCGCCAGCATGACATCGGTGACTGACTGAAATTAGCATAGAAGATGCCCCTGCCAATTTTTATGCCTTTTTTAAGTTAGTGTGGCAGCATTTGGGCACCCCGTGGAAACATTAAAAACGATGACAGAGTGACAGATGAGACATATAACCAATATTGCGAGCACCAGGGAGGGATGGGAGGATTCACTGGCTTGAGCGTCCGCCACACCGAAGTAAACGTTCACGATGTGACTGCCCCCTGATTTAAATATTGCACTTTGAATACAATTTGAAAGATGAAGAACTCAAGCAGTTATCATTTCTATCATGTGTACACCAGTAAAACACAATTTTTTACTGTGTATTATTTTAAGTTTAGTGCTCTATAACTTATAAAAAATCCTTTAGAAATATGACCAAGGAGTTTGTTGATTTCCTCCTCTCTGTTTCCTGAGCAAGCTAATTTTCAGCCCTTGTGTCTTGTGCGAGCCCACTGCCAAGTCGGAGCGACCTTCTTGTTATAAGTTGTATGTCTGGCAAACACTTCAGATATTTCGAGCGAGACAGACAAATTGCTGTAACAAATGCAATTTGGAAAGTATAGCGCTCCACAATAAAGTACACAGGGAGAGAGCTACAAACCTACAGTAAGTACTCATCTGAAGCAGCAGCGGCATGGAGCAATTGTAAAAAAAGAGGTCTGTCTGACCTCCCGTCTCCCCCCGCCCTCCCCTCTCCACCCTCCCCCCTCCCCTTTCCACACTCCCTGCCAGATTCATCTCTGCATAATACCAGTGCTACTGCTAGGAAGATGACTGGTCAACAATAATATAATAATAACAATAATAATAATAATAAGAAGAAGAAGAAGAAGAAGAATCTTTACTTGTATAGCACAATTCATGCATACAAGATGCAGCTCAAAGTGCTTTACAGTTTGGCAAGGTCACACAACAAGACAACATTTTCTTGCAGTCCAGTGGCACTAGAGCAGTTACACTGGAACACTAACGAAATGGCGTAATGACGCAATGCCCTGTTTATGCAGGCTCTTGCATGGCACAACAATGCAAACAAACTACCACAACTCTCTTTCTTTCACACTCTACTGGCTAACAGCTGCCACTGTTAGTTATCTTAACTGTTAATGTTATTTAAAGATTTCACATTTCCAGTTTTTTTAATATGGTTCAGAGGCCTATAAAAAAAAAAAAAGTAGCGCTGCTTTCTGTTGTTTACTGTTGAGATGTTTCGCATGTTAAGTGAGAAGCACACTTTGAAAAATATAAATAAAACAGTAAATCAACCTGTACCACACTGAATGTTGTATTGTTGCACCCCGTTTGCATCACATCGTATGCTGCTGAATCACACTGTGTTCTAATCGTGTCAAAATGGTGCAGCTGTGGCCTAGTGGTTAAGGAGGGAGTTGGCCTTGCACACAGTGGATCATATATGCAACTCCTTTATCAGTAGAAAATAATGAGAGTGGGGGAGTGAATAAAGCAAAGTGCTCTTGCACCTGCATCTATGGTTAAGATACCCTTAACAACAACAACAACATGTATATGCACATATTTTTATACACTTTTCAAGACACTCAAAGTGCTTAAGCAAGACATGTTATCCCCCACATTGGGACCCCCAAAATGCTTAAGCAAGGCATGTTACCCCCACAGAGGGACTGTCCCTATATCAAATTACTGTACGTCGCTCTGGGTAAAGACAGTCAGCGAAATGGCATGTCAATCGTTAAATCACGCTGTGAGGTAGCGGGTTAAGCTCCTCAGCAACAGGATGGCAGGGGACTGGTAGTAGGGTTGAAGGATACGTACAACAGATCTCCAAGAGATGATAAGATGCGTTTTTGTAGACAAATATTGCCTTTTTTATTGTCCAAACAAAACTGTGCAATCCCAGCACACATAAACAAAAAGAAACAAAAAATACTAACGCAGCACTTAAATCCGAAAATAAATTCTTAAAGACAAAAACAATCATTCACAATAGCAACAATACTGTTTTACGACTTACTGCTCACACTGGTTTTCAGCAGCAACCTCTCCTACTCTCTCACCAGGTTAAAATGAGGCACCTCTTAAATACACATAGACATTAGACACAATTGGACCAATCATTGAATGATTGGGCCGTACCACCACCAAGTGACGCTAGACATATACAAACACACCATCAAAGACATAATTAACCCATACACAACAATAACACCCTCCTAAGCACACCACACCCATAATACAAGACATTATTTACAATTTAAACATTCACAAGTCACATAACAACACCAAACATATACAAACGACACCCCTCCATCACATTCCATACATCCCCGTTCCCAGTGAGTGTTAAAATACCACTACTGTAGCGGTGCGCACTCGCATAGTAGCAGCAGAGTCCGGAACTGAGGAAGCAGGTAAGTAAGTGTACGGATGAATGGGGGATAAACTGTGTAACTTTGTGAACGGGGCATGAGTGTGTAGGCCTCCACACTACATGACAATGATGTTAAAAATAAATAATGTCTTGTATTATGGGTGTGGTGTGCTTAGGAGGGTGTTATTGTTGTGTATGGGTTAATTATGTCTTTGACGCATCCCACTTCTGACACCAAATGTGAAAAAGCCGGTGAAGGCTTCTTCGTGTAGGATGTCGACGGTTACTGGAAGGTGGGGTGAAGTGGACAAGACCTCCCAAAAATAGCCACGAACGTAGTAGAAAAATATATTTCTTTTTGGGAGGTCTTGTCCACTTCACCCCACCTTCCAGTAACCGTCGACATCCTACACGAAGAAGCCTTCACCGGCTTTTTCACATTTGGTGTCAGAAGTGGGATGCGACGCCGAAGGAGATACTGGAGGCCACGGGTGAAGCGGCATCGGACCCGACAAGAGAGAACATGGTACAGACGGCTTAACCGAGGCACGTCGAGGAACAACAGAAAGGAGTTCGGGAGGGAGCCTAGGAAGACCGGAGAGTCTGGCTCGTGGAACTCTGCGGAGAGGGCGATCCAGGAGTGGTGGATTTTATGGCCATAAAGGAGACCAGCAGGAGCGAAAGGGATAGGAGTTTTCAGCTACGGAATCAGGGTGTATTTTGGACGACAACCGGAGCGAGTTGTCCCAACGGTGGTCCGGAAGAGGGCAGTGGCTGCCCTGGACCCGGTGCCCAGAGGATATGGGCACAGTGCAACTGGTAGACGCTGATAGTTTAAGCTCCGAGTCCCCTCTGCTGGTCTGGGAGTAATGGAAAGGCAACTGAAACCGGAGTGGAGTTGTCGGATTTGTTGGACTCCTGGTGTCGTCTGTTTGGACGAATGATCGGTATGTCTTGGCACTGCAGACCTACGGGTTGGCGGTGTAGTGCCAGGCCGTTAGGAAAACTATTGGGGCCGTTTTTGTCTCACCACCGGGTGGTGAGACTTGAGAGGGGGGAGGAAGTGTGAAAGGGCGAACTTCTCCGTCTCCCCCTTTCACTGTTTTTAACCGTTTAAAAACTGAGCACGAACTTTGTACACCTGCGCACCCACACACACACGCATCCGCAATCCTCAAACCAGCCACAATACAAATTGAACTGTTCAAACACATTTATTTTAAACATCGGCACGTAGTGTGGAGGCCTACACACTCGTGTTCCATTTACAAAGTTTTCCTGTTAATCCATGGTTCATACACTCCGCCATACTTACCTGCTTGATCCGCTCCGGACACTGGGCTGCTACGCGAGAGCGCGCCTCGCTAGGGCAGTGTTATCACTTTTGGGAGTTGGGATTGGTAGTGTGGTAGAGGGGTGTTGGTGGTGGTAGTTTGTGTTGATTGTGTATTGTCGATGTTTAATTGTTAATATTATTTTGCGTTATGTGTGTAGTATATTACGGGGGTAATATTATTGTGGGGTGTGCACATGTCTTTAGTTGTGTTTGTTTAAGGTGTACGTTTCATGTGGTGGTTTGGGCCAATCAGCCCATGATTGGTCCAATTTAATTTAATTAACGTTTATATTTAAGAGGCGCTTTGTTTCCACCACGAGAGATAGACCCCAGAAGAAGACGCGAACGAACAGGTAGAACAGGAGACGAACGAAAGAGACCCAGACAACACCCTACTGCAATTACCATTTGCAGACAGTGCTGTTGAAACAGTGAGCCGGGTTAGAACGCGGAAGTCCCGCCAACAAAGAAGGCAGGATAGGCTAGAGGGCACTGTTAAAACCACAAAAGAAGTGCAGGCCACTCAGCCAGACGCAGATTGGGAGGAGGTAGTCACAGACATTGAGCAGCAGCAGCAGCAGCAGCACCTGCAGCGGCGCTTCAACACCAGCCACCAGGGGGAGCAGCAGCAGCAGCAGTTCCCAACCAACCACCACCACCACCACCAGCAGCAGCACTCGCAGGCGCAGCAGCAATGCTGGGTCAGCCACCACTGGGAGCACCGGCAGTACCAGTGGAGTGGTCCAGGGGTGCCATCCCCAGACTGGAGGACGGGGAGGACATTGAGCACTACCTGACTACGTTTGAACGTTTAGCCACGGCATACCGCTGGCCAAGGGAGGCCTGGGCAGTTATTCTTATTCCCCATTTAACAGGGAAAGCCCGCGGAGCCTATGTGGCCATGGATCCAGACCACGCTATGAGCTATGACCAGGTGAAGGAAGCCATCCTTCACAAATACGAAATCAATGAGGAGGCATATCGGCGGAGGTTCCGGGAGCCGGACATTAGGCTCGGAGAAACACCCCGTGAGCTCTACACCCGGCTGAAAGACCTGTTCCATAAATGGATTAGACCGGCAATTAAGTCGGTCGAAGAAATTTGTGAGACACTAATCCTGGAGCAGTTTCTGCGTACTTTGGCCCCGGATATCCGAGTGTGGGTGAAGGAGCACCACCCGCAAACGGGCCGAAGGGCAGCCGAGTTGGTGGAGGACTTTGTCTCTGCTCGGCAGCGACATACTAACTTTCGACTGGACCCCAGCAGCAGGCCAGCAGCCAGAGGTAGGCCGGAGGGATTTGGTCAAGGTGGGGGTCAACAGCCTAGTGAGTGCCCTCGAGACCGTGCCGGTACCTTTAAGCCCAAACAGCCTGTAGAGCCCAGAACAGGGGGTCCTGTAATATGTCACCATTGCAACAAGGAGGGGCACATCCAGAGAAACTGTCCTGATAGGAAGCCCAAGGGAGCCAGTTACAGGTGCTTTCCGCGACCAGAGGGGGAAGCACTGGGGATCCTTGGGAGGGTGCACACTATGCAGGTGGTGGTTAATGGTAAAACGGCCATGGCAGTGTTGGATACCGGGAGCAACCAAACGCTAGTGCAGCCACACCTGATAGAGAAGAGAGACCTAGTGCAGGACAAAATGGTTTCCATTATATGTGTTAATGGCGATGAGCATGACTACCCAGCAGCAGAGGTGTACCTGGAGGTAGAGGGCCAGGTTTACCAACTCACTGTGGGGGTGGTGGAAAAACTAAGCCACCCAGTGTTGATTGGTCAGGATGTTCTGGTGTTGCCAGAATTGATTCAGGCTAGCAGGCTGGTGAACATGGTTATTACCAGGTCTAAGAAAGCAGCAATCTTGGCCAAAGACAGTGCTGAGTGGAGAGACCCAGAAGAACGGACAGTACGAGAGCGACACAGTAGAACGAGAGAGAGCAAGATAACAGGGCTGAGTAGTAAGGCGCTGCTGGTAACCGGTTGAGGTCGCAGTGAGCCTAAAAGCTTTTGTTTGAGTTCTCTTTATTTTGTGTAGAAGTTTACTTTCGGACTAAGTGTCGTTAAATTTACTTATTTATGTTTTGTTTGTGCACGAGTTTTGTTTTTGTAAATAAAAGGTAAATATTTTTCTACTGACGTTCGTGAATTTTGAGATCTGTTTTGCACCACTCCACCCCTACTTCCAGTACAGCTCGCATCCTACACGAAGAAGCCAGACCGGCTTTTTCACACACGCATTATCACAATATCGGTGAAACGTGTCTTATTGCGTCAGTAGTTTCTTGCACATGAAGAATCTTTAATGCATCATATGATTGGCAACAATTGATTGACATGTGTATCGCATCATGTCAGTGATGGAGGTCTACCTACCCAGCATGCACCATCAGAAAATATTGCCTCACCCAGCACTACTACACAGAGACAACAGCCCTCTCACAATTTAGCTGCCTCCGTCAGGCCCAGGCCCAGGCCCAGGGAAAACATAATACTGCATTGTTTTGCATTTTTGTGACTTTCAGAGATTGATCAAATCATACATTTCACCACTGAAGTTTTACTTAAAAGCAGTGTGTGGAAAAAAGATTGTTTTGCCTCATTGTCTTGCACCCAAATATTGTGTATCGTCTCATCTCTCCTCCTGTGGCTTGGTGTATCGTTACACCCCCTTGGTCAATCCGTCTGCAGGCACTGCGGTAGAACCGCTTGTGTAATGGCATCCAACTGGTAGCTGTATAATATTATGTATGCAGCGCTTTTCACACAGAATTTTCTTTTAAGCAGTGTTGCTTGCTGTCAGCTTGAGAAACGTTAACCCAACTGTGGTAACAGGGTCCAAGGGGAAATTTTAGAAAAAAATAGCCACGATAAATGGCGACTTCAGTCAACGCCTCAGAGTTAAGAAATGCAGAGATTGAGACTTAAACAAAATAAGCATTTTCGGTGGTGTAGAGCTTACTTAGTGAAAAGGCATTTCAAAGGCATCAAAAAAAAAAGCAATTGAAAGTGTTCACCAACTGCTGAATGCATACAGGACTAACACTGGGTGCTGGTGTAATGACACACACACACAGCTGGTAGCTACACATTATGTACTGTATGTGAAACCTC
>CM059284.1:22309613-22324613 GCA_030347295.1 Setipinna tenuifilis
ACAGACACTGACCTAGAATCTGCACCTCGATGTGCCTGGGTTTCTCAATGAACTTCTCCACAAACAAAGCGCCATTGCCGAAGGCCGCCAGCGCCTCAGAGAAGGCCCTGTTGTAGTTTTCCTCCAGCTCCTGTGGGCCCACAACACATCAATCAACTCATTAGTAACCATGCCCTAACTCCCCCGCCCCCCCCCCCCCCTCCGTCCCCTCCGCCACCCCCACCCCCCGAAAGAATTAGTGTTAATGTTAAAATGATGCGATTAGGGCGATGCCGGACACTTCAGTTTGCAAGACTGAAATATGTTGTGACAACTGGTGGACTGTGTTTACAAAATCTCATTGAGTCCTGTGGTCATTAAGAGGGGGCATTACTAATTAAAGACCCACTTTGTTTTCCTGGTTCTGGCCACAGCAAAAGCATTGGAATACCAGGGGCTGGATGGGAGAAGCTATCACACAAGCAAACAGACAGTACACACACAGACACACACACAGACACACAAACACACCCACGCACATACAGTACAGTAAAGTACAGTACAGTACACACACAGAAATACACAGAGAAAAGAAACACACATACATAAACATATACCCACACGCGTGCAAAGCAAGAGGCAAAGAAACAGACATCCTTAAATCCACAGATCCGGTAAAGCTCCCATAATCTTATTCCATATGCCATGCACACATATTATACATACTGTAATGCATACTAATGATATATATGTAAGCCCGCACACATTCATCTTGGGCGTACACATTATCATGTATGCAAGGGTGTCACATCCATCTCAAGTTTAATCGTACAATTCACCAGTATGCTAAGTATGCTCTCCTCGCTGTTCTTTTTTCCATCTCTCTATCTCCCCTTTTCTTGCTCTCTCTCTCTCTCTTTAATTCCGTCTCTCTGTCTTTCTTTCTGCATTTAGCTCTATTTGTTTTTTTCTTACTCTCTGTCTTTCGCTCTCTATCTCTCTTTAACTGTTTTTTTTCTCTCTCTTAAACGCTATCTTTTTTAACTCTATCTTTGTCCATCTCTCACTCTGCCTCTCTCTCTCTCTCTCTCTCTCTCTCTCTGTCTCTCTCTCTCTCTCCCTCTCTGCTAACTCTGTCTCTCTTTCTCTGTTTCACACTAAATGAAGAGCCATGCCTGAGCCCTGGGGGAATGTGATGGGATATCCAGAAGCTTTTAGTCTTAAAGCGGCAGGGCTGTGTATTCATTAGCACAGGACAGCGTCCGATCGGCCCATCGACTGGCCAAACAATCACATCTAATCAGATGCTAAAGAGACGCCACATGCCCAAGCAGAGCATTGATCCGCCCAGGAAGCACAGTTTAAGAAAGTGTCTCCATCCATGCAGTGTTAATCAGGACGTGTCAAACCTGCAAGCACACACCCTACATACCCACACACACACACACACACCATACACACTGTCATACACATATGTACATGCACAAACATACACCCACATATACACATATACACACACACTGCAATACACAAGCATGCACAAAAATGCACATACACACACATACACACACTCATACACACACAGGTGTACAAACATGCATGTGCACACACACACACACACACACTGTCATACCACATATATGCTGTCATAGCCACATACACGCACGTGCACACACACACACACACACACACACACACAGTCATACACACACACACACACAAACACACACACACACTGCAGCCAACTGGGAGCAAAGCTAAATAGACCATTAATAAGATTCATATCGCAGTTAGGTTGATATCTGGAGGATATTAATGTGAGCAGAATATTCTGAGCACTGGCCATGTGAAACCCAGCTCAGAGTGCAGCTTTAGTCGACTATATTTTTCAAAACTCTGAATCACCCTCAGTTGAATCTACATGGGACTTTTTTTAACAGGCAGGCTTTAGAACAGCAAGACTCCAATCTAAAGTGAGGCCCTTTTTATTCTTTTATGTGGCACAAAGACTTTTGAAATGATGCCTCTGTAGCTTTTAGCCCGGGCTTCTTTGGAGCCCCATACGCTTCGGCGGCGGGTCTCACTAAAATCTTCCACCAGCCATGCTGGTATTTCTCCGTCTATGTATAATTCTGAACACACATCACTTTATATCCATTTCCAGACATCAGGGTCCGCTCGAAATAAATCATGAGACAGTGTGTCAGAGTCTTATCAAATCAGAGCAAATCATAGATATGAGAAGCTCTGAGAGAGAGAGAGAGAGAGAGAGAGAGAGAGAAAGAAAGAAAGAGAAAGAGAGAAAGAGTGAGAGAGAGACAGAGAGAGAGAGAAAGAGAGAGAGACAGAGAGAAAAAGAGAGAGAGAGGGAGGGGCGAGAGACAAGAAGAGAGACAGAAAGAGACAAAAAACAGAGAGGTAAAAAAAAGAGAGACAGAGAGGCAGAGAGAGGGAGAGACAGACAGACGAACAGAGAGAGAAAAAAATTGAGAGAGAGACAGAGAGAGAGAACAGTGAATTGTATCTGTAGTGGCGATAGTTTTAGTTTTATGTAATAACCCCAGTGCACCCTGCCACATTAACAGCGGAGTACATCTTCTTCCTGTTTTCTCGAGAGGGTTAGTTTTATTAATGGTAAGAATACATATTTCAGAGTCTAGCACGCAAGCTAGCTAAATCTCAGTGTGTTACTCTAACCTTTCTACCCACACTCCACACACACAGAGAAATACACACACAAGTACACACACACACTGTGGGTGTGTATCTGTGTGTATCTGTGTGTGTGTGTGTGTGTGTGTGTGTGTGTGTGTGTGTGTGTGTGTGAGAGAGAGACACACACACACAGAAATACACACACAAACACACACACACAAAACACAGACACACACACACACAAATGTGACACACACACACAATGTGTGACACACACACACAGAAATACACACACAAACACACACACACAAAACACACACACACACGCACAAATGTGGCCACATGCGCCCACACACATTTACCTCATACTCGCGGACCACTCTCATTCCGCGGCCCCCTCCCCCATAGGCTGCTTTGAAGATGATGGGGAAGCTGTAGGTCTTGGCAAACTCCTCCGCCTCCTTCAGAGAGCTGATGGGGGCATCCGTCCCGGGCACCACGGGTACACCTGCACAGCCGCAAATGAACACACAAACACACACACACACGCACATACATACATGCACACACACACACACACGTTTCATTTATTTTCATCTATTCAACACAGTGTTGCGTGGGTATGCAGTGACAGCATGTACACAAAGACACACACACACACATGCACAATGACATACATGCACACACGCACACATTCACACACACGTGCACACAAACACACACACACACTCACATGTGCACACTAACACACATTCACACACACATCAGGGATTAAAGCAAAAAAAAATCCTGAGCCTGAACTTTGTCGACACAGGCAAGAAACTAATATATATATTTATTTATATATGTATATGTATATATATATATATATATATATATATATATATATATATATATATGTATGTGTGTGTGTGTGTGTGTGTGTGTGTGTGTGTGTGTGTGTGTGCACGTGTTTTGGATTGTGTGTTTATTTTCAAGCCATACCAGGGGGTTTGTGGGGGCATGGGATCAGAGATTGCATGAATGGAAAATTAAATTTGACTTTTGAAAATCCAATACCAAAAACGGCCAGAAGATGGAGTGCATCTACTATATCTACCACCTGTATGTACCACATTTCTTTTGATATCCAGTTTTGGTGCTCAGCGTTGTCCTTAACAAGTAATAAATTAACCTACAGTCACAAGGTGAACTGTTACAAAGGTAGATGAAATTCAGTATGGCATTTAGAGAGCATTAAAAGTTTTAATAATTGAAATAATTTAACAATTTCACCATTTCAATAACTTTGAACATCAGTAGTAGAATGGCTAATCCATAAGACTGCAGTATGTCCTTCACCTCCTGTGCAAGTACGGCAGCATTGGCTATATTAAGTTTTCGGCTCGAGAGGTGTTGTGTTGTTACGGAATTTTCCTCGGTATCAAAATATCTAACAAGGACATTCAGAACTTTGTCCATGTTGTTATTGGTGGCCTCGTCCACGTTCAATGAAAACATGTTGTTTTTCAATTTGTTGGACAGCTGCCGCTTGAACTCCGGTGTAATGCCGTGCGTATTAAAATAGCTGGCCAGCTGATTTGACATTGACATTCTACTGAGAGCCGCTTTGTCTCCCGCAACCTTTTTGCATAGGTCGACCAGGGGTTGAGCAAGGGTGAATGACAGGTCGTGTTCTGCGAGGAAAGCACACACCCTTATTTTTAATTCGCACACTCGGTCAGTAATTGATGTTGGCACCGCAGCTGTTGCCGTAGCTCCCGGCAAGCGTGTGGTGTGTGGGACCGCACGGACAGCAGCTTGATGGCCAAGGTCTAATTCGTGTATACGTAGCACCTTTTTGCCACTGGATCCGTAAATTATCTTCCTGGAACATAGCGTGCAGTAGCAAGCGCCTGGTATGCCCAACTTCTTGCACCAATTTCTAAATGGCTTGCCATCTCGCCCAGTATCCTCCAGCCATGCCCAGCGCCATTTATTTTTAACACCTTTCTCTAGGGTCGTCACATCTGCCCCAGAGTTCACGAACTGCATTTTGCCCACGCCACCATGCAATTCCGTTTTCTCTCTCTCTCCCTCGCCCTTCTCTCCAAACACAAAAGTTCATTTATTTTATTTTTTTTACTTTTTACCCTCTCTCCGTTGAATGGAGCCGTAACGGCGCGAGGTGACTTTCCGTGTCGATCTTCAGCACTGCACCGCATCGAAGCAAGGAAGAAATGAGAGGAGGGGGTAAAGGCTTTCCTTAGACCCGCCCCATTCTTCTTCTGATTGGCTAATACTGTCAGTTTCAGAGCGCTCCTTTACTACCATTGGCTGACAAACACAAGAGGGATTTCGACGGTCATTTTTTTTTTTTAAATTGCCGTCAATTTATTTTCGATTTATTATTTTTTTAAATCCACGGGCAATCACTACAAGCCGGAAATCCGGCATGGGGCCGGAGAACTTTAATCCCTGACACATGCATACAAACACATACACACACATACACACACACACACACACAAGCACACACACGTTTCATTTATTTTCCTCTATTCAACACAGTGTTGCATGGGTATGCAGTGATAGCATGTACACACAGATACACACATGCATGCACACATACATGCACACACACTTATACACACACACAGATGCACACACACATTCACACACACATGCACGCAAACACACACACATACACACAAACATGTGCGCACACACACACGTATACACACGTGCACATACACACACACACACATTCACACACACATGCACGCAAACACACACACATACACACAAACATGTGCGCACACACACACGTATACACACGTGCACATACACACACACACACATTCACACACACACACCCACACACACACGTTTCATTTATTTCCTTCTGTTCAACACAGTGTTGCCTGGGTATGCAGTGACAGCATGTACACACAGACACACACACACGTATACACACATGCACATACACACACACACACACACACACACACACATTCCCATTCACACACACACACGTTTCATTTATTTCCCTCTGTTCAACACAGTGTTGCCTGGGTATGCAGTGACAGCATGTAGAAATTGGCACAGAGGTGAGTTGGCAGGAAGACACACACTTCAAATCTGGTCAATGGAGACTCAAAGGCAGCATGCCCGCTAAGCTACTCTTCCCTCCATATCTTGAGACTACAGGGAGCTTGGAACAGAACTGGTCAAGAAACGTGTGTGTGGAAATGTTTAGCAATAGGAAATGGCTGCTGAAAAAGATGGCTGGAGAACAAAATGACAGCTAAATTGCGAAGAATATGGCATAGTAAACCTCAGTGTAATTTCTATTGACAGGCCCAAGTCAAATTTATTCACATCTATTAAATATTTGGTCATTTGACATACATCTGCCTCACTCGTCCTCAGTCATCAGTTTTTTCAAAATAAGATACACAGACATGGTATACCCAGCTGGAGAAAGTGAAAGTCTTACCAAATATATGCCATTTGTTGCAGCCATTCAGCAAGCTTTTCACACAACTCTTATGCTTTGTAGATGAGCTAATTCTTGATGTTGCTTTAGGTGCACAGATAGAGGCAATGTAGGCTAATAATCCCACATGTATATGTAGGTATCTATACGCATATATGTACCATGTTATTGTATTACATACAGTACAGGCCAACGGTTTGGACACACCTTCTCATTCAATGTGTTTTCTTTACTTTCATGACTATTTACATTGTAGATACTGAAGGCTTTAAAACGATAAATGAACACATGTTGTCTTATGTACTTAACAAAAAATTAAGACACAGCACTTTTTTGTTCAGTACATAATTCCGTACTGTATGTGTTCATTCACAGTTTTGATGCCTTCAGTGAGAATCTATAATGTAAATAGTCATGAAAATGCATTGAATGAGAAGGTGTGTCCAAACTTTTGGCCTGTACTGTATATACACCGTATGTATGTGTATTTGTACTTACCTGGTTTTGTTTGTCTGACTTAAGGAAATAAATACAAAGGGTCTGCTTCAGCCAAAAACCCTTTTTCGATCAGCCTATTTTATTTTCTCTTGTAATGATTGTGATTGTGAAGCTACTTCTGCTACTGCTGATTGAAATAAAATTACTCATTCATTCTTTCGTTTACTATAAAGTGCCTCCGAGAAATCTTGTGGGAGGATAGGGCTTAAATTGAAGGGAAATGTAGGAACACACTCAAAATGTTCTAGAAATGTGGAAACATAGGGCCTAATTTTACAAATAATCTTAGAAATTTGAGAATACAGGCTGTGGGAACATATTGGTAATAGGCCCAGGCCAGGCTACTGTAGCCAGAGTACCTCCCCTCAATATGACATTGTGCTACAGTTTTCGGTAATGTTCCTTTACAAAAGTCTCTGTCATTGCTCAGCCCAAGTTTTTGGTTACCAACCAAACGGTGGGAGGGCAATGTCCCTCAGTGGGGGAGCTGGAAGCGATGACGTTAATCCTAAGTATTAAGTTTTAATGCCGCATGCAGGATAATGCAGGCAGGCCCAATAGTTTTAAAGCTGACAGAAGGTATCAGCAAGTACAGCAAGCATATGTGCCTATGGAGAGTATAACCAGACTCTTTGCACAGAGTGAAGTAAAGTTAAAGAGTCTAGCCCACTGGGCTATGTATTTCCTAGTTCTACATGTAACACTACATGGCACTAAAGACCACTGCACTACAACCCATGTACAACCCACTGAAAGACTATTAGATTCTCTAGGACTGGGATTTTACCAAATGCTTGGCACTAGAGTCAGTTAAAAAAAGATCAATGACTGGCCTTCAAAGCAAAAAAAAAAAAACCAAATAAGTCTGTAAAATTCCCCAAATTGGTTTTATTTTATCTAGCGCTCTCAAGTCATTTCCTGGTTACCCTGTGTAGTTTCAAGATAATTGTCCTGTTTGCAAGAGTAATAACTCGAATGAAAAAGGTAATAATTTCTCTGTGCCAAGATAACAACTGAGTACACAGGATAGCAAAATACCACTGTGAAGAACTTCCCTGAATGACTTTTTGTTCCTTTTGTTTCCGCAGACAGCAAAATGTCAGCGAGACATTCATTTCTTTTTTTACTGGGCTTTTCTGAGCAGGAGTGCAGTATTCATGTTCTCGAGTGCCACTATCGGAATTTATTATTACTGAGATGGTGAAAAGCGGCTTTATTAAGAGGTTACAAACCTCTCAACAATTGCATTCAAATTCTTTTCTTTGTGCTCAGAGATCATTTCTGTGGAAATGCTTCCTGTAAGTTACTGTTGGATAACCAAAGGTGGGGAAATCCCCCTGGCTTCATAGAATACAAGTCTATAATAATAATACAAGTCTACAGGTATTGGTTCTACCTGTGTACAGAAAACACAGGGGATTTCACTAATTACCTCATCTACCTGGCTGATGAGTTATGTTCATTAGAATCAGTTGGTTTTGTAATGGGTTGGAACAAATATGTGGCAAAGCCCCTACGATCATCTCTGTGGGTAGCCATGGCCATCCATTAATGAGCTGTTACTAATGCTGTGGTCACACTGCCAGCCTCATTTTAACATGTAACACATTCAGATTGTATCTAGGCTTGGATTTTAGTCTGAACAGTAGAAAACCACAACATGTGTTTTTTTATTTTCCAATCCTGATTCAATTCGCATACAAATGAGGGTTCAAATGTGATTTCAATTGGATTTTTTGGGCAGCACACAAACACAAACACAAACCATTACGGTGTTTAATTATGATTAATAGTGATTAGCAGACATCTGCACAGCTACTTCCACCAGATACTCTACTACCTGGACCCCACTGCCCACCAGAGGCGGACATCCCAGGTTCACAGAAAGTAAACGTCCTGCTACATATTTGTTCCAGCCAATGCACTGAACCAACCAATCCCAAATAGCATAACTCTTCAGCCAGGTAGATGCTTCTGCGGCCTATTGCACTGTCATGACAAGGGCAACAAAGGCCAAAAAAATCCTTTACTTGGACGGCCATTAGAGGCCACTGTAGACTGCGAAGATTAATGGGCATTATTTTCAGGTAAGGATTTGCCATTCGAATAACTAAAATGTGTATTTACAAGCTGAATAGAAATCCTGTTACTGTCTTCCATGTTGTTTTGAGTGTGGAAATTTTGGTGGCCAATCAAGCTGGATCTAACTGAGATTGGATTTGATGACTCCACAATAGGAATGCATAGATCGGATCTGATTAGTGGATATATGCAATACCAACTGTCAGTGTGTCAGAACGAAATCTGAATGGGCTGCAGTGGGAACATAGCTTAGAGCTCTGTTGTGTTTTCATGACCTCTAAAAGCACAGGGTGTGTAGTAGTTTTACTGACTTGAATGGCCATTAACAGCAAGTGCAGCCCACAAAAAAAACTAAAATGGATGCGCATTATAATTATTGTTTAGACAATAATAATAATCTTGTTTAAAATTCCATTAAATGGGCAGTCCTACTATGTGCTTCATGCTGTTCCTGACAACCTAAGAGCACAGGTGGGTGTTTTTAATTTTTTGTTGAATTTATTTATTTTATTGAAAGTATGTGAACAAAATAGATAACAAAATGGAAATCAAAAATGGAGAATACAAGGTACAGATGGCACGAATTATGGCTAAAGTGAGAATAATAAAATTAGCATGTACTGTAAATATATATCAAACTGAATGACACATAAGCTCCAAAAAAGCAGGGTGTTTTTAGTTTTTTTTTTTTACCGGCTTGGATGGCCAGGGCGCGGGCTTCGACCTTGTCCCCCATCTTGCGCACCACCTCTGGGGAGGGCCCGATGAAGCGCACCCCGACATCATTGCATGCCTGGGCAAAGTCAGAACGCTCTGACAGGAAGCCGTAGCCAGGGTGGATGGCATCGATGTTATTCTCCTGGGGATCAGAGATTGAGAGAGAGAGTGAGAGAAAGGGAGAGAAAGGGAGAGAGAGAGTGAGAGAGAGAGAGAGAGAGAGAGAGAGAGAGAGAGACAGAGAGAGAGTGACAGAGAGGGAGAGAGAGAGAGTGACAGAGAGGGAGGGAGAGAGAGGGGGGGTATAGATGGTTGGGAGAAAGGAAGAAAAGATTAAGAAAGACAAGATTGAGGCAGAGAGAAAAGACAGGAAAAAAAGACTACAAATGAATTAAGCTGGCAAATATGAGGGTCTACCTTAGAGAGAGAGAGAGAGAGAGATAGATAGAGACAGAGGGAGAGAGAGGGAAAAATTGAGAGAAATCCAGACAAAGAGACAGAGAGATGAAGAGAGAGAGTGACCAAACACGTCGGGTCCAATTATCCAGCACGGGAGAACAAGAGGAAATAGTAATTTCATAAAATTGCAATCACCTGCTAAATGAGAAGCCTCTCACACACTTGGCAGCCGGTTGCCAGGCGCCATCAGACAGACAGGCTCGGCAGAGACAGCTCTGATTATTCTGGGATGGCGCGTTGTTGCTGGGGGACTATGCGGTTGGCTGTGTGGTCAGACATTTCTCAGCCCAGCCATGGATTTGTGATAAATTACTGGGTACCCTTGTGTTTAGGTGGACGAGCCAGTTTGTCTGTGTGTTTGTGTATATGTGTGTGTGCGTGTGTGTGTGTGTGCTTGTGTGTGTCTGTGCGTCTGTCTGTTTGTCTGTCTATCTGGCTGTCTGTCTGTGTGCCTGTATGTTTTTTGGGTGGCTGGGTCTGTGTTTGGGTGCATGAGCTATTGTGTTTGTATTTGTGTGTGTGTGTTTGCTTGTTTGTTTGTTTATATGTGTGGAATTGGAGGGTGGGGACCTGCATCAGTGTCTGTGATTGAAAATGTGTTATTACAAGTTGTTTTTGTATGCAAAAGACCCCAAACATGTCTGTAGTAGTGTGATGGCGAGCGAAAGAGAGACAGATAGAAAGGCAGGGAGAGATAGAAAAAGAGAGAGAGTGTGTGTTTGTTTGTGTGTTTGTGTGTGTGTGTGTGTGTGTGTGTGTGTGTGTGTGTGTGTGTGTGTGTGTGTGTGTGTTTGCGTCTAGACAAACAGGGCTCTAATTGTTACACTGGTGGCTCATTTCCCAGACTGACCAGCGATCTGTGGGGATAAGGGAGAAGGCGAGTGGGGAGTGTGTGTGTGCGTGCGTGCATGCGTGTGTGTGTGTGTGTGTGTGTATAGAGTAGTGTAGTGGGAAGTGTATGTGGGGGCGGTTTGGGGGGGGGGGTTAGGCTCTGACCCAACAGGACCCCATCTTGGCCGTCTCTCCCCAGCCCAGCACCTCTCCAAAAACACAACAGCCGTGGCCACTTCTGAAACCGATCAGGAGTGGGCAGCGCCGCATAAAGCTTTAAATCCAGCGTCCATCTGACGAGGGTGGGCGGGTGGGCGGGCGGGCGGGTAGGCTGGGCATCAGGCATTGGCGGCCGACAGAAAAAAGGCTAGCGAGTGAGTCGGTAAGTTATTCTGCCTCACAGCCTGCAAAGAAATCTAACACGCCGTCAACACCTACAAGTGGCCCGGGGATTTAGTCACAGATCTACTCATGCGTTATGTTTTCTAAGAAGCGTCCGCAATGATCCACGCCGACTCATAGATGGCTTGATGCGACAGTATTCCCACTCTCTGTCTCTCTCTCGAGAGGTCATACCAGGCCAGCCATAAGTCTGTTGTTTATGCATGCGCCATTGTCCTCCCATGCTGTGTCTGCATTACTAGCCGTTCTGTACGCGCTACGCTCCAAAAAAAAAACAACACAACACATCGGCATACTCATATATTTTTCCACATTTGGATGACGTTTCATCGATATGGTGCTGAAGCGAGTTTATGAAGACCACAATGCATGTGTTGGTCCACAGACAAGTTAATAAATAAATACATAAATAAATAAAAAATATATAAAACCAAAGGTCAACCTCCTCCGTAGCTCGAAGGGAACGGCAAAAGCTTAAAGGGGGGAGTTGCGTTTTTGATGGATGTACTGCGCGCTGTAAGCGATCGATCGATTGATAATGTCTGACCTTGGCGACTTTGATGATGTCGGGGATGTGGAGGTAGGCGGCGACGGGCGGCAGGCCCTTGCCGATGAGGTAGGACTCGTCGGCCTTCTGGCGATGGAGCTGGCCGCGGTCCTGCTCAGAGTACACGGCCACCGTACGGATGCCAAGCTCGTGACACGCACGGAACACACGGATGGCTATCTCACCTGGGGAGAGAGAAAGAGAGGGAGAGAGAGAGAGAGAGAGAGAGAGAGAGAGAGAGAGAGAGAGAGAGAGAAAAGGACGGTGTGTGTGTGTGTGTAAGAGAGGGGGGTGTATGTGAGAGAGAGACACACAGACAGAGAGAAAGAGAGAGAGAGAGGAAGAGGCAGTGGGAGAGAGAGAGATAAATGTACATTCATCCAAAATTGTGCTTATGTATATACATCGTACACACTTTTTTTTTTTTGGCTTTTTCCCAATAACATAAATTCCACTGAATTGAATTGAGAAACAGAAAGACAGACGGAGAAGGAGAGAGGGAGGGAGGGAGAGAGGTAGCAGAGATAATGTGATGTGGTTGTCTGAAGCCTCAAATTGAAGATTGGCCGGAGATAGAGCAAGCCCACATGGCGTACGACCGCTGGGCAGAGAGAGAAGAGAACAGAGTAGATTGTCTCAGGATTGGCCACTTATCTGTCCCGCAGTGCCTTCAATGCCCACCACCCTCCACCACCACTTCCACCACCAGCTATCACACGTTAGCTCCCTTATCTAAATGTGCCAAAGGGGAACTGTGGACAGTGAAGGTGTGAAGTGTGCCACTGCTGGAAGCAAGCAGTGTCAATTTTAACAAACAAGCCATTTAGATTCAGAGGCGACAATCAAGTTGTGTTATGGCCTTCCCTCCCTTTCGGTTAGCGCTAAAGAAGGTTCTGGAAGGGAAATGGAGAGATGTAAAAAAAAAAAAAAGGCGGGAAGAAGAGAGAAGGTGATGGAGAGGTGGGAGGGGGGGGGTTAGGTGTCGGTCATACCTCTGTTGGCCACCATGACTTTCTTGATTGGCTTGTATTCCACATTTTGGGTGGTGTTGTGGGAGGAGCGGGAAATTAAACATGCTCGTCTAACGGCTAAGACCCCCAGGCCGCCTCTCAGTGCCCCTAGACGCTGGAGCATCCTAAAGAGAGAGAGAGAGAGAGAGAGAGAGAGAGAGAGGGAATGGGGAATGGGGTGGGGCAGGGGAGAAAAACAACACACAATAATCAATCGCGGTACATCCCGTCCTGGCACGGACAGCCAAAAAGAATAAGAAATAAAACTTAAACGATCGCGGGAAACAGCCCCGCTTTAAAAATCTATGGGCTGAAGCCGGACTTGGCATTGAAACGGCAGTGATTGCATTCATAAATCCGCCGCTACTGGACTTATGGCCTGCCGAGACTTTTAGGCATGACTACAAAACAGTTAAGCAGCGCCTTTATTTTCTCATCTCCTATCACTCACTGCAGGTAAACAACCTGCTGTAACTCAGCTGAAACCCTAGGACTGCGGGAAGAGAAGTAGAAGTAGAAGAAGCCCCAGAGGATTTTGAGTCTCCGGTGCCACCCAGTGGTTATACACAGTACTGCAGGTATTTTTCCACAGCTTTGGAACACTAGCATACGATGTCATTTTCATGCGCAAGAAACGAGCATGTCTATCATCAACAGCATAAAATGATACGCAATACAGTACACCCATTTGCTGAAAGTCCTGCGTACTTATCCCTTCGGAGAACATAATACTGTTGCTTACATAAATTATAGGCTAACCGAAATAGGTTGCCTTCAAAAAATACAGACGTTATGTGATGGATGTCGCTGCAGTCTCGACTAATGAGAGACCCGCTGTCTTGCCAACTGAGAGGCAGCCCTGTCGCGAGGGCCTGAAGGCGATATGACAGAAAAGTGAGCGGGAGCCACAGTCGGAGTACAGACAAATAATGTGACCCGCAGGAGAGGGCCAGACAAACACACCGGCAAGGAGGGAGAAGCACATCACCTGCTGCCATAGCAGGAGCTCAGCCTTTCCTATTACACACACCTGAGTGCACAGGGCATGTGGGTGTGTGTGTGTGTGAAAGAGAGAGACAGAGAGAAAGAGACAGCAAAAGAGAGAGTGAGGATGTGTGTGTGTGTGTGTGAGAGAGAGAGAGAGAGAGAGAATGTGTTTGTGTGTGTGTGTGTGTGTGCATGTGTATGTGTGTGTGTGTAAGACAGATAGAGACAAAGAAAATAGTGTGTGTGTGTGTGTGTGTAGACAGAGTTATGTCTTAGAGTGGGGATGGCTTTTTCTGCAGAGGAATATGAAGTGTACAAAGGTGAAGAGGAATCTAACCAATCAGCCAACTCAATCGTTTGCTATCTATCTCCTTCTCACACTCATTCCAACACACCCCCAACTGCACACGCACACACACACACACACACAAACACACACACACACACGTATACTTTCCCATACAGACGCACACACACACACACACACACACATACTTTCCCATACACACACACACTCATACACACACAGATACTTTCCCATACACACAAAAACACACAGACACACACGCACAAAGGCCAAAGGCTTTCACAACAGCAGGAGATAAGGGCAGCGCGGGGTCTTTGGGGCAATTAGTTATCAGACAGCCAACGCAATTTATTGCAGACCCTCTGACGCTGGTGGGAGATAATCTGTCTCCTGCTGAAAAGGTCAACCGCTGGGGGGGTGGGATGAGCCCCTACCAACCCAGGCCTCTGGAAGGTGGAGGTGGAACAGGACCCTGGTGTGTGTGCGACATGGTGTAGATGTGTGTGTATATGTATTTACATCTGTGGATGTGGATGTGTGTAAGTGTGTGTTTGCATGTGACTGTGCGTGTGCGTTTGTGTGTGTGTGTGTGTGTGTGTGTATGCACAACTGAGTGATGTTTTTGCGCAGCACCTGCCCACCTTCTGCCACCTGCCCCCCAGACCCAGAGTACTTCCACACCGATCTCTGGTTCTTCTACCCAAGACAACTGTGAGGCTTTACACACAGACATATGAGCAGCCATCTTGCTTTTGTTGCTTTGTAAGTTTATGTAAGATCTACTCACTCTTGCTGGGACTTGTCAGCTTTCCCAGAAGACTGTTTACACAGTTTTTGTTTTCTATACATTTCTTAAAACTTGTTTTTCTATGCCTTCTATCTAAAGCACTTTCAACTGTCTTTCTGAGCATGAAATGTGCTGTGTTGAGAAAGCTTGCCTTGTTTGCCTTTACACACAGAGAGAAGGGAGCCGCCATCTTGCTTTCATTGTGTTGTCTTTGCAAGTTTATAATGGGGAATGGTAATGATGTTAATGCTGTCAGCGTAT
>CM059284.1:22329613-22334613 GCA_030347295.1 Setipinna tenuifilis
GCTCCACACTAGATCTGAAACTTCAATGACTATGGGGACAAACACCATCTAGTTATGACTGTATTCGAGTCTTTTCAATTTTCCCAAGCACTCCGATGCTCTGCGATTAGTTTTCAAGGGTAAAGCCCCTACCTAACGGGCAATATTTAAAAAGTGCTTGACGCCCTTTTCACAGCCAAGTACTTAAGCTTCACAACCTTAAGTACATGGTATCCTGGGCAAGGAGCTTTTTGGCTTGGATAAGCCACGGGGCTTTTTCACTCTTCTCTCTGCTTCCCCTCCAAGTAGAGTAGAGCTGCCCCCAGTTTGACTCCCGAGGCATCAGTTTGCTCTCTCAAAGTGTCAACTCTTTGGAACTCTTTGGCTCTGGCTTGTTAAGTAAAGAGTCTTTGAGTACCCCACAACCCACACTCATGCCCCTGCACTTGCCAAAATAAGAATAAATCTACACCCAGCCAGGCCTGAAAGACATTGTGTGTGTGTGTGTGTGTGTGTGTATGTGTGTGTGTGTGTGTGTGTGTGTGTGTGTGTGTGTGTGTGTGTGTGTGTGTGTGTGTGTGTGTGTGTCTGTCTGTGTGTCTGTGTGTGTGTCTGTGAACTCAAGCCGTCTATCGTGGCCTTCACTTTTGTCCTTTTGAGATTGAATCACTTCACTACCAAGGATGTGTCTTAATTATGTGACCTCTTCCTGAGCGAAGGAACATTTCTTCCGCTGGACATTGGTCAGCCTTGGCCTTTAAATTAATGGGCAGCACCTCTGGCAAATGTTCCCAGTACTTCTTTCTGGTAGGCAGCACAGAAAACTGTTGTTTGAACAAGCTGCTACACAGACGACAGGGTACTTCAAATATCTGGTCAATCAGTCTGTGGGATTTGGCTTATGTCCATGTAAGTCAAGGGGCATCCCCATAAACCTGTACAAGATCTGTGTGGTGCAAAGAGCAAGTTGTCGCAATTGCTTACAAGAGTCCAACACCTCCAGCTTTTCATAGCAATGTCTTTGCTACAACACTGTTACTTTATTTGTAGAGCTAACTGGTTATTTACCCAGCATTGTCAGCCAACAAGATGACAATCCAGCAGTAAGTCAAATAGTGTTTTCTTAAATGACTTTACTAGCATACAGTTATTAACAGTTTTTGTTTCAACAATGAAGATCTTTCAATTTACTAAGTGGCCCTCTGTCTGTTCTTTAACCAAAATGGTGTGTACTTTGACATTAGAAATGTGTCTTGTTAGCTTAGCTTTAGCCTGGCAGGTCTTGCTTCTACCATGATTTTTCCTTTATTTAGGCTACCAACAATAAACACAGACTTGTCACAGTACGATATAGGTTTAATTGTGGCACAGTTTCCCTTTAAGTCACTAATTAAGGTCCTCATGTATCACTACAGTAGATGTCAACATTAGAATGAGAAATCCTCCTGAGATCAATGTAAAATTCAACACTTTCATATTGTCTTCTCTTCTCTTCTCTTCTCTAGATATCAGCAAAAGCAGGAAAACCTTTTTATCTGACTTCATAGCCTTGTCATACAGGTGGACCTGAGCCTCCTATAAGCCCACTGCAGGTTGTCCCTTTACCTTGCTAGCCATCTCCTCCATGTTGTCCCACATTTTCAGGAAATATGTGGAGTTCACTGCTGGTCCCTGTAGATTTGGGCTTCTCCCAGGTGCCTCGCAGCAAACTGCCCCTCACCTGCCACCCCTACAGAAATTCAAAGACCTCAATTCTCAGCGGAGGTTTAGAAACAGCCTTTCAATGGGCAAAGAGTAAGTATGGCAAACACAGGTCCTGGCTTTTGCTATCGGCAAAGTGTTTTGAAAGGAGTGCCATGCCCCCCTGGTGCATGATTACTTCCTGTAGCATCTGTACCTAAGAGAGCAGTGGTAGCAAAGTTCTTGAAATAGTTCCAGCTTTTTTTTTTTTCATTTCTGTTGAGGGGGAAAAAGCTTCAGGGCACTGAGGTCCACTCCCACTGTACCAGGAGGAATTTGTGATCTGCCAGTGAGTGTTCTCTCCCAGAACTCCACTGTGTTCATACAGTACATATCCCTTCTGTTCTGGAACCCCACAGTTGTGTTCTGTTCTCTTTATATCCTCCTGTGTGGAGCCCCAATTACAGGAGGGGGCTGGCTGCAAAGGGAGAGACTACGTATCTAACTGCCAGACAGCTGTCAGATGGGGACATCTTTGTATGACGCTAGCTTTTATGGATAATGCCCCACATGTATAAAAACGTTATTGTTCTTAAATGTCAGAATCCTCCCTAAAAGGCTTTTACAGTGACTGACTTTGTCTTTTTCAAACCACCAAAATTACTTTGATTTTTCTACAGTCTAGGTCATCTGGACCTAATGCATACTGGCTTGTAGTCTTGCTTAAAGGGCATTATGTCTTATAAGGCTTTGGAAGTAGCTTCAAACCTCCAGGCCTTTGTTGATTGGAGTTCTGTGACCATATTACTGACAGACTGTGAGGACTGCACTTGAGCAACAGCATACCCTGCCTCAACATTACTGGATGGCTGGATGGCAGTTAGTCAATGGGCTTGAACTCTGACCTTAAGGTGCATGTCTGCTACAGGAAATCAATACTAAACATAGCAAACCCTAAAATGTTCTTTTCCCAACTCTTCACACCACTCTACCAGGTAGGGCTGCACTAGGGTCTGTGTGCTGAGCAGAGTAACTCTACACTAGCTATTTGGACAGAATGGATTAGTTTAAATTATTCCTGTATTGAAGGGTGAGAGCAGTCACTCCACCCAGTCTTGAACCCTGGTCTCTGGGGGTGCCCAACATTCGCTCTGACCACCACCCCTAAAAACAATAGGCTCGTTGGAATGGCATTCAGAGCACATCCTTAACAGTAGTGATGGCACTCCATTACAATTTTAAAGCAGTCATCAAGATGCTTCCTGGGTTTTAAATGTTAAATGGACTGCATTTATATGGCACATTTCTATAATTGGCAGAGTACCTGAAGCCCTTTACATTGAATGTCTCGCATTTACCCATTCACACACACACACACATAATTTAGGCAAACTACATACAGTATATTTGCATCCCTGTATTTTACAACATGTAAGTCCCTAATTATGTGGCCTGGCAGACTGCAGTACTGACATATAATACTGGCTCTGGTTGTGGGTGGTGCAGCTGGAATAATCTGTAAAGAAAAGGCAGAGGAGCAGGCCGGTGTCACCGCTGTCCTACTCTCTCTCTCTCCAGACCCACAGGGACAACTGCACTTCCCAGGGCCTCAGAATGATCTCTGAGAAGGATGAAAGGGAAAAAGGGAGAAAAGGAAGGAAGGAAGGAAGGAAGGAACAAACCCTTCCTCCAGGTATACAGGTTTCTGGCCTATAGTCAGGTTTTGTTCTTTCATATAAATATGTATTTCGAGATCCAGGGGGTGCAAATATTTCTCCTGCATGGTCATCTATTCTGGCCTAATCCACTGTCTATTAAATCTCTTTAAAGTGTTAATACAGTTGTATCAAGACTTTTGGTGGACGTGTATTGGGGGGGGTCATTGCATCAGTGTCGTTAATTCCATAACTAGTAAGAATGGCCTTCTAAACTTTTATATTGTCCATAAGCTACACAGTATTCATAGACAATGTTAGAAGCCTAAGGCCAGGGATGGATTAAGGAATCGACTGTCCCTGGGCTAAAAATGGTCTTGCCACCCCACTGCTGCTGCTGCTGCTGCTGCTGCTGCTGGAGAATGTAAAATTTAAGATTCATTATATAAAAGGAAGAGGCTGCCTTTTATAGGCTACATTTCCCTCCGTCTCTGGAGCCCTGCCCTTGGGGTGACGAGACAGAAAGCCTGCAGTAGGGGTGTCGCTGCCCCACTCTACTCTATATACTCCTGATCTGAAATTCAAATGGGTTTGAGGACAAATACCACCTGGTTATATGGCCATTTGAGTTTTTTTTCTTTCCCAACCACTGCAGTGGCTCTGTGATCGGTTTCAAGGCAGTGGCGACTCTAGGGGGTGGCCAAGGGTGGCCAGTGCCACCACTGAAATGTCATTGGCCACCCCGATGGCCACCCTAGATCCGATAGGTATTTATCAAGTTCGTCAACACAACAAACAAGAGAAACACTGTCAAGTCAATGATGCTACAGAGAGCTGATTTCTGATCAGCGGAAGTTTTTCGAGTGACACTGAGGGGTCAGTAGACACGAGATGAGCACTGCGCGTGTCGCCTCCAGCCCCATGCAGGTCTGGGTGGCAGTCGCTTATTTATCGTTCAAGATCTGGCAACTCTGCGAGATGAACACTGCCTGTCACCTGCAGCTCCTGCGAAAGAGAGACCGCATCCATTAACTGTATACATCGGGATTCAGTCAATAAGGTATGGTAATTTAACGATTTAATGAATAATTATCATGATTATCGTAATTTGCTCTGAATATGTAGGAAAACTTTATTTAACGAACTTTATGTTAGTAGCAGGAACAGCTAAAAGGCGAGATAGCCTACACGAGACAAGACGAGAGCACAAGTTAACTAGTGTAGCGGCTACACTAGGCTAGTTAACTTGTACTACACTGTAGCCGCAGCCTGCAAGCCAAGTTAGTAACGTTAACGTCAGTTTCTTTTTTGTTGTTGTTAACAGGATAAATTGAATATGAAACCGTTCAGGACAGGAGTAGCATACATTTCTCGAAAGGGTAGTAGCCCATTAGCCATTTCACAAGTACGATACAGACTGCAGTAGGCTAGTAGAGCCTGTATCTCGAAACCACATGAAGTGAACTACAGCTTGAAGTAAGCTGGACTCTGAAGTTGTGGTGACTTTGACAGTGAGGAGATTCTTGTCCGTTTCTTCAAACCATTTGAAGAAGTAGAGATTAAGTAAAGTTGGAGCAAATCATTTAAGTCCAGATCACCTCGGCTCCCTGTAGTAACCCACAGCGCTAGTCTACTTCAGAGTGTGACTCCACTCATAGCTAAACTTGCTGTACATATCTGACCACA
>CM059284.1:22344613-22394613 GCA_030347295.1 Setipinna tenuifilis
CGTGTGGTCAGTGCTGATGAGAAGTACGACTACAGATGTTCGCCCCCCCCCCCCCCCCCCCAGAGCCACCCAGATAGAAGCAGATCATGTGCAGCCATGCAGGCAGCCACACACACACACACACACACACACATACACACACACACACACACACACACACAGTGACATTACTGAAATGTCAGTACATGCCAACTTACACAGACTGAAACTAGTGGCTATGATCTGATAAAATCAATCTGTGATAGCCTCATACTTAAAAGGCAAGCTACATAAGAATAACATAAGTCTGCCATTGCTGTCCATATACTGAAAGAAATTCTGTTCTGATATTGTAATCTAATATATTCTATTCTATTCTTTTCTTACTGTATGTTATGTTATGTTATGTTATGTTATGTTATGTTATGTTATGTTATGTTATTCCTCTCTCTGATTTCACATTGGCAGGTAAACCTCTCCAATAAGCAGCACCAAGAAGGTCCATACATGTTTACCAAGCAGGAGTCTCAGTGGGACATTTCAAATAGTCCACATTTGAGGAGAGGTCACCCATTTAAAATGTGGCCCAGGTAGTCTTGTTTTGTTTTCAAAGTTTTTGCAAGGTGGAAAGGTAAGGAAGTCCCAACAACAGAGTGGCGTACAGCTGGTACAGGCCCCTTGAGCAGGTTTGGGGTCAGTCACTTATCAGGGTATATTAACTCAGAGTAAATGGTAAACCTCCAAATAGCAGAGCCCTATGGGTTTGTTTTACCAGTAGAATGAAGCCATGAGAAACATCCAATAGGTGATTTACTACTCACTCTAGGTTTACTAAGCACTGTTTGTTACTTAACCACAAACTTACATACATGCCAACCTGCAGAAACACATTTCAGTGGAGTGTTAGGCGGCTGGGAGTGGCTCTACAAATGCAGGGAAACTCTGTACTCTGTACTGGATGTCTGTACTTAGAATACCCCAGGACTGATGGGCCTTCTGGTTTCAAAAGATATAATCCAAAACCTTGTATTTCAACTCAACTGGCTCTACCTAAGCAGAAGAAATAGGTGATATCCCTCTACTATTCTAAATAGCTGTTCTAACTGGACTCAAAAGGTTTAGTGAACGTCTGAAGTAAATATAAGGTATTGGATTGTAAGGTCTGAACCCAGGTTGCCTCCTCACTACCTGAATCATAGATATCCCAGAGCTGAAAGTTGTCTAGGGCACTCCACTTGGTTCGGTTCACTCCAGTTCATTCTCTTGCTTAGTTTCGATTTTTTGATGGGCTTACTGGCCTGTCAAAGCTAATGTCAGACAAAATTCGCCAAACTACCATTTTATTCTAAATCAGGGCATCATAGCTTGCAGCCTAGCCGTGAGCTAGACCTGCCTCGCCTCTCTGGTGTGTGGAGTAAAACTGATTGTTTTTTGAGGCCCTGCCTGCCTCTCACAGTGCCTTTTGCACAAACACGGACTGCTGGTCATCGTGGACCAGGATTAAAGTGGCGGGTCAATAATGAGCGCTGACGTCTGGCAGATTCCCACTGTAGGCCGGGTACCAGTCGGGGGTGTGACAGGCGGTGATGCAGACCCCAGCGTGGGGTAGGACAGCTCCCAGGGCTTCTAACGAAGGCAAACAGGCAAACAAGTCTTTAATGTCCACAGTGCAGTCATCAGAAGGGCTGCAATCCCGGCTGTAGAAAGTAAAAAAACGCTGCCACAAATTTAATCCTACCATTTTGTAAACCAGCTGATTGAAGTGAGCACCCAAATCGTGCCACAGGGCAGGTATAGTTAGTAACATCACTTGTGTTAAGTGGACAGGCAGATGGAATACATGGCAGGGTTTTTTTACTTCACCAGGGCGTCCACCTCTGCTGATGCACACCCCCAGCGTGGGTTACGGCAGCCCACAGCATCTAATGAAGGCAGAGGGCCAAATGAGCCTCAGTCCCTGCATCATAGATCAGAATACCACTTGGCACAGTACACCCCCCTCACATCTCCCTGGACCCACTAATAATAAAGAAATGTTGTTCAGTTTCTTGTTTCTTCTTGTCCTTTGTTTCTTCTTGTTGTTATATCTCTATATGACTGAATTAGCAACAAGCCTAAGTGAAATTTATTATATTGCCATACACTACAGTATAGGCAGGATATATCTGTCATGTTCAGAGGTGTCAACCCCAGCATCAGAAAGTAAAAACCCTGCCACATATTTGATTCAAGCATTTTCTGAATCAGCTGATACTAATAAGGGAACACAGATCCACAGGCAAGAAGATCAGCTAATTGGTAAAATCAGCTGTGTGGAAAAACATGACAGTGATTTTACTTTCTGAAGCGGGATCGACACATCACGGGATCGACACATCTGTGCATGTTACGAACCCATGCCTCTGCTCTCTGCAGCAAGGCCACGTAACAGTGCACCATGGACTCCCTTCCTGAGTCGCACACAGTCATATATCTATAGTCAGGATTATATCGGTCAAATCACTCACATATCTGTGCCCTTCCCTCTGGTGAGACGGCATTTGCATTTTTATTACGCCGATATCAAGCAATTATGCATGCTCGAGGTGGTGCCATTTTTGTTTGCTCATCAAGGGAGGAAAAATTAGGAAATTCAATCATTTGTCCTCCCGACACCTTGAAGGAGTGCTTGTTCACACACACACACACCCTCGGCAGAGGGTCACTACATTTTGTTGAGTCACAGAGTCTGGCTCACTGTGTCTGGCCTTAATGCTGATACAGTGGTAAACCTTCCAATAGCAGGGTCCTGTGCCTTTGTTTTACCAGGTGAATGAAGCTGTGAGGCATTTCTATTAGAAGATTTACTACAACTGCACCCTGAAGGAGAGTCGCACACTAACTTTTGTGGAGTCACGGAGTCTGGCTCAGTGTGTGTCTGTCCTTAATGCTGATACAGGGAGATAGAAGGAGAGAGAGAGAGAGGAGGCTGGAAGGAACTCAACTCCAGCGAGACTGCTCTGCTTTAAATACGCCTACCCGACACAAGCAGCACACCAAAATAGAAGAGGCCATGTCCCGGGTTGTGAAGGAGCAGGACCCTTTTCTATATTTTACAGGGTTGCAGGTGTATGGTAGGTGTGTTTATAAAAAAACTGTCAGAAATAGAACAGGATCTATTTCCTGTGGTCTGTGTGTGTGTGTGTGTGTGTGTGTGTGTGTGTGTGTGTGTGTGTAATAGAGTTCGCCCCTTTTCTAATTTACACACACACACACACACACACACACACACACACACACACCCTCCTAGACTTCTTTTACCTTGTAAGCACACACTGTCTCTGTCCCTTTCTCCCTTTCTCCTTTTGTCCCCCCCCCTCTCTCTCCTTCCCGTCTGTCCCCTTGTAGTTAGTGGGAGGCCTTGGAGAGGCTGAGCACCTGAGTGAGTATTTGTCGAATGATGAGGCATGCATGGCGCAGGAACAGTTTGTGGCCCAACATCAACTCACACTCCTCCTCAGGGCCACTGCAACAATCTGCTCTGTGTGAAACACCTAATCTCGTGGAAACAAACAATCACACACACACACACACACACACACACACACACACACACACACACACACACAGATTAACACTTCACAAACATATTGATGGGTTTTCTTGTACTCCCTTGCACTGGTCTCTCTCTTCCTATTTATCACATAGAAATGGGACTACACAAAACACATTCTCACACACACATACTGTACACAATATCACAATATACAGTAGAGATAGATTTGATACTTTATAAGATCTTATTAAATAAGTTAAACACTGCATTGCATTGCATTGCTCTAACTTGCAAATAAACAATGTAATCACAGTTTTTCTATGTTCATTTTTAGTGAACCATCCACAGAGTAGAGTTACCAAATGGTCAAGTTTTTAACTGGTAAGAACTGATCTGCTGAACCCTCAGCTTGGCTGAACTTTGTCCGTGTTGATGAGTGGACCGGCTATTGTCTGTGTTATCATTATGAGCAGGGTTTAAGATACCAAACCAAAGGCATCTGGCTTTCAACAGCCCATAAAGCTGGTAAAGAACAGAGGCATGATCAATCACACATGCTAATCTTCAACCACTTCATATATGTTTTTGTATAACAGGACGAGTGTAGGGGTTGGGGGCGGGGGGTTCAGGGCAGTAATATGTGTCTACTTCAGTGACTTTTTAACATTAGACTGTCAAGTTTTTTTTTCTGGCACAATGCTAAACATGTAGCATGCTATAAATGTGCTATAGCTCATACCATGTTGGTTGTATTGTTGTCTACAGTTCAACAGACTACACTCTCAGAAAAGAAGGTACCGAATTTTATTTGTTACACCGACAGTACCCTCAAAGGCACATAATTGTACCTTTTAACCACTGTTTTACAACTAATGTTGTACCTTATTCAGAGCTAAATAGGTACCCTCAGTACATCAGTACCTTAAGGTCCAAATATTAGCCTTTGGGGGTACATTCATGCTAATTTTGTACCTTACAATACCCCTACTTATTTCTGAGTGTAGCTAACATTGGTAAAAAAAAACCTGCAGAAAATCCTTACTAAATGTCTGAGTGGTTCTGGGCCAGTAACAATGACAACAAACTGCTTGAACATTTTCTTTGTCTAATTTAATGAAGGTCGTGGGACTGATTTTTATGCCGAAAGTAATTTTAATTCAACCAGCACTTAGAGGCCCTCCAGCTACGTATCTCCAGTCCAAAGAATGGACACAGGTAGCCACGATTCACTGTTCCAGAACACTCCATCAGGGTCTCAAATACTGTAATAGAAAACAAAAAAGGAGGACAAAAAAGCAGCATTACAGCAGGCCTCGGTGGGAAAATTCCACAGTTAGTCAGATCTCCAGGGACAAACATCACCTCCCAGTGAGTCACAGAATGAGAGGTCCAGAAGGCTGCACTTAAATGAACCTTGAAATAGAAACCTCTCTTTCGGCACATCAAATGTGAGATCCAAGCTACTGCCGAGTGTTTTGAATTAATGTGCTGTTAACCTGAGATACATGAGCATGGGGCAGAAGGATGAAGAGACATGCAGAGAGAAAGAGAGGGGAGGAGAAGAAGAGAGATGGGGGGGGGGGGTGGCAGACCGAGATGAAGGATGGACAGACAAAGAGATAGAGACGTGAACAGAAGGTAGAAGGATGGAGAGACACACAGAGACAGACATAGACAGAGGGAGAGAGAGAGGGAGAGAGAGAGGGAGAGAGAAAGAGGATCTGAACCATCCAGGCCAGACAGCAGGCAACTGATGGAGTTGTGACAGGACACCATGGGGTTGTTTGGGCATGTGTATAAATGAGAGAAAGGCAGACAGACAGACAGACAGACAGAGACATAGAGAGAAAAAGAGAGAGAGAAAAACAAAGAGAGAGCTGTCAGACAGGCTTTGAAAGCGCTCAAAAATAGTGTTTTTCGGAGTCAACATTAACCCCTGTCCACAGTCACCCTTCACAGCCAATAAGGATCAGACATGACAGCAGCAGCCATTGATTTTCTGACAGCACCGAGGAAAGAGTCAAATCAGCAGTTTTCTCAGTCTCCCTGTGTCTCTCTCTCTCTCTTACTGTGTGTGTGTGTGTGTGTGTGTGTGTGTGTGTGTGTGTGTGTGTGTGTGTGTGCATGCGTGTGTGTATGTGTGCACACGTGTGCACACGTGTGTGTGTGTGTCTGTGTGTGTGTGTGTCTACCTGTGTGTGTCTACCTGTGTGTGTGTGTGCATGCGTATGTGTATGTGTGTGTGTGTGTGTGTGTGTGTGCATGCGTGTGTGTGTGTGTGTGTGTGTGTGTGTGTGTGTGTGTGTGTGTGTGTGTGTGTGTGTGTGTGTGAATGTTTGTGTCTGTCTGTCTGGAGCTATTGTTTGTCGTGCAAACTTGCCAACTCATGTGAACATTGCTATCTGTCCTTGACTGACTTCTGTGAGCTCAATAGACCCTTCAATCAATTACTGTTTTGTTCACAGTTAGCATCCAGGGTAGCCAAAAAAAGAAAGAATTTATTGACTTTTAAGAAGGTCATAAAAATAAAGGTTACTCAAATATTCAAAATATATGAACATTATTTACAAAAGATACTGTTTATATACACAAGTTTAAGTGATAATGAGTCCAGGAATTTTACATCTTACAGGAATATTACAAATGGCTATGGCCACTGAACCTGGCCCTTTGCCCCAATGGCAGCACCCAGCATGGGTTTGCCCTCAGAGTCATAGTACAGAGTCCCAGAGTCGGACATCCCCGGGAAGGCGTCCCAGGTGGAGAGGGTGTTGGGGTAGAGGGGCAGGGGGGAGGACCTGGGGACGAGGTTGGGCGCCCCGGCGCTTAGGCCGGCCATCGGAGGTGCCCCGAGGGCCATGCCGTGGGCCTTGGGGTTCTGGAGGAACGTCAGACAGGCCTGGGACTGGACCAGGTTCTGCAGGAGGTTCTGGGAGAGTAGCTGGTGGTTCTGCACAGGCTGCAACTGGACCTGGTCCTGCTGGGTCACCACCGTCAGGTTCCTGTTCTGGCTGCTGCTGCCGTCCGCCCAGGTGTCGTGCTGCTGCTGCCGGTGGATCTTCATGTGAGCGTTCCTGCTTTTGATCTTATAGAACATTCTGGAAAAAAAGAGAAGAAAATAAAGAATAATTAAAATTTCCAAAAACATCAGTTCAATGATGTTTAAGTTAAGTTAATGATGTGTTTAGTAAGGCCTTTGTAAGGATTTTTCTCTCCAGAGACTGGTTCCCTTCCTAACAAAACTAACTGCTACACTGTAAAACCGGATTGTCAATACAACTCAAAACTTTTGATGTAACTGATTACGTCAATAGTTTTGAGTACATTAACTATATATTTTAATTAAAGTTAACTTTAGAAGTTTAAGTACAAATTCATGTATTTAAATTTTTAAAGTTAACTTTAATTAAAATATATAGTTCATGTACTCAAAACTATTGATGTAATCAGTTACATCAAAAGTTTTGAGTTGTATTGACTTATTCGGGTTTACAGTGTACTAACCAGCTCTTTCCCTGAGTGCCTCATGCTTGTAGTGTGTAAGTCTGCGTGTGTAGGAGGTATGTGTGCCTGTAGTGTCCCTGCTCCGGGAAACTTGTCCTTGTCATTGTGTGTATGAGGGTAGTCTGCTTACTCTGTGTTCCTCTACACTTCTGTTAGCATATTATGTCCTCCTCTTTGTAAGTCACTTTGGATAAAAGCGTTTGCTAAGTGTGATGTAATGTAATGTAATGGCTGGCAAATCTGTTAAAATATCATGAGAATTTTTACTGGATCTTGAAAGGTTCATGAAAATCATAAATTTGCAGGCTTCACACTATTTTTTACTGCTCTGAAGTGCTAGCAATATTTTATTCACATGGATTTTAACTTTTACAAACATGACAACTCACTGGAAAATTGTACAAAAATGTGTGCTTTTTTTGTTCAGAAAAATATTCAGACATTACCTGAATAAAACCATCAGGCCAACTTCAGTACAAATCCTGTCTATCATCTCATCAGTATCTGATATGTGAATTAGAAATTATTTGTGGTCTCGTTGCTGAAACTTACTTTCCACACTGCTTGCAAGGGAAGCTTGTGGCCAGTGATGGGGCTCGAATCACCCCATCCACCCCAGCTGACCCTGTCAGTGCCTTTGAAGCCAGAGAGGCCTGTGTGAAAGGGAGGAAATGCTGTTAAAAGCTCTACGGACCTCCCCACACACAGTGTACAGTTTCCTTCAGAAGATAAAATGCAATGCATGAATGCACTGCCACACACGGACACACACACACAGGCACACGAACACACACATGGACACGGGCAGGCAGACAGACACAGACACACACACAGACACACACACACACACACACACACACACACACACACACACAAACACACATAGGTCATATGAGGTGGCATTTTAACATAAACTCAAACTGTTCAATCCTGTCTGACAGTTACTTTGAAGTCCTGAGGTGAAAGAGTATGGTAAAAAAGACTCACAGACATATTTCTTACACTGGACTGAAATATAAAACTTTCCACCAACATAGTAAAAGAACACAGGATGCTTCCAGAAATAGATGGATATGACATCACTCTTTCAAATGTTAAATGTTTTGTCCAGCATGTTCACTCCCTTGGGACAAAATATGAAATACAAAATACATACTATGACAAACACCAAAACAAGAATGCCACATTCTTTAAAACTTTTGATGATGTTTGCTCAAACTACAAATGACTGTGTGCTTTATTCAGTTAATTATGTAATTGTAAAATGTGTTATACCTTAATTATTGAGTTAAGTAATAATTAATTAGGAATGCTTAAGTAATAATAATTTTAAAGAATTTGAAAAATGCAAAAATGCAAATGTTTTTTTAAAAAGCAAATAGAAAATGCATGTATCTATTGTCAGCCAGCCTATCTAACATGTATCTATTCTTAGAAAAAATTGAAGTCGCATTGTAACATTGTAGCAGCAGCAAGTCACATCTGAACCATTGCTAAAAAAAGAATTTTGGGGGACATCTAAGAAGAGAGAGAGAGAGAGAGTCTGACTGGGGAGCAGGTGCTGAGTCACCCCCCCTACCCCCCCACCCCCACACACCCATGCAGCAGTGTGGGGTGCTGAGCCCCGTCAGCCCTGCTTAGGGCTGACATCAGTCAGACAGTGATGTGTGATGTGGAGTTGTGGTGCTGTGGTGGTGTGGGTTAATACAGAGTACAGGCAGTGGTGCATTATTATTAGTCTGCTGAGGGGAACAGCAGGTTCGCACACGTTGGGGGGGGCTGAACAAGCAGACGATACAGCCACACACAGGGCAGGGCAAACCTCAGCTGCTGCACTCACAGTTTGTGGTGTGTGTGTGTGTGTGTGTGTGTGTTTGTCTTTCTGTGTGTGTGTGTGCGTTTGTATTTCTCTGTGTGTGTGTATGTGTTTGTGTGTGTGTGTGTGCATTTGTCTTTCTGTGTGGGTGAGTGTGTGTGTGTGCATGCATTAGTAGGTGTGTATGTGTGTGTGACATCTTCTCACCCTGTTGACCGTGGCAGCGGTGGCCTCCTGTTCCAGCTCCTGCTCCCGCTCTCTCTCCCTCTGTCTCCTCTGCTTGTCCGGCAGCCGCTTGGAAAGGTAGTAAAACTCCACACACTCAGACACTTGCTTTGTCTTTACCTGAGACACACACCCATACAGATAGATACACACATACGCACACCAACCAGCACACACACACACACATACACACACACACACACAAACACATACAGTAAGTGAGTAAGGGAGAGAAAGAGAGAGAGAGAGAGTGTGTGTGTGTGTGTGTGTGTGTGTGTGTGTGTGTGTGTGTGAGAGAGAGAGAGAGAGAGAGAGAGAGAGAGAGAGAGAGAGAGAGAGAGAGAAGAGCACCCAGACACACACATACAGTGACAGCAAGAGAGAGAGAGAGAGAGTAAGGAGTACACACACACACACACACACACACAGTGACAGAGATAGGAAATGAGAAAAAGAAAGAGAAAGAGCAGCTTAACAAAAACCTTCACATCAGCAAGTGTGAAGCTCTCAAAGATACAGGATGGCGCGGCATATCAAGGGGACGGCGAACAATTACCATTTTTGAGATGAGAGAGAACTCTTTGCCATACATGGCATAGGCTTTGAAGAACAATCTCTTCTCGCTCAAATGCCAGACATCGCTCCCTAGGAGGGGATAAGTGGGCAAAGTGAAAGAAAAGTCATCACAAGTGTTAGCGACAGCATTTAGCAAAAAAATTACAGCATTTACAAAGTGCTGCATTGCATCACATGCATTAGCATTTAACAGAAATTACAGCATTTTATCAAAGACGTGACCTGAATATGAATAAGCCAGCATAACATAGATACATTCTGTTATTGTCCCCAGGGGGATAATCTTTGCCTCTTTTTGCCTTTTGCAAAGAGAAGAACATTTGCTTCATATACAGTTACACAAGTAAAATATATACCATTAAAAAAGTGTTACATTAGAAAGAAGGTAGGAAAGACATGCTGTGCAATTTCGGTTCATATTAAGTTCTGACAAGGATATTAAAGGCAGAAACCAAATAATTGTAAAAGTAAATGTAAAATTATGTCAGGATAGCATTTTTCTTCCGTGGAAATGAGAAAAGGGGTTTTACAGAAAACAAAACAAACGTGTTGTTAATTTTACAGGTTTGCAGACAGAGTCTACAGAAAATGTTTTTCTGCAGTCAGTGAATTACCTTAAGTCATCTGACATCTTGAGAAAAAAAGACAATACAAGTTGAGTGCCGAATAATGTACCAGTCAACATCCACTGAACCTGTTTGGCTCTACATTTGGGAATCACCTTGTATGGACTTTACCTCAAGATGACTTTAACAGCAATAATGTTAAGCCATACACTCAGGAAATAAAATTTAAGCCTTTCAGTGGTGTAAAGAATAGCGATTTGTCTTGCCGCAAGTCTATGTTGTTCTCATGGGCATTAGAAGCTTTTTTCATTGAAAATGCAAAATACATCTTGCTCAGAACTCTGTACCAGGCTAACATAAAGTTTAAACTTGTAATCAACTGTAAATAGCCCAGACTTCAAAGTAACCCTTTAATCCCCAGTTGGTGACGGTGTATGAGGGCAATGAGGGCTAAAATGAGCACAACGTTACGAAAGCAACCATGCATTTTTCACCTATCACCACTGTCCAGTTAAGATAAGAGCTGCTGGGAGGAGGAGGACGAGATAGCGGGTCAGAGATCATGCATGTAGTGCAGCCACCAGCCTTAAAAAAAAAGGAAAGAAGGCGGGTCTTGGGTCACAGAGACCGGCCTTATCTGAGGCCACTGTAATGAACTCACAATGGTGCTCTTCTCTCTGGAACCCTTTTTTTTGCAGGGTGACACAAAGACCCTTGACCTGGAGGTAACAAGGTTCCAAAGCTATTTTGCTGTTACACAGTAAATGGGCGACCTGGATTCAGAAGCTACAATTTAATACCACAGACATTCCAAACCTGCAGAAAGTCATTTTCCCCCGAAACACGCAAAAGGAAAAAAAAATATTGTTTGTCAAAAATTGAATAGCCGAATAGGAGAGACAGAAGTCATCTATTACGTCTGCAAAAATGCTACACATACTATCACTCTGACTTTCCCTCTCCCTCACTCTGCCTGTCTCCTTGTCACTTGCTGCATCTGTCACTTGTCCTAATTAGCAAAAGAAATTTGCGCCACTTCCGGGAGATTTTGTATTGCTTGCGGGCATCCAGGAGTCGCTTTTCAAATGCGGTGACTCCCAGAGGTCGTGGGAGACTTGGGATATCTGGTACCACATATTCAAAATCATTCAGTTCTACCTGTGCAGTAACGCCTCTAGTTAACTCCTCTACTTGGATGTAGAATTTTGCTCATTTGAATCAGTTGATTTCGTAAAAGGAACAAATAAGTGGTACTAGACTGTAGTTTGTAAAGCGGGCTGGTTAATTAGTGCTGTTACAGAGAGAGCGTTTTAACATACAGGTGTGTATAAAGCAACCTTCATCAAAACTATAGGAAAGAGACCTTTTGTCTATAGGGTAATTTAGGGCCAGTGTTAGGGTGTTTAGAGGGGTTACCTGAGTAGTGGTAGTCAGCTGCAGGGAATGTGTGGGAGAAGAGAAGCATTTCCACAGCAGCCTATAAAACACAGGAACAAAGACTTCAGCCAATGACAGACAAATGAGACAATTACATCTTGCTAAGACTTCAACTCAGTGATTACGACAAAATGGTCTAAAATGTATATTGAGAAAGTATATTTTAGGGGGTTATTGGAAAGTAAGATGCATGGGGTAATGCATTCATATCCCAGAGAGCACAAACAAGTAGATGTATTTTTCCATGGTAGTAACCTCCCCGGGTGATGTAATGTAATTAGGAAGCCTGTTTGCTGGATGGGTTGTTGCTATTTGTGTGTTGGTATGCTGGCAAATTGGGCAAACGCAGACTGATAAATCGAACTGACCATTATGTCACCCTGGCAATGGTGCAGGCAGTGAAGAGCGAGCTCCACGTTAGTGCCCCCTCCTGGTACAGCCCCAGAACTGCAGAGCTCCAGCACCCTCTCCACTGTAACAAGGGGATTACACGGGTTATGTAAAGTCATTTTAATCTGCATAAAAGGGCCACTGATACATGTCATGATCATGTGCGATGGGATTGCGTGCCATATAGGACCCCCTGCCTTGCTCTTGGAGTGTGGTGTCATTATCCAGGTCCTCGCACGGTTTCCATAGTAACTGCTCTGGGAGAGGTTCATCTGCGTCCAGCTCGTCCTCCTCCTCATCATCCTCTTCAGGGGCCCATGTCAACACCCTGGGCAGCTCTGCCTGGAACTCTGGACCAATGTTTATGCCCCTGAGACAGAGAGGAAAAACAGACAGAGACACAGAGAGAGAGAGAGAGAGAGGGAGAGGGAGAGACAGAGAGAGAGACAGAGAGAGAGGGGGGGGAGGGAGAGGAAGAGAGAGAGAGAAAGATGTTTTGTTGATGGACACTGACAGTAGATTATAGCACAGTGGTAGTGACTGGTGGACACAAACTTGATTTGGCGTTTTTCGCAATGTTCTACAGTTGAGGCAGCCACTTTAACAATACACCACCGCCACCTCAACTAAGTTGTCCAAAAAGAACACTAAAATGAGGTTTACGCTTAAAATTAGACAAGTAAATTATAGAAAAATGTTTAACAATTGACACATCATCAGTTGCCTTCCTTTCATACAAGCTAGAAAGTTTAAACCAAACACAATGCAAAGGGCTAATAAGGATAATTTTGGAGTAATGCATATTTCTCAACCATAACTCTGCATCTTCCTGGGCAAAATTCCCCTTAACTAACAAATTCCCAGCAGGAGACAATGTGGTATCCTATTAGAGTGAAGGACATTTTGATGAACATATGCTTCATTTTAGGGCATTAAATGTGCTTCTTTATTTGTTTATTCTCAGCGGTGCAATAAGCAGTACTGCCTGCAGAAAAGAAATTAGACGTATCAGTCACCTTTTACTTTTAAAACAAGTATTGAACACAAATGGCAAATGACGTCTTTATGTGAGAAAATAAAGTTTTTACTGGGTGTATAATTTTCACTTTTTCAGTATAACTCTTAGGTTTCTTAAGTCAATCCTTCCATTCACATTTTCTTAGAGGCTGTTCAGCCTTTTCTGCCCTTGTATTTATCCTTGTTGATTAATGCATCGACTAATCATAGATCAAGGGTCTGTAGTATAGACTTTCAGTGAGCAGAATAAGAATTAGCTTTATTGGATAAGTACTGTATATTTCCTGTACATACAAGGAAAATACATGTTAACTCTCAACTCTCAACATATAGACAAGTAGTAATATACATTTCACCAAACAAGGTCAAATAAATTTTAGCCATTATGCTGCCCACTGCTACAGGAAAATTGTGTGAATTTTGTCTTTATGACAAAGTCACCGGTTCTATGGCTCATATATGAGCCATGTTGTTAACATATACATATTACGTATATATATTTTTGTCATTGTTATTATTATTCTGTATATACCTTTCTATTATTTCATGGTTTTAATTTTATTATACGTTGTATCATCCGTATGATCATTTTTATTTGTTAATTGTTTTACTATTGTCATTTTGTCCCTGTGTTGTTTATTGTGGAGCACATTAATTGACAGCTTTGTATAATAATGTGCTATATAAATAAACTTGATATACAGAAATATACTATAAATAGTTAACAGTAGACAAGTAACATTATATACATACAGGGCATATTTAATGCACAATATACATATAGGACATTAATATACTAGACAATGTACCCTCCCCAATAAACATTACAAGACAATAACATTACTCTGGTTGTCCTACCTGTGAGGTAGGGCTCTGTGCCCATCCTCTGTACTCAGAGTCCTGTTCACTACTGTCTGTGGAGACGCCAGGTTGCTGAAGAGGCCCGTTCCCCGCCGGTGGGGGTTCAGCATGGGCTGTGGTGTGTAGCGGCGCTGGGGGGCCCTGGCCTCCCCCTCCCAGTCAAACCGGTCCAGCTCCCTGCGGGCCTGGAGCAGGCTCTGGAATAGCATTCCTGTGTAGACCTGAGGGCTCGCATTCTTGGGAAAGGACAAGTGAGAAGAGATTAGTTTCCTCACAAAGTCACTTTCCTCATATAACGTATTTCAGTCCTCCAGCCACTAGGGGTCAGAGTTCTTTGACAACTCTCTGAAGCTGATGAAAAACTATATCCCAATATGTGAAATACTAACATAAGGAAATAAAAGTCTCAGCTCTTCAGCTGGATGCATTTTTTTCGACATCAACATCATATAAACCAATCAAAGAGATGGGAGGCCCTAGAGGACAATTTTTGCTAAATTATACTTGCCTGACTAAAAGTAGTACCATACCATTTCTGCTAATGAATAAAATCTCTTATAACAATATGCATCACTGAAAACAATACTAGAAATCATAACAAAGTAGTTACCTTAGTTTACAAAGTATATATAACATATTCTGAAGTCAAGATGAGACAGAGGATTAAAATACAACTTGACATCTACAGCATGAATCGTGATCATTCATTCCCACTCCAAAACTACAATCCATGTTTAGTTTTGCACACTTTGGGAAATAACTTGCCACCATGAAAGATCAGGGCATCTGATCTCAACCTCACCATTAACAACAACATCACAAAGTAACAAAGTGACTGAACATTATTTACCTGAATGTGTGTGACGCTCACGGCCTGGTTCGTGACCATCTGTGAGCTCACGCAGGGTCGTACCTCCTCTCCTGGCCGGTGGCCATTGGGCTGCAGGGGAGAGGCCAGCGAGGTCACACAGATGGGCAGGGAGGAGGAGAGCGAGGTTGGAACAACCTACAGAAAAAACATTCGGATCAGTAGGCTCAACATAAGAATGGAATATGTTATGCATTTTTTCTGTGTTAATCATCACAAACAGCATAACTATTCATGGACACATTTTTCCAACATCCAGACAGACAGATAGATATTTTATTTATCCTGAAGGAAAATAAAGTGTGCATTAGCTTATACAATATGCACACAGACACACAGTTTTATGTCAAGATTTTGTGACCCAAACTATGTATTTTGAAGTTCAAATGGACGAACGGATGGACAGACACGGACAGACACAGACAGACAGACAGACAGACAGACAGACAGACGGATAGATAGACTTCAATCATACAATATGTAGAGAACACTAAATCACTAACCGTAGTCCAGCTGGAGTGGCTACCCAGGAGCACTGAGTCTGGCTCCAGCAGGGGCTTTGTGCAGGACTGTGGGTACTGGGACAGGGGAGAGCTGATGGGGGTTTGGAGGCTGCAGTCTGGGGGCACAATACACCAGCATGAGCACAGGCACAGGCAATGCAATAATGGTACATTGTTATGTATTCAGGACCATCGGGACCACTATATCAGTGATGAGCAACCTCGCTTCAGTAGCTAAAATCCAATACCACATATTTGCTCCAGCCATTCACAAAATCAGGTGATTCTAACAAGCAGGTAATTAGGTAGTTAGGTAACTTCTTTGAGCACATAGTTAGAATCAGGTGATTTGTAATATGTGGTGCTGGATTGTACCATCTGAATTTAGGTTGGTCATCACTGCACTACATAAAAAAATCCCAATTTCTGTCTTTTTAACATTTCCTATGTGTTTCTAACACTCCATAATGATGCACCCATTTTTGTGGCATTACACAAGCTCTTGCTGGATGAAGATGAGTACAATATTGTGTGTAAAGCCATTACTGCTCTGCTATGAACAACATGCTGTGTGCTTGGATGGCTTCGCTCACACTACATCAAAAAGTGTTACTGAGACAAAATGGGGGTTCCACGTGAGTGAGGTTACGGAGGACAGAGTTTGTTTTTAACTGAAGCGGAAGTCACTGTAAAGAAGACCACCGGCAACCAGGCATAAGCTTTGCTGAGAAATCTCAACCCCACATCAATCATTTTTAGATTCGGTGTTTCCACCCCAAAGGTGCAAACAAAAGGAGATACGGTAAATGTGCAGCACCTACACCTACTGTAGATTCTAAATTAATATATATATATATATATATATATATATATATATATACAACCTTTAGAGGCAAAAATAAAATTTGTTATTAAATTTGAGTTATCAGAATGTTTCTCGCTGAAAAAAAATTAACTGAACAGTATTTTATTTGTCACAAACACACCCACTCCAACATGGAGATGTGTTAGGAAGAGTCCGTTAAGGGGGGGGGGCACATTGAACAATAATCAAATTTCACACTTTAATGCAGTGAAACCTCACACTTATGTAGTACTTTCCACTGGAATTTATTGCATCATATATATAGCTTCACTAATTTCGGTCAATGGCGTCGTTTCCACCCCGTCACTGTGGTGTAACAGCCCCCCCGTGTGTGTGTGTGTGTGTGTGTGTGTGTGGTTGCAGAATGAATAACAAAAGAGTGGCAACGTGACCACCAGGCGTCATTCCACAGCCCGGCCTAGCGGGGGACGATTACACCCACAGCCTCAAACCCACCCACCCCGGGATCCGTGGTTTAGATGGTCTGTCTGTCTAAGGGCCTATGTGAAGGTTAAAAGAGGGACACACCAGAATCCATATGCATACAACCATCCATGCAATTTAAGCTTGTAAGACTAGATATACATGTCTTTGATGCATCTTGGTGTCTCAGCTAACTTCTTTGAATCTTCATTTGGATATCCAAGTTAGACTGAAGACATATGAAGACATATGACATGAAATAAAACCCTGGCTTTGCCTTGGATTGGCTTTGGCATGCTGCTACCTTACTTGGACCTACTGTTACGAAGCAAACACAAATACAAAGCACTTCCATGTCGGCTGCTTCAGTACATGTATGTTTACGAAATGCGCTGAGACCAAAAAGGGTTCTTTTACCGCTAACAACAATCCACATATATATTGAAATGTCCTCATTTATTTACTAGTTCAAAATAATTTCTTGCCATTTAAGCACATTGTATCGAAACTATATGCAGAACACTTTTGTGGAACAACTTAAACAAAATAACACAAAGAACCTTTAAAACCATTAAAAAAATACTTGTACTAGAAGTAGCCAGTGTAAGGTCTTACTTTGTGCCTGCCCTCACAGCGGCGGTTTTAGATGAACAGATACATCAGGCCATCCACTGACCTGACCTACTTTCTTCATTTGTACTTTCCGAGGACCAAAAAATGCCTTTTACAATATCTACATACCCCACTAACTATGACGGCTGCATACTGCATGCTGTATACTGCAGAAAAGCCACATCTGAATGTCACATCAATGAAAATGCTACGTGACTGATACACTGCTCAGTATAAACTGATGTAAGTCATAACTGAATGTGTAACTTCTTTAAACAACAACAGGCGATCAACGGTTAATGACAGTTTGTAACATTATTCTGTCCGAGCACATGATGAAAGGATGATCTTTTATATTGTAGTCTCACTGAATCAAATGTGAGAGAGGATTAGACACAACTCACTGTAAACCAACAGTTCATTTCAGATTAAAACTTAATTTTAATCTGTGACCATCTGTGGATTAAAAAAAATCCCCTATGATAATAAAACCTCTGAACGTACAGTAAGACATGTTACGTAAATGTGATTTGTAATGTACTTTCACTACCATGCAATTTCTTAATTAATTTAGTTAGTACTGAAACCCCTCATAACCAACATATTTATGTCATTTAAGTGGTTTAAAAATTTAGCAGACATTTTACACTTTGTACTCATCGTGGGATTCTTATTTGATGGCAATGTTCTAACTACCTGCCCTGCTTCACCACAGTTACAGATGTTTAGATAAGTAAGACAAAGCCCCTGACCCACTTTATTTACGTGTGCCATTTTAGATTCTCTCTCTCTGTAGCGGTATTCAAGATCTTAGCATTAACACACTATGTTATTAATTAGCTTGTATTGTACTGTATATGCAACATTAGTTTGTATGATACTGTATATGCAACACATGTCTGCATGTGGAGATTACTCAGCAGAAAAAAATGCCTCCTTAACGTGAGCAGTGCACTAATCACTAGGTCAGAACAGGGGAAAGTTAAAAATATGTCATCTGTTTTGATGAAGAAACCACACTGAATTGTATTAGGAATTGTATGTGTACTAAGGTGTTATAAGAGTGCCTTCTTCAACTGCAGTTGAGTCTGGTCTTGTAGAAGTTTGTCTCACAACTTGACCAAGGTGACACGGCCTGGAACACAACTCAAGTGTGACTGTAGATTGTTATGTGCCCGAGAACCAAAGGCTGCAAGGGTAGCTGTCTATCTAAAACCTGTGCACACCTTGACAGAAGTAATGGTCATCTTTTCTTTTTTATATCACTGATCCTGTCCTTATCCCTACATATTATTTCTCTGTAGCTATGTATGGAAATGTATACCTCTGTGTAACACATCATTTCACTTGTACATTTTGCAGTGCAGTTGAAAGATAGGTTAGAATGTTTAGAGGCACTCAGTTAAACTATCATATCAACTATTCCAGTGTGCATTGTATTGAAGTGTGACAGGGCAAGTGCATTCAACCTAGGAAGCAAGCTAATTAATGCACCTTGAGACTTGAGACACATTTTACTAAATTGTTGTCCACTGTCTATCTTGTACAAAGCATTGTATGTCGCCGTTTATGTTATTTTTAAGAAAACAAAAAAAAAACTACTTGGTTTAACTAGTAATCTATTTAGCTAACACCTGCTTGTGAGCATGGTGCCGACAGAACAGAGCATGGTGCTGACAGCTAAGTTATCTAGTTAGCTTAGCTAAGGGGTTTGTTGCAGTTCACTGTGAAAACTGTTACTGATACTTTTATACACTTTTGAACCTGGGGCACAAAATTGACTGGTAAAAATAACCACTGTGTTTTATGAGTTCTTTACATGCTTCACAAGTTAGCGCTTAAGTTCATTATAACATGCTAGAAAACTAGTTACCTATTTACTCTAAAATACGGTGTAACCTGACACAGTTTCATTACCTTAGCCTCGTAGTCTATTCCCATTTAACCAAAGCCAAGTCACGTTTAGAATTATGAGTAGAAGCATAGACAAGCCACACCATGACCCACTAAGACAGCTGTGGATACTGTGGCCTGTGTGTGCCCTCGAAAATGCTCAAACACAAGGACACAAGGTTATTCATTTGTCCTACACAGGAAGGGTTATGTAGTTAAACAGATAGGTGATGTTCTACTTAGGTCTGATGGTGATTAGTCACTATTAAAAAAAATGCACGCTCCAAAAAGATGTAATGACCTGTGTTTGTGACATGTATCTGTGTTTTACAAGCCAAAAATTTCGTGAAACTTATTATTAAAAACCCAATTTATTATTAATATCCCAGTTTCCTTACACCATTGTGTTTGGATCACTGTACAGGTAGACTTTAGTAAGCTCTGGTTTAGTGCCTGTGATAATAAAGAGCAGCGTAACTTTTGGTGACTTGGCTAACTGATTACACTGATGTGCCATTAGCAAAACACACACACACACACACACACACACACACACACACACACACACAGAAGACTTAGGCTGAATCTGAATGTTTACTCATTCATTACATAATTAACTATGTAGGGAACAAAACAATGTAACAACAATGTAAAAACAATGTACACCCCATTAAGTGCACTATGTAGGGAACGAGTGAACATTTCGGATTCGGCCTTAGTCTTCCAAACATGAACACTTGAGCATGTTACCTGCACTCCCATAGTCGCTGTGCTGGGCCGAGTCAGGCTGCTTCAGGTGGAACTCCTCCTCCTCTGGGTAAAGCATGGAGTCTCTGGACGGGTGCGTTGGAGGCGTCATGTCCCTGGCCCTGACTGGCATGTCCACCGACTGCTGCTGCTGTGGCTGCTGCTGCAGCCAGTGGGGCAGTGGGAATTTGGCTGTGAGTGTGGGCGATTGGCTGGTAGCTGGGTAGAAGGGCTGCAGAGCAGGGAAGAACTGCAGTGGGCCACAGCTGAGGTCCATCTGGTGCTGGGGGCCAGCGGGAATCGGCGGCTGAGGGGCCGGTAGGTGGACCCGCCTGGGCGGAGAGGTGGAGGTGGTGGTGGCCGGGGCAGCCGAAAGGGGAGTCGGGGGAGGGCTGAGGACGTGAGGGAAGGGGAAGGACGTGGCCAGCGAGGGCAGAGGGATGTCAGCGATAGCGGCAATGTCCGAACCCCCGACCATGCCCGCTCCTTTTATCCCGAAGAAGCCGTTGGCATCGGCGTGGTGCCTGGCTAAGCTGCGCCGGAAGAACGCTTCTGAAAAAGAGTCCAGCTTTTGTTGGTGATGACCACCTCCTGCACCTCCCAGCTCACCACCACCTCCACCACCACCACCACCTCCTGCTTCCCTGTATCCCTCCAACCCTTCTTGGTAGATGGAGGTCCAGTCCTCCCGGAACTCCTCCATGTGGTGGTTCCTGGCCCTGGGTATGGATGGCCCCATGACAGCAACAGCAGAGGAGGAGGATGAGGAGGAGGAAGAAGCTGATTGCACCCCCCATCCAAGAGGGCTCCCCTGCGGCTCCAGTCCGGCTACGGAGTAACACTCACTGGCCTCACCGTCCACCCCACCACCTTCCACAGCCTCCTCAAACTGGCTCCCTCCCAGCGCCAAGGCTGAGCAGTGGTTGAAGGGGTCCCTGGAGGGTTTCGGAGGGTGGTGACCCAGGGCTCTGGACATGAAAGCCTGTAGAGGGTGGCCTTCGGCCGGCTGGAATGCTGACTGGTCCCCCATCAGTGTGTGACAGAGAAAAGTGAAAGTGTGTGTGTGTGTGTGTGTGTGTGTGTTAGAGAGAGAGCGATAGAGAGTGAGAGACAGAGAGTAGAGGAGAGCTGACGGGTTACTCTGAGGACCAGTCAGAGATACATAGCAAAAACCTGCATGGCAAAGAAGAGAAAGAAACAAAGAAAAAGACAAACTCTTAAAAATAAATAAACTATTAAAACTGCATTAATTAATTTTGGCCTTGAAGACATCTTACCATAATCGTGACATCGTCAAACAGCATCACACAGAAATTCTAACACACAGAAGTCCTAAACCTTGTTTTTCTGTTTTCTAAACATGACATGCTGTGTTCTGTCTTTTTTATCTATGTTCTGATGCAGTCTCATGCACAACTATCACCCTGTCCACAATGACGGTGACAGACGAGGTGATGAATAGAGAGAGAGAGAGAGACAGGGAAAGAGAGAAGGAGACAGAGATGGCACGATAGAGAACAGAGGCAAAAAGGCAGCGGTAAACGATTGGCGTCAACTATGGTCGCTTTGCCATCTTATCTGTTCGTTTTCTTTTTTTTTTGTTCTTTTTTTCTTTCATGTACAGCTTATCTCTCACACTCACCTCTGTCATCTCTTCATTCAACATCACTTCTTTCCTCCCCTCTTCATTTCTGTTCCCCGTTTGTTTTTTCTATCCTTCAGTCTTTCACTGTTTCACTCTTCTGTTGTTTTCTGCCCTTTGTCAGTTTATGAGGTTTGTGCCATCTGGGTGTTTCGTGAGAGTCTTCTTACTCTCTCACCTATACTACTAAACTCAAGTGAAACTTCATGCTGACACACGTGTGAATACACTCCTTCTTTCTCTCTCTCTCTCTCTCTCTCTCTTTCTCTGACTCGCGCTCTCTCTCTCGCTCATCTTTTTGTCTTTCACAAACACTTGTGCACATGCGTGTTTTCATTCGCAGAGTCGCACACACTTATATACATTGTTCAGAATGTGTGAAAACACACACAGAATCACACTCACACACACAAACAGACACACACAGACACAGGTGGCAGAGGATCAAAAGGTAATGTGACAGTTGTCACTCCTCTTCTCTTCAGCACCCCAATGACAACCACATCCTGAGGAAATAGTCACGGATCTCCCCTCTCCCTCCCTCCCTCCCTCTCTCTCTCTCTCTCCCTCAGCTTTGTCTTAATCTGTCTTTTTATCTCTTCATTTCCCTCTCTCTCTCTCTCTCTGCCTCTCTCTCTCTCTCTGTTGTTGTCTTCATGTCTATCCTGTGTCACCTCAGTCTGTCTATTTTTAAACTTCTCTCTCTCTCTCTCTCTCTTCCCTCTCATTCTTGCTCTCCTCTCATATCTATCTATCATAAATATATATATATATGTGTTAAAACGCTGGCCACCCTCACTTATTAATCTGACTCAGAGGTGTGAAGAGCCGTACCATCTGTGTGTATGTCTGTGTGTGAATGCTAAATGACTACTACGTGATTTGTTCTCTTCTCAGTCAAGGTCATCGTTTCCATGTGTGGTGACCAGTGAGACCTATTTGTCTTTCGTGGGGTGTGTGTGAGTGTATGTAATTCTGTGTGTATGTCTGTATGTCTGTGTGTGTGTGTGTGTGTGTGTGTGTCTGTGCGTACATCTGTGTGAGTGTGAGTGTGAGTGTAAGTGTGTGTCTGTGTGTACATCTGTGTGAGTGTGTGTGTGCACAAACACACGTGTGCATGTGTGTGTGTGTATGTATGTATAAACACGTGTATGTCTGTCGTGCACATTGTGTGTGTGTGTGTGTGTGTGGTGTGCGTGTGTATAAGCATGTGCATGTATCAGCACGCCTGTGTGTGAGTAAGCATGTGTGTGTGTGTGTGTGTGTGTGTGTGTGTTTCATCTACACAGAGTGTATGTGGCTTGAATGCTGAGGTGTGTACAATGGGGCCATTAGGTACGTGTGGGTGCGGGTGCGTATGAGAGAGTGTGAGCGTGAGCGTTTGCGTCTAGAGAGCTGCTTCCTGTCTTACTGCAATGGTTTTTTAGTTGCGTGTGTGTGTGTGTGTGTCTGGGTGTGTACTTGTATATGCGTGGGTGTGTGTGTGTGTGTGCTTAAACACGTGTGCTTATGTGTGTGAATACGGGTTTGTGTGCAAATGTGAGTGTGTTTGTGTGTGTTTAGATGTGTGTGTATGTGTGCATGCTTGTGTGTGTTTGGGTGAGTGTGTATGTTTGTGTTTGTGTGTGTGTGTGTGTGTGTGTGTGTGTGTGTGTGTGTTTGGGTTTGTGTGTGCGTGTATGTTTGTGCTTGTGTGTGTTTGAGTGGGTGTGCATGTTTGTGTGTGTGAGACTGTGAATGTGTGTGTGTGTGTGTGTGTGTTTGTGTGTTTGTGTTTGGGTTTTTGTGTGTGCGTGTATGTTTGTGCTTGTGTGTGTTTGAGTGGGTGTGCATGTTTGTGTGTGTGAGACTGTGAATGTGTGTGTGTGTGCGTGTGTGTGTTTGTGTGTGTCTAATTGTGTAGGTGGACCCAACAGCGCTTACTCAAGCTAGAGTCTCTGGTTTCCTGCCTCCAGCTGACAGGAAGTGAACCATAAGAGAGCAGGAAGTGAACCAGGGAAGCCTCTGTGTACCCCGCCTCCACGCACAACAGTCTATCCCTCCATCTCTCTCTCTCTTTTCTTCTATCTATCCTTCTATCTCTCTCTCTATCTCTCTATCTGTGTCTCTTTGCAACCTATTCTCGCCCACGCTCTATATGTAACTAAGAGTGTTCCTCCATACGTCTCTAAACCACCTTGTTTGTCAGCCTTAACCACCACAAACCCTTTTCTTCACCCACGCTCTTGCAGGGGTCTATTCCTCCTCACCTTCTTTCTCGCACTCTCTTCACTCGCTCTATCTCTCTCTCTCTTTCTTTCTTTCTTTCTCTGTCTCTCTTTCTCTATCTTTTGCCTACAAAAGATCTTAAAAGGTTACCATTTTGCTTCATCTGACAGACTGACAGACACATTAAAGGTTTAATATTTAATATGCACACCAGACAGCAGATGCTACTTGGATGGACTGTGAGATGAAGGGCATTATATATATATATATATATGAACATGAAAAGTGGTAGCGTATAGTACAGAGCTGGAAACCTTCGCATTCATTACAAGTATGTGTGGTCATTTCCAAAAATGCCAAGTGATATTGCCTGACAGGAAAAATGATATCACTTTGTCCTTGAGGTTTGCTATTTGAATTTGTTCTACAGTGAGTCAGTGGTTTCCTAATGTTTAACTGCCGTGCATACCCCCTGCTCCACGGACAGCTTTTTGTAGCAATTAATATCATTAAATAACTTTTGCTGTAAAACACAACCCATAAACTTATATTGGTAGATTATACTGACAATTAGGAGACACTGTGGATAGTTTGGGTGTGAGATTTTGTCCCTTTGTCCACGTCTAATACCTCAACTTGATGTGGGGTTAGTAAGGTGCTGAGGACCCAATTCACAGACTTATTTTGCGTGCCACCTAGAATTGATCAACGTACTGTACGTTCCGAGGTTTTTCGTTCCTCAGTTTGACAACCACTTGATCTACAGGTTATGCTTACAAACAATACACTCGCAAAAAGGAATAGCACTAGGAATCATGATCGTGAGTCTATGATTTAAACATTTCTTGATTGTTTTGTGACTGAACTACATTTAAAAGTGCATATGAAGTTTTGTATTAGGGAAGCAACAGTGATTCTCTGTTTATTTAATGAGTGGTTGGATGCCCATCAATAAAACAAAGAGGACTGACTAGGGTTGTCTGGCCAAAATGATTTTTCACTGCCCATCATTTCTCTTGGAGGTTTTTTTATGGATCAATTAAAAAGTCTTCATAATGTTTTATGAAACTGAGCCCTGACAAGCCGAGAGCAGACAAATAACCAGAAACATGATCAGTCAAGAATAAAATCATATTTCACCATCTCACATTCATTCTCCGTGTATTAAGAAATACTACAACAGGTGAATGCTAAAATCTTGCCATGTATTAAGAAATACTACAACAGGTGAATGCTAAAACCTTACATAAGTCACCACAACAGCCGAGGCTACTGGGCATTACACAGTAGCCTGTGTATTTCTTTTCATGAGCTGGGCCTCATTACAAACTAATAAAAAGTAAAGCATAAAACCAATTTTAAAAAATGAAGGCACTGTGCTCCATGGATCTTTCTACATTGGTTTAACTTCATAAACAACACCATGATTCTACAATAGTGCGAGTTATACCATAAAAAGATATGTGCAGCATGTGTACACACATGAGCACAGATGCTTCTTTCCAGCCACTCTTTACTCATCTATCTTCCCACTTTTCAGTTTATGAAAGCTGAACAAAACAAAACATTAGTTTTTTTTTCATTCTCCACCATACCAATTCCCCTATCCCTAATTACAGTCTTTGCCATTTCACTCCATAATAACCGCCCCATTCATTTTCACATCAGTTTCTGTCCGCAGTCATTAAAAACAGCATATTCAATTATAGGCTGTTTGTTTTCGGATCGGCGTGGGCCGACCAGTTCTTCTTTGCGGTAAACATTAAATATGAATTATTGGCAGTTTAATGATTATTGAATACGGCTGAGGTAATTATCATTGTAAAGTAAATGTCAGCTAATGGCCAAAAACCAATTGGAGTGATAAATTCATTTCTGCAGTGCTGGCTGAAGCTACAAATCCAATAAAGGGAGGAGATGATCACCAGCCTCATTTTACATCACCATTAACAGAAGCATTATAAGAAAAAAAAGCATTTAATAAATCTATTTTAAATTATATATACATTTCTTTACTTTTCTTTACATGCATACCAGTATTACTCAGTTAGTGTCTGCATATGTGCGTGCGTGAGTCAATATGAATGTGTCTATACACATATGTCTGTGTATTTGTCTACTTGTGTATGCGATTTACTGGTGCACATGTCTCATACGTGATTGTTTGTTTGTGTATGTGCCAGTAAATCTGTCTCTTTATATTTGCATTTATCACAGTTGTGTGTGTGGGTGAGTGCTTCTGTAAATATGTGTCTGCATGTACACATCTGTGTGTTTGAACCCAGTGCGTCTTTATGTACGCATCTGTGTGTGTTAACTCAATTTGTGCGATTGTGTGTATGTGTATGTGTGTGTGTGTGTTTAGTAATGTAATGGTCACTTTTAAATATGTTGTGCCCAGTGAACAAATACATATAATATTCCTCATCTATAATTATAATATTCTATGAGAGCCCCCCAACAGAGCTGATGGAATGGTCCTACATTTCTGTCTCATAACTGTGTCCCTCACGTCCCTCATCATTCTCTGCGTACATCAGTTAGAAGCAACATTAAATATACAGACACGACACCGACTTCACTACAAAGCTGTCATGTAAAGTGGTTTCTATTACCACACCTATACTTCCAGTGTTTTTTTTTGTTTTGTTTTCATTTTCATTTTTCATATTTAGCCAGAAAAGCCTTAGTCTCAAGCCCATTGAGGCTTGAGACTAAGCGTCTTTTCTGCCAGAGAGTCCTGGTCAAAATGGTGGCAAACAAAAAACTCTTAACGCTACTTCAGTGCCTGAGGTAATTCTAGAATTTTACAAATTCAGTTATAACTCCCCTCATGAACATTCTCCATCCTTAGCTTATCAATCAGCCATTTTTCTAACTTTCAACCTATTTTCATTCTTGTTACAACCAGAGTGAGACTGTAGTGTAGGCCTAGTAGTTTGAAGACGACACAGGTTAATAGTTAAGTAATAAAAAACCCCGCTACACAGGAGGACATGAGGGTGGGGTGATTTTTTTTTTTGCTTTGCCAGTCTGTTTGGGCCATGCAGTGTGTTTTGACAAAATTGTCATGCTAATCTGGTGGTGAGCATAATATGAATGAGAATGTAGTCGGCGCAGAGAGAAACCTCACGATTAGCATAGACTGCAGGTATCGCCCACGGTCCGAGGGCGGACTGCTAGCCCACAGATTTACCCAGACCTCAGAATCTACCTAGACTAGAGAAACACCTCTCCTACTATGAATGAAAGCGCAATAAAATCAAATACCTAATTCATGACAGGTTGCATTTTTTTTTCTTCATCTTTCAACACTTCCAACTTCAACATAAAATGCATTTAAGGGTGCATATGATACAAAACAAGATGGCCTCTGAGCTTTCATGTGTCATAAAGCCAGTTTTAAACTGGGTGTCATGAAAAGACAGTCTGATGGAGGAAGGCTGAGCTAGAGAGAGAGAATGTGAGAGAGAGGGAGAGAAAGACAGAGACAGAGACAGAGAGGTGGGCTGACAAGCGATGTAAGAGGGAGGAAAAGTTGGGGACCGGGAGTGTGGAGGAGGAGGGGTGGCTGCCGGTATTTCTAGTTTTCTCTCAACAGGCAACAGAAAGCCATATAAAAAAACAACGACAAAACAAAACAAGGGTGGGGGAAGGCAGCAGAAGCTTCTGGACTTTTTTTGGTCTCCGTGCCTTTAATCACTCATGTTTTTGGCAAACTGAGCTGCATGCAAGACGCCGCTGTGGAAAAACAAACAGTAAATGAGGCGACCGTCTGTCACGCTTCACAGAAGGTTTGGTGAGAGGAAAAAAAATAACACCAGCAGGATGTGAAATTCATGACTTATCATGGAAATTGGGTCTGGTTGATCACAGCCAAATCCCCCTTTAGTTCCTGGTAAAGCATGGCACCAAAAAGCAAAAAAAAAAAAAAAACCAAACAAACAAGCAGAGGATTTCACATCCCCAAACACTACAAATTGAGTAATCAGTGATCACTGCTCACCTGATTTGCGATTAAGCTTGCTTCTCAGATACAGAAAAATACGAGACTCTAAAGAGTGTACTTGTGGCAATCACGTCAGGGCCGTAAGTGCTGGACTCTGGGCCCTATATGCATGCGGCCTCGGTGGGCCCCCTTCTTTTCTATATTTCTCATGCATTTGGCTTGCCAGGGTCCATACCGCCACTGGGGCCCCCAGCAAGACAGTTACACTGCCCCCCCCCCCCCCCCACACTTCCACATCCCTGAGGACATCATGTTCTCTGTTTGGAATCATAGGTGGGAGAGGGGACTGGGGGGGTCTTATTCTTTTTAAGTTGCAACTTATCTGATAAAATGAATGAAAGTGCAAAACTGATATGTATTTATCTATGAAATAACATTACCAATAAATATAAATGCAGCATCTGTTTAACTGGACTGCGTTGACGCAGGCCTTATTGACGCACTGGTCTGTGGGCAGTCCATTCTTTTTTATCACCGTTAAGGGTGCCGAGTCATTTTTTCCAGTATATTTAGAGTGAACCGCAAGGAAAGGATTACCTTGTATTATTGTGCTGAGCAACCATTTCTTGCCAATACTGTTACAGTCCATCATCTACTGTCCATCATGATATAAATGACAGTCAGTTTACTCGCGCATAACAGGTAGTTCAACCATTTGGTATGACATTGTTGATAGTGCAAATATGAGAAGCCTGGACACACACATGCACAAATATGAGAAGCCTGGACACACAATTGTATCCCATTAAAGTCAATTACTGTATTGCACTTCTGGCACATGCAATGTGGCGACTCCAAGTTTTGTATGTATATGTCTGTGTGTGTGTGTGTGTGTGTGTGTGTGTGTGTGTGTATGTGTGGTGTGCATGCACGCTCATTTAATTGTGTGTGATATTGTGTGTGTGTGTGTGTGTGTGTGTGTGTGTGTGTGTTAAAAAAAAGCCATATCTTCTCCATCCAGCCTTGCTAGCCTAAACTTTATGTGTTGAAGTGTAGGATGAAGATGTTGATGGAGCAGTCAGCTAAATTATAAATAACACCACCTTAAAACTGCTTTGATTAGAAATCTACAATTCTCAGATAAGGACATGTATGTTCACCGATATAAAAATGCAATACAATTGCAGCCCACTGACCATTTACCATGTACCAAGTATGGAGCGGTCGACTAAATTATAAATAGAACCTTAAAATGCAAACTGCTTTAGTTAGATATCTACAATAATTATCAGATAGGGACATGTTTATTAAGTCATGTCTGCCGATATAAACCCGCAATATAAATGCAGTCCACTACCAAGTATGGGCACTATGCAGCACAGAGTGTAGCATACTTAAAATTATGCAAAGGAACAGGTGAGCTTGAACGTGCTCTTATGCCTGAGTCACTTGATGACAAATTAGTCTATGTGGGTAACAATAGCAATGTCTCAGCTCTGCAAAAAAATGCAAATATCACTAAAAAAAATGTTAAACACGATTAAAAGTGGTCATAGTATGATTGTGATTTCCTCTTTCTATGGTAATTATTGTTATAAAGTGACTTCTGATTTAGCAGATTCTGAATCTGAATCTGCTGAAAATTAAAGCGCTATTTTAATCAATTAAGGGTTCTTTGTCATGTAACGTATTTAAAAAAAACTTTGCTTTTACTATTATAAATTTCCTAAACATACTACTACGCTACTGTTAGTTCACCTAGAAAATAAGACTCAATTAAAATAAATGTTCAGATAAGCTAATGGTAGAAGTATTGTAAAATTGTGTTGTCAGGTGCCATTTATCATGGTGTACTTTCCGCATTGGACAAAATGTCCGGTCCTAGACGCCCCACACAGACATGTACACTGCAAACACCGCTAGCTCTGTACTGGGTCAACATTTCTCACACAGTAACATAAACATCCCATTACATACCCTGTATTTTTATTCGTATACTTCTATGTAAACAACTATACACATTTTTAACAACGTACATCTCATTTATCCGGTATGTAGTTTTTTAATAAACGCCCTTATCGTTATAATATATTGCGTAATATACCTTTCATTTCCAAAGCGAAAATACAACGTGGCACTTAACTGCACTACAGTAATAATTCACTACTCTTAAATTACTACACTTAAACTAGCCACTGCTTCCTGAAACATTACGTTCAAAAAGCCCTTCGTCATGTCCAGCTGGTTCTGCAGGGGTTACGCATCTGCCATAGTTTCGCACTTAAAGTGACTCATAGTGCTATAAAAGACTACATGTAGCAGCTAGCAACTGATTTTGAACACTGTATTCATCTGACCACTGGCAATTAGGTCTGTGTTTCTGTAGGTTAGCCCTTGGCTTGCTCCTGTGCTGGTTCTGAGCTATGAGCTTCACCCAGAGACCTCATTGACAGGCCCGCCAAATAGGCCTTTGTGACACATTGGGCATATATAGAACCACTGTCTTGCCAGAGCCATGATTAACAGTTGTGAATGCTAGCAATGTGTTGTACAGTGAAAATGGGAATACAGATTGTTTTTTTGTTTGTTTGTTTTTTTTTGACAAGCAAAGCCCAACACAAGACACAGAACAGCAGGATTTCCCACGAATTTCAACCATCAGCGAGACTGAGGGCCTAAACTACTTGTAACTAGTTTGAGACAACACATTCTCTAGCATTTGTCTATTCGTCAGCTCACAAAACTTTCACTCAAATGAAATGTATTTATAAGGCCTTTTGATGTGTGATGTTTCTAAACGGCGCAGACTTACCTTTTACTACTATCCAGGCCAGGCCACAGGCAACCGATAGATCTGTGACAGGAGTCCTCGGGTATGTACAAGCATGCGTATGAGTGACGGAGATAGAGAGGGAGAGAGAGAGAGAGAGGGAGAGAGAGAAAGGGAGAGAGAGAGAGAGAAAAAGAGATAGAGAGAAGCAGACTATGCAGGGGCGGAGAGAGTAGTAGGTTGGTTTGTCGGAGGGAGCCTGGCGGTACCTCTCTGTTTCTCTGATCTCTCAAAGACTTTGTCATTGCGATCCTGGAAACAGAAAACGAAGAGAGAAACATCGCACAGAAAAAGGGCACATAAAGAAAGCGTATAGACACACACACGCACACACACCGCTTTAACCTAGACCTCAGTGACATTTTTCAGTCTGACTAACCGGCTGCTCTCATCTTCACCTCCTCAAGCAGGGCTTCATGTGTGTGTGTTTTAATTCAAACACTATCCTAAGCAGATATGTGCCTTTGTGTGTCACCCTGCTCCCATGCCAAAAGCAACACAATTCTATACCAAATGATCTTTTCTGCCTACAGATCGACAACAATAACACTACTATGCAATGCTTTTAAAAGATAAAAAAGCTTTTTTTACCATTATGCAATGGTATCACACTAATCCAAATACAATACTTGTAATGACTGTAACAGTACCATCAGTGATAATACTGACAATGGTGAAACACTATAATGTTATGCTAACACTACTGATCGTGAGAAAGATTACAAGCGAAGATCAGTATTAACTGAGATCAAAGGTGAGGATGTTTGAGGGTTTGTTTGCCATATCTCACAGGTAAAGCAACAAAAAAGCAAGATGGAGATGTTGATAAGGGTGATGAACTTTATCCCGGCAGGAGGGGGTGTTTGTGGTAGTGAAAGCTTCCGTGGGACTGGTGACAGTAATGTGTGTGTGATGCTAATGCTGATAGCAGGGGCACCGACTGAATGTCAGTGTTTTTGACCCAGTAAAACTGAGAGACAGGCATGACTGTGCATCGCCGAAAGCTCAGTTTCACATCTGTTGCCAGAAAGAGAGACAGAAGGAGAGAGACGGGGACAGAGAGAGAGAGAGAGAGAGAGAGACAGAGAGACAGAGAGAAAGAAAGAGCAAGAGAGACAGACAGAAAAAGGGCAGTGAGACAAACAAAGACACAGAAAAAGAGAGAGACAAAGACAGAGAATGGGAGAAAGCGAGGGAAGAGGAGTGGATGGATACTCATTCTCTCCATCATCCTTTTACATTAGGAAGGTCTGAACATGCAGCAGAGAATGCAGAAGTTATGAGGAAGAAACAGGAAGAATGAAGGAAGATTCACAGGAAAGGGGGACCAACTACAGGAGTTCGCTATGACGACACAGATAGAGGTAGAGGTAGGAAGGTATGTAGGTAGGAATTTATTAACATGGCACATTTCTATGCACAGAGTACCACATGATGCACTTTAAAAGGAAAACAAATGATCAAAAAAGACAACATAAAATAGCTCACTGTCTCTGTACTGAAGTTCTGTAAAGTCCATGAGTGCTAATGAATGCGTGAAAAACATGTCCACAAATACACCAATCTGGCATAACTGCTTGTCGCTATGACTACACAGATGGAAATTGGGGTAGCCAAAAGAAAACAGGGGATGGGCATTAAAAAGGGAAATAAAACTTGTTACTATAACTATTTGCTGTTAAAAACCTTATAATTGTTCCCAATAGGAAGAGTCTTGCTAATTTGTTATTTCTTTGGATGCATCCTGTCAAAAATGGTGAACTGGTATTGCGACAATGGCATCTGATAATCTTACAGTAATCGTGTGCCTGAAAAGAAAAAGCTAGTAATTTGCTTTTTGGTAAGAGAAATTATTCTACAGACCCTAAATGCTGTGCATCAATGATCTATGAATGAATCACCTGTCAACGCTTTCCTAAAAGTTAATCACTGACTTTTTACTCCCTGTCATAGAAATTACCAAACGTTTCCTCACCCTCAGTCTCAGACTATCTAACACTATTATATGTGAGTTAACAGAGCGACAATGGATCAAAATAGCCTATTTCACGTAAGATCTCTCTTGGCACATCTTCTTGTAACCTAAAACACAGTGTCTGTGGCCACAAACACAACACACCTTATAGACATTGCTGACACGCAAAACATGAATGCAATATTAAAGACATTTTAGGTAATAGAGAAAGGAGCTGGATGGGAGAAAGTCCAGTGATAGGAATCTTTAAACACTAGACATCTGCAAATGATACTGTTGCACTGCATTCATTTTGCAGTAATCTTCTCCATAATACACGCTCTTATTGAATTAAATCGGACCATGAATGAGCTATCTTCACTGGTTGTAACATTTATTCCTGGGCTGTAAATAAATAAAATAGAGAAACGTGATTTGATTATTTAAAACGCTGACCTTGTACATCTCTGTTCAACCTCAGTCTGAAATGTGTTGTCAGCTCAGCCACTTTGTGACTTGAAAACAGTACAGTCCTGCTACAAGAATAAAAACACAAGGAAAGATTATGTAGACTGAATGTGGACATGCTATGCCACAGGCAATCTCTTATGTGTCATTTCTTTAACAGTAAAAAATAGTTCTTCTAAGGACAGGTGGGAACACAGAGTAACCTACTGGAAAGAAAGTAAGAAAAAATGCAACAAGGCATTTCTGGGCAAGTAAAAGAAATAGTCTTTTGGGAGAACAGTTGCACACTCTGGCATGTATTTCAGATGTTTGTAACTTTATACATAAACAAAAGCAATATGGTATAAAAACAACATGAAAATCATAAAACAAGCCACACTCTATTCTTTTTTAGACAAAGTGTGGGACATCATGTTTAAATAATTTACTTTGTAATAAAATATGTATTAAATCCTTTTTTTAGTTGTTAAAATGGCATTGGGTGCAGATTACCTTTTACAGGAATTCAACAATTCACAACCTATAATGTCGCTGTCATGGTTAAGCAAGTGGAGGTAATAGTTGGGTGAATGTAGCGATTACTGTGAACTTTAATTGTGCATAGCGGTGTTGATGGCACAAAGCAGTATTACATGTAGTGACCCATTTCACATGATGAATAAATATAAGACATGAGCAGACAAAAGTATCATGTAGGGTTTCTGTAACATTGACTGCTGAGGTGAGGCCAAAGAAAAGTGCAGGTGGTTAAACACACTGGATATAATGAGAGAACATAGTAATCATCTCTTGGTAATGTAAATGCCATAATTATGTTCTATCAGGTCCATCTGTCAGTGCAGGAACCTTGTACTGAACATTGCCTCATCTTAGGCCAACCGTGTGCACATTACTTCTTTTATGAATGCAATTTACATATTTTTTACTCTTAAGAGAAAAAAAATTACCTGCATAGCCACAAACTATGGTGAAAATGTCACACAGCCCTGCAAGACAACCCTTACCCCTTTTGCATTTAGCTGACAAAGGTCACACATTTGAACTCCTGTGGCTTATCACTATAAAGAGTATAAGACACCACAAGGCTTGTATTCAGAGGATGCAGTCTATTTTGTAGAGTGATACATAAAACAGTTCTTGAGGACACCCCAGAAACTGTTTACAATGTTTCTGCTTTCATTTCTAAAAAAAAAAACCTAATCACAGTTGTAGATCTATTGTTGTTATAAAGTGGAATTGCACAGATGTTGGTGTATGAGTGACCTTAAATGCACTGCTGTGTTTTTAAATAATAGATAAATATTCATTGCTGGTTATATAATGTGTCTTCTATGATGGGTGCAGCGCATGCTCATTCAGAACAGGCAACAAGAACAATTCTCTGCCGTCAAACAGGCCGCAAGTCATACTGAAACACCTACTCCAACATAACACACAGCGAGCGAGCTCGAGAGACAGCGCGCTCCGCAACCACATGTTGTCATAGCGAGACAGAGGTGCTGTGTTTTACCAGAATCCCGCCGCGCGCCCTGGTGTCTCATAAATATCACCCACCTAAAACATCTGATCAAAGATTCATCCGCATGATGTACAGTAGAAGTTATAGTTACAATTGTATGTTGTAATTAAATGCTACAAGGATAGCGGTTAGTTACGCGGAGAGGTATTTAATTAAGACTCGCAATACCAAAATATTGGTAAATTCTAGCCAGATATCTCCGAGCCATTCATCATGACATACAATAGGTTTTATTGTGCTCTTGATTAAATCATTTTAAAAAACAAACCTCAGCCAGACGTATTCATCCTATATCACTCAGGTACAGGAATAATATTTTTTGCAGTGTATAGTCCTCTGTGCGGAGGACAGAGCAACTGACAACATAACATAGCAGTAGCCAATACTGAAAAGCAAGTGAGTACATTAAATGACCTTTGCAAACATTTAAGGCCATCCAGACCATGCAAACGTTTTAATGCTTTAAATAGCAGCTAATAGATGTAAGATAAATTTGGCATTGAGTTTGACATTTTAAAATATCCGAGCTACGTGTTTGGACTAGCTGGCTTTTAGGGGGTTTATGGAATGTAAGCTAGGCCTACGCATGCAGCCAACCAATGTCCATAATAAATCTAACCAAAATGTTCTCATACGTTGGTTTATATAATTGGGTGTAAACATAGGCTACTTTAAATGTTCTTTTAGGAGGTTATGGTCAACTAAATGAAGACCACGGTGGGAATGCAGCTTGCGTATAGCCTACGCAAAACATAGGCGACATGTCATTTGTAAAACTAATGAACACAAGCGCACGTGTGTAAACTAGTTGTCAGAGCAAGAAGCAGTATGACAATGTCTGGGGAAGTCCAACGTCGCCAAACAAGCAAAAAACTTATAACTTAAAAATGTATAACCAATAAGCAAAAAAGATTTGTGGAAAACGCACAAACATTTTCTGCTTGCTGCTTGCAAGTAATCTACTTTTTGGTTTTTAAAAAAAACGTAACGCATGTGAGCTTTGAACTGGGTTTGCATGTCAGGACGTCTTTTAGCAACTCAAAGCGTTTCGGATTATCAAAGGCACACCTACACTACTGATGAAACTTACAACTAATTTATTAACACAACTGAAACCCAAACACAGACAAATAGCGGGTTTGATGTGCAACAATTAAGTGGGTCACAGTGCTTCATCCGTTTGGTGAGTATGCACATGATTTCATGTATAGGTCTCATCTACTATTCATTTTAACTGAGTTATTAAGGAGCAGGTGTTTCTCACACATACGAGCCAAATGAAGAAACTTCTTAATGAAGGTACCAATGACCTGGAAGCAGACGAACTTAAACCAAGTCTGTTAAAAAAACGACAAAATTCTTTGGCTATTTATCACCAAAATGCTAATAAACTACTTCCATTGTATTATCAGTCACGTTTCATATAGGACACGCACTTTTTTGTCTCCAGGTGTAGAATTGCTGAGGATGGGGCCCTGTCGACACACTGATGGGAAAGTTCACACACGCATAACGGTACTGGTCTCAGCCGCCGATAAGCGACAGGAGTAGGCGGAGAGTGACGAGCTCTCGCTCACACACGTGGTACACATGTGCAAGATATGGGCCTAAGTATGTGTAGGCCTGTATACCATGTGGATTTAGAGCTGAACTACACTAAAGAAAAACACATTTTACAGGGAAATGTATTATACAAAGTATCTAAGGGTAATGTATAAGCCTTTTAAGTATACATTTTAGATGCTTCATTACACTATTAATCAATACATCTGACATTGTATTGAATTAAGGTAATCTTCCTGCATTATTGAAGTTGTTAAATGTTGCCACATGTCAGCAAACAGATGAATATGTAGGACAGCTTTTTGAGGGACACTGTAGACATACCTTTCCAAAGTCCCACAGTTCGGATAGATATTTTCATGCTAACAAAAAAGGCTCTGAACGTGTTATTTCAGGGGTTGAATCACATTTGTGTGTGTCTGTGGTACCGTATGACACACTTTGACACACCTGCGGCTCGATTTGTCTTTTCCGGCTTAAGAAGGTGGGGGGTGGTGCAGGGTGGGGGTGCCGGGGTGAGAGATAACGGCACATGGCATTAGGCCAGCACCATACACCATCTTATCTACAGATGCCTGAAAATATACCAAACACATGCATTTAACACATTTAAAACACTGAAAACCATGCGTGCACAATGTAGTAGTAGTGACAAACAATGACAGGAAAACAAGCTGAAAAAAAACAACCGTACTTTGTGCCAGAGTTTTTTTTTTATTTCCTCTTGACAGCTGGATGACACATAGGTCTTTCTCCCGCTAACTTTGTACTGAGGCAGAATTGAAGTTGAAAGTACAAGGGCTATAAAACAAGTTTGCAAGTTAACAGCGCTTCTTTTTCCCTCACAATCATTAATCCGTTTTCTATGAGGGTACTTAAAAAACGACATCTCTAAATTTTACAAATGACCTTTCAACTTTGACGCAAAATTTCAATGTGTTCTTACTCTCTAAGAAAACAGTAGAAAACAGGTCCAGTGTGCCTACAAAATCCGTACAGTCTCACTTTTTGTTTGTAAAATATTCCACCTGTAGAACTTTTGCAGATAACTTTTTTCAACAATTCAAACTTTTCACAGAATCTACTAGTCCTGTCGTAAACTTCCAGCCCGCATCTACCATATTGTGTGTTTGCCTACGTGCCCCCCATCTCCCCTAGTGCCTTTTTATCCTGAGAAAGGGTAGGACAGCAGGACAGCCTGCCCAGGCCCCACCTCCAGGGCGTCCAGGTCCACAGCAGAGGCCTGGTCCCGGTCCGGCTCTGTGGTGAGGAGGATGGTGGCCTGGGCCGGCAGGTCCGGATGGGCCAGCTTGAGCGTGACGGTTGAGCTGCCCCAGTTGAGCGCCGTCAGGAAGCGCTGGCTCTGGTCCCAGATGCGCACGTAGGCCAGTGCTGAGGTGGAGTTGTGCAGCTCCACGTAGTCGCCGTGGAGAAGAGAGCGCTCCTTGCCCCGCAGGTCGCTCAGGACCTTGAACCAGTCACGCCGAGACTTCAGCTCGGCTCTCTGTTCCTGTATGTGCGACAGACAGAAAGAAAGAAAGAAAGAAAGAAAGAATAAAAGAAAGAAATAAAGAGAAAAAAAGAAGGAAGAAAGAAACTCATTTATTGGGAGAAAAGTAGTCATATTACAGTCCATAACAGACAAAGAACACATGTCTACATTTAAAAATATGGGCAACATGGAGAGGTTCAGAATGAAAAGAAGTGGCAAGTTGCTAAGTTACTACGGCAACCAAAAAAGCACCTGTACTGCGGCGTTGTTTTCATCAGCAGACTCCTCGTAGTCCCACATCATCTCAGGGTACACAGAACCCTAGAGAAAAACACATCACACCATTACCAGAATGCAACTGGAAAAAACATTTATATGATAGAAGCAGGGTTCACTCGATCTATTTTTGTTACTGAAAAAGGACCGGCCAATCATTTTCTCAACTGAAACGGGTGATAACGCTGAAATGTGTCTGTATGTGTGAATGAAAAGTTCCATACATATAGTATGCTAATGGAAAAATTTGTGAAATGCTCTATTGTTCCTATCTTGATAAGACAAAGGCTTCAACAAAGTAAAACCGCTCAGCCTTGAACGTCACTTACGAATCTTTTGACTTCATGTTTTCATTTTCGCCCACAACATAATTTCTCACCGTTCACCTCGCCTCCTCAGACCCCCACCACCCCCAAACCCCGCCACCTCCCCTCCACATCATACACACATCTGACACGCAGTTTCGCTCTCTCGCTTCTCTCCGTCGGCTCAGTGATGACTGTGTCACCTTCCCCCTCCCAAGTTAGTTTCTCCCTTTCTCTCGCCCGCCCCCCCCCCCCTTTCTCTACTCTACCTTTGTCCTCCAGGGGTCCTTGTTACTGGGGTTGAACACACCAGGCCATGCTGCTGTCTCTTTCTCTGTCTCTCTGTAGTATCCTTCTCACCTTCACTGTCTCTTTCTTCAACTGGTGTTTCTTACCGAACCACTGGGTGGCGTTCATTAACAGTGAGGTGGGACACTGAGGTGGGAGTCAGTACAAATTTTTTCTTTGATTGTTTTCTGTCACAATCTGGATGGCATGTAAAATGCTTTGGCAGTTCTGCAGTGGATTTAGATGATGATCTTCTCTGCCATGGTCATGTGATTGCCACCTCTACCTTGGTCACGTGATAACTAAAGTAAAAGTGTAGGCGTCTTGCCTTGCTAGACCTAAGGCTCCACTTCTCCGGACCTTAGCTTAATGAGCTCTACCCAGTGGTTCTACCATGAGCACCTTCTCTCTTTTTTGCCCTCTGTTCTTCTCTCCACTCACTTTCTCTTCTCATCTTGTCTCCTCTACTCTGCTATCCGCTCCCCTCTTCTCTTTTCGTCTCATCTGATCTCCTCTTGTCTTCTCTCCTCTCCGTTATTCTCCTGTCCTCTCCTCTTATCCCTTCCCCTCTCCTCTCTTCTCTTTCTATCGGTTCTCCTCTTGTCTTGTCTCCTGTACTCTCCTATCCGCTCCCCTCTTCTTTTTTCGTCTCATCTGGTCTCTTCTTGTCTTCTCTCCTCTCCTCTGATCTTATCTCCTCTCTGCTACTCTCCTATATTCTCCTCTCTTCTTTTCCCCTCTCCTCTCTTCTCTTCCCATCTGGTCTCCTCTTGTCTTGTCACCTCTCCTCTCCTCTGATCTATTCTCCTCTGCTCACCTTGTCTTCAAGGCCGATCTCGTCACCGTAGTTGAACACCGGTGTGCCAGGCAGGGTGAAGAGCATCAGCTCGTACAGACGCAGCAGCTTGGGTGTGACGACGGTGGCCAGATGGCCCTCAGTGGCCCTGCTGAGGGTCCAGCCCAGGCTGGTCTGGGGGTTGCTGGAGTACAGCATCTGGACAGTGGAGGCCCAGGACTGGCCGCTGGCCTGGGCATCTAGCCTGGGCAGGAGCAGGTTGATCCCTGTGGTGTTCAGCAGCTCGTTGGCATTCGGAAGACTATCCAACACACCCATTAGAGCTCTGCATGGGTGGGGGGTGGAGGAAAAATAACACACAGGAAGAGAGAAAGAGAGGTTGTTAAGGTGATTTAGGTATTGTGTACAAAACTGGTACTGCAATCCAATTTAAAACACTGTGAAAATGTTGTTCCCCATCTAGAGACAGGGAACAAAACACAAAATTAACCAAAATAAAAGAATTAATGGGCTGCAACTTTAGTTTTATAGTGTGAATATTCTTACTGTACAATTGTTGTCAGTGACATCAGTATTTCAATTAAACATGTGTCCTTAATCTGTGGTTACATATCAGGACCATTTCATTATTAATTGTTGTAAATTTCGTAGATATAACACCTTTAAACACAGCCTTATCTGTGACATGAAAAAGATTAACTACAAAAATGCACTGTGCACGTTAGAAGAAAATTCGACTGTTTTTTAATATTCTGAGTACCACATATGGCACTGTTAATTCATCACCAGCAGAGGTCGCTGTTGATTGTTCATCTATATTCTGACCAAAGGGAGTTTACAGGGGGTTGACGCTGTACGTGGGTGAATAAATCTTGCCATTTACCAACTATACAACCGTTATATGGGGAGAAACATAAAATGTCATAAAGGTGTATATGTCACACCCTTTTGTTTAATGTGCATTTAAGTAACTTCCCTATTAGCTTCAAGCAAAAGATGTAACTTTTGCACAACTGTTTGTGCTTAGTTGATCAATTACCGCCCATTTATTTTTTTAACTGTTTTCTCCATAACTGTTTATTTGACTGCATCAAGTAATATAAGTATATGTTATGATGTCATTTTAGATGCACATGCAGTATTATATACTGATTTTGTTTAATGTTTCTATAAGTTAGCTGAGTATGTTTTGTTCATGATTTAGTGTATAGCTAGTGTGTAGAACAGGCACACGGCACATAACTCAGAGAATCAAAGGCACCCACTTTTTCTTGACCTCCTCCGCTTCCTCCACCTGCACAGCAGCCTGCAAGGGTGCCCACTGGGCAGGGTCAATGGGGTGAAGCTCATCCAAGGAATCGAACAGGATGCCATCCAGGCCTTTGTTTGTCCAGTACTCCACAGCCTCCTGCAATATAACAAAGCACACATAACAAGGGTGGTTAAGGGATGCTGGTATAATGTGTGTGTGTGTGTGTACGCATACTGTATGTGTATGTGTACGGATATGTGTATGTGTATGTATACGTCAGCTTATGTACGTCAGCACATTCCTGTGTGTGTGTGTGTGTGTGTGTGTGTGTGTGTGTGTGTGTGTGTGTGTGTGCCTATGTGTGTGTGCCTATGTGTGTGTGCGTGCGTGCCTGTGTGTGTGTGTGTGTGTGTGTGTGTGTGTGTGTGTGTGTGTGTGTGCGTACGTGCATGCCTATGTGTGTGCGTGTGTGTCATCCTACAGCTGCCAGGATTGTTTGCAACCCTGCTACTGTGCCCATTTTCCATGCTCTCGCCTACTGACCTTGACTTTGTCCGCCATGTCGCTGAGGCCACTACCGAACCACCTGCTGATGTCTGCATGGTAGTTAGGAGTCAGATCCAAAATAATGGACATACCTTCAATGGAAACAAATGCAACAACATAAATACCATTAAAATAGACAGAAATGTTTTTTTTTTTTTTTTTTAAATCTGTCTGTTGAGGAGCACTTCCTTGAGACAAAAGATGGTGTGTTTGGGGGGATGTCTGAGGGCAGGATTTGTTTGAGAGGATCTTTTGATGAGATACTTAAAACAACAAACCAGGAGAAACACCAAGGCAGTCTCATTTTCGAACATGCAACTTTCTCCTGGTTTGGGTGTAGAAAGGAAAGGGAACTTCTTTAAATATTTTCAATAATCCAAGAGGATTGATTTAAAACTGATTAGACGCTGTAATACTATGACAATATCCCACCAATGTCCGTGTTTGTAGAGATGTTAATATTTTAACCTATTGATTTCTGTAAATGATTACTTAACCATTATGTGTTAGAAAGCATGCTTGCAAGGTTAGGGGCACATCTCAGACACACATTGTAAGCCCGATTTACTATAATATCAACTCTGATTTACGACTTTAGTCTGTGTGCCCCAAGGATGGAAATTTGCACCAGCCACCAGCCAAATGCTGGTAAAATACAAAAGTGGCTGGTAGATTTTGGACACAAAATTATAATTTACTACTGAGTGGCTGGTGAATTAGATAATTTATTTCTCAGTGGCTGGTAAAAGTTCACACTTTGCAAAGTTAATTTCCATCACTGGTGTGCCCCTTTGATTGCACATATGTACTGCATTAACAAATGTGTGTGTGAGTGTGTGTGAGTGTGTATGACTGTGCAGAGCGGTGCCCAGACAGGGACAGGGTGCCATCCAGTGTGCACCGACATCTCTGCTCTGTTGTGTGTGTGTGTGTGTGTGTGTGCGTGCGTGTGTGTGTGTGTGTGTGTGTGGTGCACCATCCACTGTGCACCGACATCTCCACTCTGCAATGTCCTCCTCACCCTTCTTGTGAGCGCGGTCCAGGAGACTCTCCAGCTGTGCCAGGGTGCCGATGGCAGGGTCGATGGTGTTGAGCTCCAGGGTGGCCGCCTGGTCCACCTGGACATTGTGGAGGGGACCCAGGATCAGGCCTTTCACCTTCAGCTGGTTCAGGCTGTCCAGCTTCTCTTCCACTCCTGCAAGGGATAGAGAGAGAGAGACAGACAGACAGACATAGAGAGAGACAGAGAGAGAGAGACAGACAGACAGACAGACAGACAGACAGACAGACAGAGCGAGAGAGAAAAAGAGGTGACAAATAAATAAATTAGAAGAGGGGTTATCAAAACGAAAAAAGAAGGGGTATACGTGAGGCCTCAAAGACAAGATATCAACAGACAAATCACAATATGAGTTTTAGAAAGAGACAGGTAAACACAGAGAGAGTGAGAAAGAGAGAGAGAGAGATAGACACAGAGAGAGAGAAAGACAGAGAGAGTAGGTTGAAGTGAATACATCAGCCAATTATTTTTAATCATTAAACCAGGTTAATGGCAACGTTCCCAAGGACAAATCTGTGCCCTGTCATAAAATGCCGTTCAGAACATTTAGTTCCTACTTCAAATCACGAACCAATGGCAGACCACCCTCACATCCCCCACCCCCCAAAACCCCTAACCCACATCACATTCCTCCCTCTGAAACTGAAATGAGGAAGGAGATGAACACCAGAGGTCAGCGTTGCACGTGGCCAGTGGAAGCAGGAGACAGTCACAAGACTGAAGGCCTGAAGTGCTGACCAGCCTCCCTGTTTGACTGGCTGGCTGGCTGGCTGAAACTGCTGCTCACGCATCCATGCTTAGCTAAGCTTTATATTGACTTCCCCCTTTTTATGCTTATGGGGAAGTCACTGTCCTTGAAATGTGACAAATCTAACAAGGGAAATGCTTTGCTGTGCTGTGACAGGCACAAAAGGCTGCCATGCTCGTGCCCTGGCCGTTTAACTAAAACTTGATTGGACATATATCATGTTTAAAAGACTGCATAAGTGCCTGGAGCAGGGATCATATGTCTTGTCTGTTATAACAGTTTGAAACAAATGTACATTTATTCTTTCTTAACAATAAGTATGGGTTAATTTTTTTTACACCAGCTTTTGAGTAGACAGTGACATGACATATGTTGGAAAGGAACCAACCTAAAAGGCCGCTGGCCCCAGCGAAGGCTTCCACATCCCTAATTTGGTACAGAGGTCCTTCGTTCCACCAGTTCATCTCGGGTAGCGGCTTACAGCGTGGAGCCTGGATAATGATCACGATAGCCCCGGCCAACATGCCAACCCAACCGAGCCAGAACAGGACGAGCAAGAACCATCGAGTTCGGACCCACCTGATTGAAAAATAAATGAGTTTCAATTCATTTTTTTATGTCACAAGTAACAACCTACTATTTAATTCCCTCCCAATTAATGATGTTCTGACTTACCCCGCGGTCCCTGCCACTCTCATAAGTTCTTCTTTGGACAGACCAGTAAACTTCACATCGTCGTCTGGTACCTTCACCTTCACGGAACCATTCTTCTCGGCTGAAGCATCCCCAGTCATCGGCTGCTTCTCATCCAAATCGTTGAGCTCCACGTCTTTCATCTCAACGTTACTCATGGCGACGACGCTAAATAACAGAGCCTGGTTAAGCTTTTTAAACGACTTTTAAATGTACTAAAGTCCTCCTTACATGATGCGCAACTAGTCACCTAGAAGTTCTATTAGGGACCTGTTACCAAATTCTAAAATGCTAACTGTTAGATAAGCATGTCGTAGGCTGGTATGGTTAACTAGTGACCAAAAGTAGCAATAGTCAGAATAATTTGCTGTTTCTACAACATTTAACCAAATACAAAGTGTATATTTGCCTATAGGCTACCGATACACCCATCGCTTTGTCAGCCTACTTTCAAATCAATCCGTCTCTGTTGAATTCGAATGACATATTCAAAGCTACTACCTATTTTAAAAAGAAAAAATAAATGTACACTTCTTACTCACCTTTTAAAAACTGGATAACGGGAAGGTAATTTTCCAGGGTGACGGCCAACTCCTGAGGCGTCAGATCTCTACAAGCTCAAGGTGCAAGCTCCAACCGACGCACAGCGATGGTCGCGTTTATAAACTTCTGCCAACCCAACCCAGACCCAAACTAAAGCTCCGCCTACTGAGTTATATGTAGCTAAAGAATTGTAACTGATGGTTTCTGCTTATAAAACAAAGTTAAATAAATATGTTATAGCTTACAAACTTCCCATTCCTAATTTATTTCAAGAATAGCAGTCAGTCAGACCGGGAAATAGGCTGCTTCAGCTGGGGGGGTTCAACCTCTACACTGCACCCTGTCTCATCAGTTCTCATGAGTAGTTCAGGAATGTCTCAAACAAGCAAAAGGCTGAAAAAGTGTTTCAAACTGGTGGTGAAGCGAGAAAAATGTCAGGACCGTGTCAAAGAACATGACAATCTGTGGATTTGTGTATAGTGTAGTCATACTAAACAGTAGGCTGCACAGATGAGTTGCCATAATTTCAAGATTACAGTGCAGTCAGGAAACACTGTACATTATGCAACCAGTCATAAAATGCCATGGAACAGGCAAAGTTCAAAAACAATAGCACCTGAATCAGCTAGTATTGTGTTATGTGATAACTAACTATATAGACGTTGGACAGTGCATGAGAAGTTTGACAGTTTTGCTAAGAGATTCAAATGCTCTTACAGTTCTAGGTAGGCCTGCCATAATCAACTGTTTCGGTTGTGCCATTGCCAGAAGAAATCATAAAATAATACCCTGTACCATGAATTTCAAAAATATAATAATATTCCACATTTTTACTAAAGATAGTGAAAAAAAGTCTATAGAAAGAAACAGATCTTGGTCTATGACACACACAAAATAGGTAATTTAATTGAAATATAATGAAGTCAGGTTTATTCAATCATGCGGGAACAAAGATGGTAAGAACAGCATATCATGCATTCAGCCAACCATGCACGGAAAGGAAAAGAAAGAAAAACTGGAAGATCACATTAGGGATTCCAGAGAAAGTTGGCAGTGTGTTTAAGATGTGAGCCTGCAGCAAACTGTGCCAGACTGTCCAAAAGGACACCTTGAGTTACTATCAGCTAAAGTGTAGAATCAATGTAGCTAATTACAGAAAGCAAAACACACAGCAATGGCCATGTTGTTTGTGTCTAGTCTACGATGAGCAACATGCACAGCAAATTAGGTCAGCACAGACAAAAGATGTACACAGTAAAACATAGTGCTTTCTCACAGTGTCCTGGTCATCTATCCACAAACATGCTTTTGGTCAGAAACAGTAGATAGAATAGAATAGAATAGAATAGAATGCCTTTTATTGTCACTAAAAGCTGCTCCTTCGCCAGTGCAGATATGTATGTGGAATATTTACAACATAGAGTAAAATAAAGAATAGTGCAAAAAAAGATAAATTATAAAAAGTTGGTAGGGTACACAGTCTTGAGGCACTCTACATATACAAAGACGATAAATAAGGTTTTATATACAGTGTGGGTTATTGTGCATTGCCAAAAACGGCATCCAGACACCATGCAACAGCCATTTTGGGCCTGCTGGCATTCCAGCTGTGTCCATAAAACACCACCTGCACATTGTTTATTCCCGGCTAGAGCAGGGGTGGAGATCTAAAGAACATGTTCCCCACATAAAATACACAAACATACACACCCACAAACATGTGCACACACACACACAGACACACACACACACACACACACACACAAGTATGCACCTGCACACGCACGCACACACACACGCGTGCACACACACACACGCGCACACACACACACACGCGCACACGCACGCACACCAAAATTGCATTCTTTCATAGAGCCCAAAATTTCTACTGGCACCCCTCCTCAGTCAGTCTCTCTGTCAAACACTTACACACACACACACACACACACACACACACAGACACACACACACATGCCTGACCTCTTTAACCGCCTTCCCCCCTCCCGCCTTGTGTGAACAGACCTAACCAGCCAGCTTGGGAAGAGGAACAGGCTAGGAGTCAAAGCAGTCCATGGTATTTTTTCCCACAGTGCAGCGGGGGGGGGGGGGGGGGTTGTTGGGTTTGTGTGGAGAGCAGCAAAGGATGTTCTAGGGGGCGGAGTAGGATGATCCTCCTCTGTGAACTCATTTTCAAAGGCACTGAAAAACATATGCTGAGAGAAGGACCTACTGAAACAACAACACAGAAACAATGAAGGGGAATGAGGATTGTTTCGAAAATTCATGGCATTGTCCACACTTTACGCACAGGGGTTTTTCAGACTACAAATGCAATAGCCACTCGATGATCTCTATAATTATTTTGTGTTTGTAGGGCTGAGGCTTATAATGCAAACATATAGAGAAAAAAAGCTGCAGGTGCAGTCTACATCAATACCCCAGAAGTCTACCACACTTTTTCTTTAGTGAATTTGTTTAATGGCTTGCCACTTCCCCTCCTCTTTTCTTTCTGTTCAGGTTGTATGCTCAAAACAATGCCTCTCTCATGTACACACGCAGCAGGAGACTGACATAGTGGCCTGCATAAAGCCAACTGAAATATAACCTCTCAGTAGCATCACAGATTGCATGTCTGACTGAACACAGTCTAACCCCGCTGCCTGTGTCACTGACAGCAGTTCTTACAACAGTGGACAATTTAAAAACTCCACCAAGTGGCAAATAACCAGAGGTGGGCGAAGTACTCAACTTCAGTACTTAAGTGAAAGTACAGATACTACTGGTCAAATGTTACTCCGCTACAAGTGAAAGTTGCATGTTCAAAACTCTACTTAAGTATTTTTTAAAGCAAGTACTTCAGTACTTTCACTTAAGTATTAAAGTACAATTTGAAATTGCATTTGTAAGGTTTCTTATACTTAAGAGGTATGCCTGACTAGCTTGTCGAAGCTGCAGAATAAGGAACAATAGAATGTTACAGAATGAAGCAATCCAAATGAAATAGAAAGTTCTATTTTTGTATGAAGTGATGTAGTTCACTTTCGGCAAACATAGGAGGCATTTAAAACGATAAGAATTGTTTATAGGCTCTGTAAACTGGAACATTCCCTTCATGTATGGCCATGGGTGTGCCTGCTCATCTGAGCATCCGCCATCATCTCTATCTTTGTCCATCTCGCAGTAGGAAAAGAGATAGAAACGACGTTGAACTTGTTTTAATAGCCCATGCATAAACGTGATGCAGCCCTGATTAGTTATGGTGGGGGCGGGGGCAGACACTCGAGAGAGTAACGAGTAACGAGAGCCTTAACAGAAATGTAGTGAAGTGAAAAGTATGGTATTTGTCATTCAGATGTAGTGAAGTGAAAGTCAAAGTATTTTTTAAAAAATAAACTCAAGTGAAGTACAAATACTCAAAAACTGTACTTAAGTACAGTACTTAAGTAAATGTACTTCGTTACTGCCCGCCTCTGCAAATAACTCACAATTATTGAAAGCCATGGTAAGCTGACTAGCCTTTACAGTATCACAAATTTTACTGTCGTTATCTGTGTGTGTGCCTGTGTATGGGTGGGGCGGTTTGTGTGTGTGAATGACTGTTATGTAAGATATATGGACTGTAACTCAGAGTAGTCTCCTAACACCTTATCTTACAACTTAACCTGTCACAACTATGACCATTGCACCTCTAACACTGCACTCAGGCTATCTCTTGCTTTGTCTCATCTCCCAGCTTGCATTTTGTCTGTCTTTTCCAGGCAGACCCTTTTAATACACATTTTTCTTTTCCAGTCAGATCTAGATGAAGATGTCTCTCTTCCACTATTTCTCTATCTCTTTTTCTCTCTTCCTCCCTCTCTCACACAGACACACAGCACAGACACATGCTCACTGCTGTGCTCTCTCTCTCTCTCTCTCTCTCACACACACACACACACACACACACACACACACACACACACACACACACACACACACACACAGACACATGCTCGCTTTCTCGCTGCTGTACTCTCTCTCTCTCTGTCTTTCTCAGGACAGGAACAATGTCGGGAGTGTTTTCCCGCGTGACAGAGCACAGAATGTTGGCTCCCGCGGCAACTTCAGTGAGGAGAATTTCAACTAGTCTGAGGGGCGCCGGGGCCGCGGGGATTACAATTAGTGCCCCTCCACGGGAGCCCTGCTACCCCCGGGGGCTGCTTTTTTAGCAGAAAGGGGGGGGGGGGGCAGGAGCGCCGTTTGGTCCCCAAGTTTAATCCCAGTGTTATTACTCCAGTGGAGAATTATTACTCCAGACCCCAATTGAACGTGCACACAAAAAACAGGAACAGATATTGAGCACATGTAAACACACAGGTTCAGGGGCTGGACTGAGAGAGCATTATTTTGTCCATTTTTTGGCCTTCATGTATTCTGTTCTCTCTTTGTTTCTTGTTTCTTTGATATTTATTAACTCTGTTAATAGCTTAAGCATGTTTACAGTTAATATGACATTTTGGACAACTGAATGTTTTATTGTTGGTTTTGTTTGAATTACACTGACACAAATGTGTTACATTTGTTGTAATGTTCTTCAAGCATACAGACAAATATAAGTACAAAGGTCTTCACTTCAACTGTACACTAGGATATATTGGGGGTCAATTCATTAGACCAGCTTTGTCATATGGTAATGATGAACTAAAAATGGCGGTTGCTGTCGAAATCGCAAAGAACGTTTCCTTTTTTCCTCCTCGTTCTGGTCACATTTGTGTAGTAGGGAAACCTCTTCCCACCCTCCTTTTGAAAAACCACACCATTCCCATTCATCCTTTCTTCCTCTAAACTATAAAGGGCTCCTTGTGTGTACTATTTGCATTTTAGAGCCTAGAGTGCCCTCTGTGGTCACTACTGAATACAGTCCGATTTCCATTTCCATCCAAACAATTCCACACTAACATAATTGAGGTGCATAATGTGCCATGTTTTTATTTCCCCCCAGTATAGTATTACAAGTATCACTAACATTGTGTCTCAAATAACTCCTTGTTAAATATCTTAGAAAAGAAGACACAAATCAATTGATATCACTTCAGTAAGTCATGAACCTCAGTCCAACAGATGTCTTACATTTCACAGCAAGGCTAAGCTTGCTAAAGCTGCATTGAAGGCCTCTCACATATTAACCCTAAACCTGAACTAACACAAATGTGTGCATCATGCATTCACACTAGAGGCCCTGTGTATGGGTAAGTATGTGATTAAATGAAGTAAATTAAACCTGACTAAATTTAATCAAATGGTATACACCCCCCTGCCATATCCTTCTAAGGCCTAGACAGAATTTGCCATTGATCTCAGATTCCATGACCTTGAGTACTTTATCATGATGTCATTTTCAGGATGAGTGTATATATTAATGTAGGTACACACCAAGATGTGAAGGATACGGATACATTTCACAAACTATGTTTGAGCAATTGTATGACCCCAAGTTGACCTTTGAACTGATGTCATCAGTTTATCATTTAATCTATAGTGATTAACTATGCACGGTTTGTTAACTGTACGAGATCCTTCAACCTACTTAAGAGGTCTCATACAAACCATGGCCACATGCAGGGGAATCTCAATTGCAGTAGGCTGTCCTTATATGGGGGGCAAATAATAAATACATGGAGCAGCATGTGGATATCTATGCATTTGCAATGAGCACCATATTTATCACTGCAACATCCATAAAATAACATAAATAAAGAGGTACACTATAATTAAATACAGTTGAATATAAAAAAAGGTTGTCCTGTGGTGCTGCCTACCTTCCTAACCTATGTTTCGTTGTCGTCTGAAAGGGGCGTGTAGTAGAGGATCTGCGCACGCGTTACTCCAAACAGGAAGTAAGCTTGACAGGAAAAAAATCCAAACATACCAGTGACAGTCAGTAGGGCTACAACCATAGCTACAACGCATGCCAGCCCGTGGTTGCCGACCACCTTAATACAATATATATCCAAATATTAATCAACGATGTCTAGAAAAGCAAAGGAGGAGTATCATCGCTTCTTCTCCGTG
>CM059284.1:22399613-22402113 GCA_030347295.1 Setipinna tenuifilis
GAGGGGTCTACAGACAATGACCCACCCCCTCTCTCGGACACTGACCTGGCCATCTTTGATCCGTGTGCCAAAGAAGGTACCATTCTTTACATATTTCACAGGGCTTAACCAGGGATAAAAAACCCAATGTATGGAGATTAAAAAAATCCTCCTAGGAATTTGTTAAAGCTGTAATCCATTCTGTAGTCCAGATAATTGTACACAACCACAACAGGTAAAGGACGTTATCAGATAAACAACCAAAGTGTACACACAGAACTAGTGCATGTTAGGAGGTTAGCACTTTTTGGGCCCGGCTTAACCAACTTTTTAGGCTTAATTATTATCGTGGGTCATAATTTTATCTCTGACACTAAAGTAGTATTTAGTACCTGATTACGATCCAGAAATAGTCCTAAGACAATCGAATGATATCTTCAAAATCACTGAACTGTCAATCAGGCAGGCCTGTATTTAATGCAGTTTTATTACCAACCAGTAGAGGGGGCATGTAGGCTATCGGTAATGTCCGTGACCATGTCCATATGATGTGGCCAGCTTGTGGCGGGCATGATAAGATGGATAGCCCCTAGGAGAGTGCTGTGATTACGCACTCCGATTGGTCTCTGTCCATGGCTCTCTGCCACCTTCATCATCACGGCCAGGCTTTGATCTTACAGGAAAGAGGGGAAGCAGTGGACAGGAACATGGCGGCCATATTTTATACCTCTTTATGTAGACAAGGGTTCCTCATTACAGAACAAAAAATCCTAACTCCCTACCCTAACTAAGGATAGGATGTCAAAAGATAGGAGAAACCATATGTCCCTGTTAAAGAAGCAAATCTTAAACTCAAGGCTGTGTCCAATCTTGTCTTTGGCTATTCTAGCTTATCTTCATCTAGGAAATCGTGACTGCAGTTTGGCAATCACGAGGTGATTTCTGTATACACACTGTATTCTGTATTTCTCCTCATAGAGAAGAATCACAGCTATTGTTTGAGGCTACTTATCGATAATAGCACTGACAAAAGTGACTGTTTTTCCTCCCCCCACACCACACCACACCAGACCAGCCTTACGGATCATTCGACAACTCTGAGCTGCTCTCCATCCCCGTGGCCAATGAGGGTGGTGAATTGGCCGGGGAGGCGGGATATCTGGCCCAGGCGGCCAGTGAGCTGAATGCCGCCCTGGAGAGGGAGAAGGAAGGGGACTTTGGCGCGGCCATCCTGCAATACAGAACGGCGGTGGATATTCTGATCAAAGGTGTACACGGTGAGAGAGGGGGGGGTGACAGAGAGAGAGAGAGATAGAGAAAGAGAGAACAGATGGTGTAGAATAAAAAAAACGATTGTGGAGAGCCTCTTGAGGGCCCTCTTCAGAGTGCTCCAGCACTGGTGGACAGATACGAGCTCTTGTTATGTATTTATGCTGTTTGGAGAAAGAGAGGTGTTTGGTTCACGTTAGATTTAGAACATAGTGTCACATGTTCACAATGAAATGAGTTGGGCTCTTTTTGGGTTTTTTTTTCACTTCACCCTTGACTTTCCTCAACCCCTCATCACACTCGGCCTACCCACACAAATCTGATTTTTTACCAAGCAAGTGTTGTTTTTACATCAGTGATTAAGGATGCACCCTACATGTTTTGCTGTTAAATACAAGCCACAAGCCAAGAGAATCCAACAAGAATATCCAAACAAATCTTACCTTTTTACCTTACACTTTCGAAATGCCATGCCATGCCATGCCATGTATGTGTGTGATTGAAAGCTACTCAGGAAATGGTGCTAAGAAATTGTGTGGGTGATTTTTTTTTGTTTGCCCCCACATAGTCATTGTTTCAGGGACATTAATTACTTGGTGAAATGACATGGAGCCAGAATATCCCTCTCCTACACTCACTACATTGCCTTAGAGCTTCACTATAGAGTTCCCGCCTTCCATTGGCCTCTTCCTTCTTTACTCTTAGTTTTATCCTGTGCAACTATTATTGATCTTTCTCTCTCTGTGTCTCTCTCTGTCTCTCTGTCTGTCTCTGTGTGTGTCTGTGTGTCTCTCTCTGTGTGTGTCTCTCTCTCTGTCTGTCTCTCTCTCTCTCTCTCTCTCTCTCTCTCTGTCTCTGTGTGTGTCTGTGTGTCTCTCTCTGTGTGTGTGTCTCTCTCTCTCTGTCTCTTTCTCTCTCAGGAGACCCAGACCCCCAGCGTAGGGATTCTGTGAAGAGGAAGACGGCTCAGTACCTGCAGCACGCAGAGACCCTCCTGCACCTACACTCGCCCAAACACACTCCCACACACACGCAGAACCAGGAGACATAGGGCTCACACACACACACACACACACACTATCAAACACACATGCACGAGCTCACACATACACACACACACGCGACCACAACACATAGTGCTGACATATACACACTCTGTCATTCACTCACACACACATACACCCACATAGAGGACCAGGACACGTACTGCTGACACACACAGACACACAGGCCCAGAAAACAGTACTGTTGT